>OY757920.1:70188431-70480931 GCA_963585895.1 Sepioteuthis lessoniana | reverse complement strand
ATTCCTTCACATACTTGTAAAATCTTCAGTGCTTAAGTAATGTTTGTGCTTTCTCTGATTTTGCTACATATTTCTTTGGGTGGCAGTTTATTTTAAGAAGTTGTCTAAGATGTTGAAAACTTACCAACCTGCTGTCTGCATACTTGAAAGAACAATGCAGTTGTATATTTCACCCCCTGCCCCCTTAGATCAGTTGCATAAGAGTTTCACTTAATGCTTTTTGAAGCAAACTTTACCCTTTTAGCTACATAATGAGAATAAAAAATTAATCTCTCTTTTCACATTTTTTATGGGGAGGGGAAAAAATGAAAGAAAAAATTTTCTTTTTGAAAAATGGCTATCTTGGTTTTGTTTCTTTCCAAAACAAATAGGATGTTTCAAAAAAGAGCAACTGTCTTTTTATGAAGTTGTATTAGAACTATTTTAAATTTTAAAATTATATACACTACTTTTTGATAGGTTTCTGGACGAGTGAGGTAAATGCTTCAGAACATTTAAAAACTTAGGCAGTCGACAAAGATGGTTGGCTTTCAATTCTTTTGATCTTGTACACTATCAGTCTTATGAAGTTCATTAAGCAGAGACAATGATTTTTACTTGTTGGAAAGTGTACACTGGGGAAATTTCATATTAAATTCACCTTTCATATGTCTATAAAATTTATATGGGGAAACAAGTTTCAGTGTTTATCTTTGGAAAATGATTGACTGACATAAAACAAAGGAATGAATGCTCAAATGATATTAGGACATGATGTAAACGTTTAACTGTTATATACTGGTGTCTCTATACAATGTTGTCTCATAAGTAATATTGATAAATATTTTTGATATCTGACAATGCAGTTAAGAAATATGATGGAAAAATGATAATCAACTTATTGGGGAAAAAAAAAAACAACAAAAAAATTTTTTTTCATGTTTTGCTGATACAGCTTTATCAGATATGACATTTTCTTGCTAAAATAATGAAAATGTTGATGTGGTCATCATGGAAAGAGAATATTAATTGTTGACAAGTCAAATTTCACCTCCTAAAATGCTAAAACTAGTTTTGTGTAGTACATAGATAAGATATGCTTTACTTATCTGTTACTTTCTCAACTTCTAATAATACCTAAAAACTGTCAGTCTCACTCTGTGTATCTCATGTTATAACATCTGAAACAAAAGGTCCAACTGAATAGTATTGATAATGATAATATAGTGGAGTCATAGATAGTCTTTAGATGTGTAAATTAAATAAACTTTGAAGTAAAGGCCTGTTATAAAAACATTTGGAGAAAGTCATGAAATCTTTCAGTTTTTATGTTCAGAACATTCATCCTTTGTGAAAGTATTTCATAATTTGTTGAAATTTTTATATATATATATATATATATATATATATATATATATATATATATATATATTAGTTAACAACCATAGTTGAGGGCGACCAGAAGGCTCCCTTTTCAATAGCTACTACACCATGGTGTAGGGGAGAGCACTACTCCTTTCCCAGGATTGCTCCACTTTATTCTTGATATGTACCTTATAATGCCGAGTGTTAAGCAAGGAGGTATCAAGTACCATTTTTAAAGTCTTTGGTATGACTTGACCTGGGATTGAACCCCGGTCTCCTGGAGCATTGGCGAACACTACCCACTAGGCCAATGAGCTGGTTAATATATAAACATAGAGACTACCAGATGCTTCTATGTAGTCATGTGTATACTTTTGTTAAATGTGACTTTAGTTCACTGAATACAGTTCAGAGTTAAGTCACAAGACCTTGGTGCAGCTATTACTATTTAATATACTTTTTGTATGAAAGACTTAATACTAAATCCTGATTTCTTAGAAAACTCTGACAGATACCTTTCTTTTTTGTATCTATTTACCAGTTGAAAATTAATGATTAAGTTTTCTATTTTGTTCATGAACATTAACCAACATGACTGGAATTTGTAACTCAATGCTACTTATATGTTGTCGTCGATATATTTTGTGCAATATTTTTGTGTTGTGTTTTTCTGATAAAAACTGTAAAGCGCTTTACAAGGTTTATAAGCTTTTGCATATGTTATGTGCTGAGGAAAATACAAAATTCTTATATATATATATATATATATATATATATATATATAAATGAACTGCTAAGGGAAAATGTCTGCTGATGCAACAGGCCATATAATATATGACTTAATATCTGAGTTGTCTGATTTGAATCATACTGATAAAAAATGTTGATCTGCAGCCCAATTTTTAAATTACTGATTTATTGTAATGATTTGTGTATAACACATACCTCAAACTTAGAACTACGAAATTTGGTGTGTATGTGTGGGGG
This sequence comes from Sepioteuthis lessoniana, assembly GCA_963585895.1. Classification (NCBI taxonomy): domain Eukaryota; kingdom Metazoa; phylum Mollusca; class Cephalopoda; order Myopsida; family Loliginidae; genus Sepioteuthis; species Sepioteuthis lessoniana. Next base: position 70,478,600 of record OY757920.1, on the reverse strand, counting down.
GTGGCATTTTCTTTTTTTTTGTGTAAAATTAATACTGACTTTTTAGAATTTGTAGCAGCTAGATTTAGCATTTAAAGAAAAAACAAACAAACAAAAAAAAAACAAACTTTTTATTGACTAAAAATAACTGACTAAAAATAACTTTACACTACCCCTCCACCACAGGCAGGATGTGATACAAAGTCAACTTTTAAACAGAATAAACCTAGTTTAAATTCCAAGTTTTACTTCTCCTAAACTGGTTGCTTCACCAAGACTACAGAACCCAGTCTGCATTATTATCTACGTATATCTGTGACGGCAGTGGGGAAGAAATGGATTCATGTCTTTCCCAAGGATATGAGAGCAAAGTGAAATGTAAACAAACCTCATCTAGGATTTGAACTCAGATTTCCAATTTCTATGATGATAACTGTTATGCTAAGCAAACCACAAAATCATCTCATTTGTGAATGCCTTTTTCATTGTGTTTGGCAACTGGTAACAGGATGTCTTTGCACATTTTGAATTTATTCATATATAGTTTTGGTTTCTTTGTTTAAAGGTATATCAACCTTCATGGGTTATTTAATGCCAAAGCAATTTTAGTTGAACAGAAGTGATACTACTTAAGTTATAACTGGGGGGGGATAAAGGGGTCCATACCTTTCCCAAGGGTATTAGTCTGAAAGTGAATGTAATAGTATAGCTAGTGTTTGAACTCTTTTACTATGAGGCTGCAGTCTTGCATTTTAGTTGTTACATCACTTAGACTCCCTCACTATATAAATAAATAAAAAGGTATGAGAAGCCTTATATGTATTCTCTCATGAACAGTTCCTGTTATTTACAACTCCATTTGATCTGGCTCCATCAATTTGGTTTCTTTGATTCTCTTGATTGTTTAAGTAACGTGAGCAAATATGAAATTATAATAACTTTAACAAGATATTTTATTTTTAATGATTGTATTGTAACATTGTGAGTGAGTAGTGCCAGAGTGCGAATAGATAAATTATAAAAAAGGGTCAGCAGCCAGAAAAGAGAAGAGTTGACAAAGTTCAAGATCTCACCTAGTAGGCTAGGTGTAATAAGATCTGCTTGATTTACTATCCTGGACTGAAAACAGCAGTTAACCAAGACTTGTTGAAATCACTGGGCTATTGACCATCTAAGTAGTGGCAGGGCTGGCTGAATAATGCAGCCCATGCAAGGGAGTTTGATATCTGTGAATCTCAATAAAAGAAGTTGGGTTTTTACATTCTCTCTTTTGGTCATTAGGAACACAAGACCAGTGGTAGTGGGGATGAAGAGTGATTGAATCTTTCAAAGATATGAAGAGCTGGTTCCTACTAGAATGAAGAATCTATTCTGCACATTGTGTCTGTTATCCATTTCTGCATACTTACACAGTCTCTGAAACTTTTCCACAAGAATAAAACAGGTTTTAACACCTGAGGTGAGTTGGAGTTTGTGTTTCTCCTTCCTCATCAGATGGCTAACTATCAATCATACAGCTGTCATTAGTAATTATACAACAATATTGCTGTATATTGAATAAATAGATATTCAATTACCTACAGGATCTTGATTTGTATTGATAGCATTTGAGAAGAGGGACAGCCATAATCTGTTTTGTTGCCTTTTGTTGATGTGAGTACATTGCGATATCAGGTGGTTAATGTTCATTTTGAATTTCAGGAGATTCATTGAAGAAAATTTTTACAACCTACATAAGAGACTAGCCATAATACTAGTATTTGGCACAGCACTTATTCACAGATTAATAAATGTATTTGACTGCTCAACCCAGATATTATAATCTGTGTATTTATCAACCCCTTTAGATGGGCAGGATGTGACATAAGGTCAATTTTTAAGCAAAGTTTAACAGGTTTGAATTCAGACTTTTCTTTCTTCTAGACTAGTTGCTATACCAGAGTTAAAAAGCTCAGTCTACTCTACTATTTACCTATAACCGGAGGGAGTATAGTTGGATTCGTACCTTTCGCAAGGATATTAATACTATGTGAAATGCAATCAGCCTCATCTAGGATTTGAACTCCTGTCGCTGTGTCCATTTCCTCTAACAATATTATAATGTGATTATTTTGTCATGATTTCATATTTTTTAAAAGGATGCCTACTCTTTCAATGGTTTAAGATCCCCTTAAAAAGGGGGTGTAATTAAACTGCATCCATTGGTGAGGTTCTGGAGTTCTTGGGGTGTAGAATACACCACCTGCATCTCTGCAGAAGAGAGAGACTCCCTCAATGAGTGTCCCTTGGTGTGGTAGCACCTGATAGGATCTGATCTATGCTTCAAATAGAACTAAACTGTGTACTTATGCTAAACTGAATTGTTAGAAATGGAACTTTTTTACATTTGACAGTGTGTAAACAAAAAACTGTACTTATGCTAAACTAAATTCTTTGAAAGAGAAATGTTTATATGTATAAAAAATGGATTTGGTATTAAATTACCTACACTGGTTGATATACCATAAAACGAAACAAATGCCTTGTTCTAAATTGAATTGTTAGAAATAGAAGTGTTTGATCATTTAGTTGTGTGTATCTGCAAAATGTTTACAAATCACATATACATATTTGATTGGACATAATAGACATTTTTTTGTCTATATATTTTTTTTTTTTTGGTAATCATTTTGAATTGCTGTATTGATCTTATGATTTAAATTGATATATAATATTGGTTTTTTGCAAAACTCTAATCGAGGGAGAGGAATTATTTTTAATGACTAAGTTGGCGGTTTTAAATTTATTATAGCATATAAGTTTTATTTTTTTTATTAGGATCTGTGGGGAGTATGTTTCTTTGAATCAATGTTCTTAATATTTTTCATGTAATTTATAATTGTAGTGCATTTGGTTGTGGTAAAAAAAAATTGATAAATGTTTGTTGACTGGGTGGAGTGGTACAGTGTTTATTTTGTTGGTTAACATTTTTAATCATATGTTTAATTTGTTCATGAACAATACAGTGAGGAAACTATATCAATTTAAATGTCCTTTAGGCAATAGTATCTCTGAAAACAAAAATATATATGTTGGTTTAACTTCAACTACCCTATTGAGAAGACTTAAAGTGCACCTTTCTGATACGAGTTCCATAGCACTGCATTTAAAAAAACATTCATGCTCAACAACAGAATTACAGAAAATTCTTACCAAAAACACAACAATATTAGAACAACAAAATAACAAGCAAAAACTACAGATTCTCCAGGCACTACATATTAGGAACATACAACCCAAACTTAATAGAATTAATTTTGAAACCAGTGCTAATGTACTTAAATGTCTTTAGCTACTGACGTTATTTATAGAAACAAATTTGAAAAGTAAATGCTACACAATACAAGAGTAAAAATGTTATTTCTTACAAAGTAGTAATGTACATACAAAAGTTACATCACTTTTGTGATACATCCTCCCCTGATGATTGCCCAAAGTTGGGCAGAAACTACTTGGGAAATAACTAATTATGGAAGGTTTATCAACCAATTCCCGACAAATATCATAAGATCAATATGGCAATTCGAAAGGATTAACAAAAAAAATATGTAGACAAAAAAAATGTCTTATGTTTAATTAAATATGTATCAATGAAGAAATGCTACCAAAATATACATATTTTTAATCACATGTAATATATATATGTAAAAACAGGATTTGGCGTTCAATAACCAACAATGGTTAATATGCTATGAAAGCAAAGCAAATCAAACTCTTGGGGTGTGGAGTTTTCCCTTCATTGCCATTACTCTATCGTGCACTCTGAGACATATTGTAGAATCTATAAAAGTCATGTTTAGGGGTCAGATACATCTAATAATTATTAGTATTCAACAGGAATACTTGAAATCATGTGCAAATTATTTATATTAAGAATAGTTACTTGAAGATATAATTGTTTATTAAGGATTATTAGGAAATATGAATAGTTAATTGAAACCAAATTTTTGCTTGCAAAAAACAAAAAAACTGACTTCAGCACTAAATAACCCAGAAAGAGTTGACATGCTGTAAAATCAACAAACTAAGCTAAGAGTGATATGACTATTGTTGTTCAACTGTGTAGTTTTATTATTGAAATGTTTTTTCATTTGAAATTTTCAAAATTGATAAGGCATAATCTATTTCTGTGCAAGGCCATACACTGTTTAGAGGAAACACTGACCACTGGACTTTTGGGTATTTTTAATTAAGGCAACAAAGATGAGGCAACTGAATTTATTTTTGATTGAAATTTATTGCAACTTTCTGATTTGTTCTTTTTTCCCTAGATGCTGCTTATCCTTGTTACTCCTTTAGAATTCTGTTTCTCTCCTCTATGGTACCAACTTAGTCTATCATGTCTTTATTTTTCTTTTCTTTTTCACTATCTTTTACTTTTTCATCGTTTTCTTTTCTAACACTTTCAGTGCCAAGATGTAGAAATTAAGCACAAGTGTTTTTAGGCTAAGAATAGAATTATGGGAATTCCTGGTTGGTTGTTTCGGTTTTATGGCACATCAACCTTTGTAGGTTATTTAACACCAAATCAATTTTTATGCAAATAGTTAGTTCTATTTCAAACAATTCAGTTTAGCATGAGTACATGGTTTAATTGTCAAAAACATTTCTATTTCAAGCTATTCAATTTATTCAAACAGTTCTAATTCAGTTAACTATAAGTACAGATTTTGTTTACACACAGTTAAATGTCAAAACAGTACTATATTAAATGATTCAGTTTAGTGTAAGTACACTTTCAATGTCAAAAACAGTTCCATTTCAAACAATTCAGTTTAGCATAAGCACAGTTTTAATTTAAGTACAGTTTAATTGTAAAAACATTTCTCTTTCAAGCCATTCAGCCTAGTCAAACAGTTCTAATTCAAACAATTCAGTTTAGCATAAATATGCAGTTCTATTTAACCCATAGATAGGGCCCTATCAAGTGCTACTATTCCATGCCAGAGTGGACCTGGGAGCAATGGCAATGAAGGAGTGCTCTGCATTCCCCAAAGCTCCAGCATTACTGGAACCTCACCATCAGATGGTTTAGTGTTATATCCAGGAAACTCGTTGGGGGGAGGGGGTCTTATCCCTTTGCAGAGAAGCAGTCAGTGTATTCTACAGCCCCAGCCGACCGGGCTAGGGAATTCCTGCATTGCTAGAAAAGCAGGTATTAGTCATAGCAGTATGTGGAGGACAAAATGAAGAAATGGCAAACATGTCAAAAAAAGGTTGTTAATTAATGTCATTTGGTGCTGAACATATTAATGAAGTCTTTATTTGTACTATTTAACAACACTATCATTTTTCCTACAATATGGTTATCATGGAGATATTGATTTTTCTGTTTTCATTAAAATATAATTAGTCAATACCTTAGCAGTCCAATAAGTAATAACCTGTCTGGTTGAAACCTGGATACAGAGATATCCCCACATTGATTCTTTTATTTGTTATGCATTTATTTGTTATATCAAGTTATATTTTTATAACATTATACATTGTAAGTAGTAACCTAAGTTGGATTGAAACTGGTATACAGAAATATCTCAACATCGACTCTTAAGACAAAAAATGTGTGCAAGTAATAGGTCATCTTGTAAAGATGCCAATCCATTTATTAAATGGTTTACTTGAATCTTATTTTTGGGAATTTTAATATTTAAGAAAACCTTTTTATCTTTTATCTGAGGCTTTGCTTGTGGTACTCATATGGCTTATATTAGCTTTGGATTTGCCATTGGGAAACAGATTCCTGTTCACTCCCAACTCCTATCTTGAATTTCGTACTAATTTTTGACAAGACTTATTCTGGAAGATTTGTCTAGTTTCCACATTTGTTCTGTGTGTGTGTATATATATATATATATATATCTATATATATATATACACACACACAAAATAATACTTATCAAAAACTAAGAATGGATAATTGTTTCTGTCTAGGATCAAAGTATCTGTGCTCTTTGCTTAAAATGTTAGACACAGTCATTCATTCACTCTCTCCCTCTCTCTCTCTCTCTATGAGGTGGAACTGTGAGTCCCATCCCCAACTTCTAGCTCTTTACCCATAGCTAGTAATGTATTCTTGATTTTGAATTTAATTATCTTTCACCAAGATTGTTTACCAACCAAGATTTTCCTGTTATTTTACTCATAGCTTTGAGAAGAAATGGATTTGTGCTCAATCAGATTTTGAACTTGGCTAGCCAATTCCATTTTTCTGTTGTGCTAACCATAAAACTATCTCCATCTCTGGTTTTTCAAGTTAAAATTCTCTAGTTTATATCTATAGATTGATCTGAGAAGTTTAAAAAATTTAAGTTAGGTATCACAATTTGTTATTTTAAATGATTCTATTCTAACATGCTTATCTCTCTGAAACTTCATCTGATGAATTATTCATGTGAGTGTGGTGTAAGCAGCAACTTTTTTTCCTTGTGAGTTGGAGATCCGGAGAATTAAGCAGATAGTGTATGCCAGAAAATAAGAACGTATCTCAGGCTCAATTGAACAAGCTTGTTTTAAAATCTTGATTCTGATGTGGTGGGGCATATTAACCTTGGGTGGTATTTAGCTAAACTGAGTTAGTGTCATTAACAACTTGAGCATCTGGCAATAAAACTCTTTTTCTATTATCTTTGGATATCCTTGGCAATGATACACACTTATACAAAGAAGAAAAACTCCATATGTACCATTAATATATATAACAAATATAAAAGAAAAAAGATTTATATCTATCAATAGATTGTTAGGTAACATTTTTCATTTTATGAAAAGGAAACAGAAAAGAAAAAGTGGAATTAACATACATATGTGTTACTGAAAAAAATAAAAAATGTCCTGAGTTGACATGTGGTGATCATTAAAAACTTATCACAAGTGCATTTTCTTGTATTTCTGTATTTACAAGATGAGATTTCATTGAGAGACATTAATATCTTCGGACTTAGGTTACAGACTAGCTTTCTTTTTTTAATGTTTCAACTGGAAACATCTTTAAATGTTTTCAGCTAGTCATCTGTGATTTTAAATGTTCGTATCTTTTACCCCCCCCCCAAAAAAGAATTAATTCTTTCTTTTAGTATCACACACACACACACACACACACACACACACTCGATTTCTCTCTGAATACAATCATCCTTCTAGTTTTTTCTTTGCAATTTACTTATCTCTCTTCCACTTTCCATTTTTAACTCTATCATTCTCCATCTCTTACTTTTTCTTTCTCATGTTTTTTTTTTATTTTGATATGAAACGAACACCGTGACCTTTCCTCTTTGCTTTCTTGTGCAGTTTCTATTGGGATAAGTGTGATATCTGTGCACCCTGCCTTAGACCAATATGTCGTTCTCTTTAGCTCTTGTTGGATCAGACTTTGTAGAAATTCAGTTTGATTATATTACTGATGAAAAATTAAGATAAATTTGTGTGTTTTCGCTCTCTCTCTCACACACACAAGGGGCGTTCAGAAGGTGCTTAGCTGCACCTAGATTTTAGATTTGTCTCTCACCTGTCACCTTTGTATGGGCCTCACCTTGACAGAAATCTGAATGATTTTTTTTTAGTTTTATAAGAAGTCGTAGCATGTTGCCACAACAAAAAAGTTCAGCTATGACTCTTGTTGGCAAACGTAATGTCATAATTATGGCTGAAGGCAGTTTAAAAACTGTTCAATGTCTTTGTTTGTGTAGTTCAAGTACGAGTGCCTTCGACGATGTTCGATCGTTGTTGAGGACGTGAGTATTTCTGAAATGTGGATTGCTGGATTTATTCTGTACTCAAGGAATTCTCGTTTGCCAACGAGAAAAGCAGAATAAAAAGCTAAACACTAAATCTTTGTTATTTTCAACAAAATATGCATACAAGAAAATCTGCTACTTAAATATACGTACTTGATTAAAAAAAGAAATTAAGGAAACATTATATTTTATACCCTTCAATTCTGTATTTTAGTTTTTAGAATAAATTTATTGAATGCCCTTGGGGGGGAAAAATGAATTCATTTCTTCTCTCCCGCTTTGCTGTGGATAAGTAGCAGGTTATACTGGGCTTTTGTTCTTGATATGGTAGCCAGTCTAGGAGAGTGGAAACACTGGATTTAAACCAGCTGTGTTTCCTGTTTAAAAATTAACCTTGTGTCAAATCCTACCCATGACAGAGTGGTAGTTAAATACTACTATATTATGATAGAAGTACTGATCTTTACTTAAATAAATCCTTATTTATTTTTACAGGAGATGTGCTAGTATCAAATAAAAACATAGGTAATATCAGTGAGTGGTTATATAATCTTATCAAATAAAATTAAATATATAAAAATGTTGTTTGCTTTTCATTTCAGTGGACTTTTTTTAGGGCATCCTGTATGGCTGAAATCAACTTGTTATCTAGGTTTACTGACATTTTCATGCATTTACAAACATAATATCAGTTTTTATCAAGCATGATGGAAGCAAAACTGTATAATGCTCCCTCTTTAACTGAACCATCATTGTAAGGTTAGAGTTTCTCATGGGATGTTTTTTCTGGGAAAGCAAGCAAGCAATTAGAACGTGTATGTGAATGGGAGGTGGTTAGAGATGACCTTGCTGGATTGCGACATCGTAGTAAGCGAGTTCGAATTCAAGTTGGGCTATTGAGTTTAGTTTCGGACTAATAGCTTTCCCAAAAGTAGGAACTCCCTTACCCCTCCCTCCACGAGTTATGGGTTCAGTAGTTCAATAATTCTCTGCAAGGATGGTTTTGGCATAGAATAACCCACGGAGATTATGCCATTAAAAAACAAAGAAACCAAAGCGAAGAACATATCATCTACAATAAGAAATTGAAACATCTTTTGCTTTACTGTGTTCTAGTCAAGAAATGGATTAGGGTAGAATTGAGGTGGATATAACCCTTTACTAATTTATTTTTTGGCAAAAATCTGTGGTCTGCTGTAACTATCTTCTGTAAAATTACCTTTGTATTCGTTTGAGGTATTACGTTTCTAATGTTCTGGCTTGCAAAGGATATAGAACATACTTTTCGGCCTCAATGTCTGATTTCAGGGAATACTTTTGATATCTGAACATTGGTAGATGAGGACGTAATTTTTCATTTTCATTTCTCATGTTATTCATGGATTGTTTTTTCTTCTTTTAAATAATTAAGTTATCTTTTTTTCAAAGAATTTATTTATAAATTATTTTTCTGAGCAGTTTTGTGTTGTATTCATTATTAGTTGGGGACTTGTGTTGTATTCATTGTTAGTTTGTGGACATTTCTAACGTTTATCTATAAATTTGTAAAGCAAAGTGAATATATGCCCTGTTGGCAAGATCTTAAACTAGTAACGCCAAACTGTTTTTGTAAAGATTTAGAAGTTAATTAATGTCTTAGATTTAAACTTTTTTTTGTTCAAGCAGAATGACTTTTTTGAAAGCCATGGAAAAAAAGGTTATAACTTTGGTTTCTGGATAGTAAATGTTCAGCTAGATATTTACTCTATGATCAAACAAAAAGATTTAGTTTACCTAAACTTATATAAGTATGAAGCTAGTTTAGTGTTGCAGTGGAAATTTAATCCCTTGCTAAAAACATACTCCAAAGTTTCATGAGTAACCATAAGATATTTGGTAGCTGTTGCTGTTGTCCTTAAATTGTGTGATGATAAAGAAAAAAAAAAAAAACATTTGGTAAATTGTAGCAAAATAAGATATAACCATGGATAGAAGAATAAATTCTATTCCCGTTCAGTGTACTGACGTGTCATCTAGTCATATAATTCAAACTCCCATTATTAAGTTTGCTCTTTGTTTGAAAGTTATTAGTAAGACAAAGGATGAGGCTGCATCTTCATCTGGCATTCTCATGATATGACGGAAGACCAACAAAATCCACCCACATAGCTGTTGTTTATTTCTGCAGCAATATGTGTACAATATTATAGTAAGGGCTACCCAGTGTTGCCTAGATGGCAGGAATAACATCCCAAATAACACAGTAAGAAATGTGTTCAATAATATATTTTTCTAAAATTGAGATTTTTATTAAGATAAAAGACCCAACAAAATGAATTTTTAAATTTTAAAAATGAATTTTTTTTTTTGATGATTTAAATTTTCTTATCTTATTTATTTATTTATTTTTTTTTTTAGGAATATGAGTATTAATCCATGCTATTTCTAAAATGTTTTTTTCTAAGATAAATATATAAAGCTTTCTAAATTTTAAAAAAAAAAATTTTTTTTCATGTATTTTATCTTGAATTAATTATCAGGACAGATTTCTGCCTTGATGATTAATTAATTACTGGTGTTGCTTTTTCAATTCTTTTTCACGATTTAAATTCTTTGAGAACTTATCTGAAACTTTACCAAATTAGAATACCCAAAAAGTACTGATAACTTGGCTCCCTATAGCTGAATTGAGTTGAAGTGGGCACATTTATGGGTACCTTTATGGAAAAGTTGGTCAAATTGTTCGGTTTTTCAAATAATTTGGTCACGAGCATGCAGAGTGGAAGAATTGGATATCAGAGGAAGAATCGAGACCATCCAGACTACAGAACTGTTGAGATCGGCCAGAATACTGAGAAGAATCCTGGAGACCTGAGGAGACTTGCTGTCACTCAAACTCCAGTAGCTAAACTATCAAGCAGTAAAATAATACAACAATCTTGTATGCAATTATTATAAATTTCCTGCTGATTGATTATAAGTATAAAAGAATATATACAAATGCATAGTAATTCTTGCTTTGTATTGGTACCAGGAAAATACAAATCCATGTTGTTTGACTGTGTGAAAGAGGAGTGAATTATAATTTGTAGAGCTTTGTTAATCTGGTGAACACATTTTCCTTGCTATTTCTTATCCACGTTTACTATGGAAGTATTTTGTAAACAATAACTTTTTAATTATTATTCTATGAATGAAATCTCATGAATTGAACATTTTTTAATTTGACGTTTGTACCTCTTGTTAAAGATGTAATAATAACTCGTAATTCTTGCTTGTTAATTGTGTTTATGTTCTTTAAGACTTATAACATGCCTGTTTCTCTTAGTCTAAGAGGAACATCTATTTTGATTCAGTTGTTGCGAGAATTTACTGTTTATGAAAAAAAGTTTTAAACTTGTTTTTTGATTGTACAATGTAAACAGTCGTCTCACAAAACATAGGTTACTTTATTTCACACCATTTTTTTGTATTCTATTTACAAACTGCTTCCGATCACCACTAAGGTATAGCTTGATAATGAACATACATTTACTCAAATATTTATTTTCCAACATAATCTCCTTCGTTGTCAATGCATTTAATTTAATGATGAATATCGATCATAATTCAACTGATAGTTCTGTGTCCGGTTCTTTACTTTTTGTTCTATCATTTTATTATACTTCAGTACATCAGTAGCCTAATAATGAAATAGAACGTTTATTCTACAAAACAAATATTTAAAAATTATATCCTTTATTGTCAATATCTTTAACCCAACTCTGTTTTGTGAATCACCCTTTCTGATCCTAATTGTTAGTAACAAGTGTCAGGCTGTATGGACTGGTGATCACTTGGAGCATGTTTGACTAAATCAACATGTAAAACTTTTTGATGAAAACTGATTTAATATTTATTACTAATCCATTGTAACTGATAATAAAAATAAGTTAATTCAATTTGGGTTTAGCTGGCACGAATTGGCTGAATATACTTTCTCTGAACAAATGAAAAAATATTGTTTCTCTTGCACTTTTCATTTCTATTTGATACGCACTATAACAACATTATACTATTTACGCTATTTGCACTTTGTGCTAATGCCCTCGGGAAATGCATAAATTCACAGATACCCCCTTTCCAATTATGAGTAAATAGTAGGGCAGACTGGCCTCTTTATCCTTTGTTAGGCAATCTGTCTTGGAGAAGGAAAACTGAATTCAAACGATCTTACCCCGCTTAAAAATTGACCTTAATATATATATATATATATATATATATATATATATATATATATATATATATATATAATGTAAACCTTTAGGAGTTTTTGCGGTTTTTGAATGACATTATCTAATCTGGCATACTGTATTTTCCAATGACAGCTTTCAACAATGTGATTTGATATTAGATTTGTAAATTTGGTTTATAAAGGTATGTCTATATATATTACAACTATCAATGTTTATAGCATATCTCATATCAACTTGGTTTTTATTTTTTCTATTTTTGATGTTTGTTTTATATCTGTTGCAATAACTGCTAGAAAATATACATTATTTCTATAATATTTTATCTGTTAAGTAGTTTAGAAAAAGATTGACAATTTTATTAAACATTAAATGTAAAATCCGCCTTTTATTTTAAAAAAAAGTTTATAGATTTTAGTTTTCATCTGTACGTTTGTGTTATTTTCAAATTCAAGTATTTCAAAAAATCTTATGAATTCTTAGAGAATGAAATGAATATATGCAATTTATATTAAAAAATTAAACATTCTCTGTTAATTTCCGTTCGTGCGTATGTGGGGGAGGGAAAGAAGTCATATTTTTAAAGTTGTATCCCTTAAATTGATCAGAGTTATCACCCTTTAATTGAAAAGGCTCAGGGACTCTAGAGGAAGTTATCATTTTTTACATCAGCAGTACTACTCGTATTGTCTACTTTATTTGTAGGTTAGTAGAGCTTAGTGTAAAGCTTTTGGTCAGAGAAGTAGGTGGGGTAACGGTTAATGCTTTAAGAGAAATAGACGACACCATTGTCAGTCAAAGAAGAACTGTGAAGACAGTGGTATGTATATTAGTGTTTGGGGTTGGGATGATAGCTTAGATGTCTTAAGGTAGGGAGTGTCTAGTGTGTAACCTTTTCCCAGTAGTGATGCTTAGTGACTATCTTTTGCATTATCTACAGCTTGATCTTGATGTCACCTCCTAATTTTCTTTCTCTTCACTAGTTCACTTTATTCATTTTCCTCAATTTTTTTTTCCTTTTATCTTTTTTACCTCTCTCTCAATCAGATACTATCTGCCTTTCATTCTTCCCATTTTTTTCATTCATTTTTTTGTCTTTGATTTTATTTATTTTTCTTTCTCTTTATTTCTGATAGACATTTTTGTCGTTCACTTTTTTTTCACCATTGACTTTCACTTTTTGCATATCTCCCCTTTATTATTCTTGGTATTTCTATCTATCTATCTATCTATCTATCTATCTATCTATCTATCTATCTATCGTGATAAAAATATCGAGACTGAAGATTTATTTAAAAAAAAACAAACTAACAAAAAAATTATAAAGGAAGACAACGTATACCGTGCTCGGTAAATTGAAGCCAATTTGGGAAGAATAAAAAAATTAAAGCAATCTTACTATTTACCAACCCCTCCGCTCGGGCAGGATATGACACACGGTCAATTTTTAAGCGGAGTTTAACAGGTTTGAATTCAGAGTTTTCCTTCTCCTAGACTAGTTGCCTCACCAAGGCTGAAGAACCTAGTCTGTCCTACTATTTACCCATAGCTGGAGGGAGAATAATTGGATTCATACCTTTCCCAAGGGTATTAGTGCTATGTCCAGGATTTGAACTCGTATCGCCGTGTTCATTTCCTACGGCGATAACGACTACACCATTAAAGCAATCTTGATACATTTTGAACCTATGTTTTTGATGAAACACAGGATTGTGCAAGTGCAGCACTTTTCAACTAACCAAATTTTAGCTACGTGCAACTTTTTCTTGTTTCCTAAACTGAAAATCCATCTTTGGTGCAAGATTTTTGGATATGGAGGACATTAAAAGAAATAGGATCGTCCTACTTCACTCCATGAAGTGGGGGTAGGCGTCCAAGTGGTGCATAAACTAACGTGTTAGACCGTGACATCGTAGTAAGCGAGTTCGAACCTCAGTTGCGCTATTACGTTCACTTTTGGACTACCCCTTGGGAAGGGTATGAACCCCTTTATCACCCCAGCTATGAGTTATATAGTACTATTGTGCGTCTTCTACAACGATGGCTTTGGTATTAAATAACCCCTGAAACCAAACCAAATGAGGAGTTTCAGAATTGCTATAGCGAGTATTTTGAATGAAATTTGCTATTTAATTCATTGTTCATTTCTATCTTTGTAAATAAAGATTTCGCCAACAAAAACAACCTTGTATCTATCATAGTCTGTTCATATCTGTCTTCAGTGTTTCTGTCTGTCTCTCTCTCCCTCTTTGGTTGTATTTCTACCTACGTCACTCTCAATCTGTTCCTATCCAGCCCACTCAGCCAGGGCTGTAAAATACTCCAACTGCATCTCAACAAACTCCTGGAGCTTTGGGGAGTGTGGATTCTGACACAGTAGTCGTACCTGTTAGTCCTATCTATGGATCAAATAGAACTGTTTAACTATTTAACTGTGTACAAACAAATGACTGATATTAAATTGAATTGTCAGTGTTACATAGCAATAATTGAAACGAATGAGATCTGACTTGTTTACCTACAAAGTATTCCAACCCAATTAGCTGGGGCTGTAGAATACACCGACTGCATCTCTGCAGAGAGGCAAGCCTCCTCCCTTAACGAGTATCCTGACACTAAACCATATAATGGTGAGGCACCAGTAATGCTGGAGCTTTGGGGGATGTGGAGTACCCCTTCAATGCGATTGCAAAAAATTAGCTCAGGCTTGTTTAAAAAGGTTAACAAAATTGTGTTTAGAAATCATACACATTTAATATATATGTATAAACATTATTTGGCATTAAATAATCTACAATGGTTTATATGTCATAAAACCAAACCAACTACAAACTATTCGTTTACAAATCATATATATATATATATATATATATATATATATATATATATATATATATATATATATATATATTCAATTTATATGTATAAACAGGATTTAGCATTAAATGATCATCAAGGGCTGGTATGCCATAAAACCCAACTAATCTGTTCTTATTCGTCTCTATCTCTCTATACATTTGTATCTCTATTTACTATGTACTTTTACTCATTGAGTTGGTATGTATAATGGTTAATTTTATACAGGTTAATGCAAAATGATAAAGTAGTCAATAGTAACAGTGTATATAATGAAATATTGATAGCATTATTACTCCAGTCGTGATAATTTTAAAGTTCTATGTAAGTGTTTGAAAGATTTCCCTTAAGCATGCATTCTCTGTTAAAGTAACAACAAAAAACATTTTTTCTTTCAAAAAGAAAAAATAAGTGAAAAATAAACTGAGACATCTTCACTATCTAGTAATTTCTTTCATTCTCAGAAATACTTAAAGTGAATTCAAAAAACAAACTGACTTGTTAACTATTATTTTTGTCTAATTCATTTCACTTGTTTTTGAGTCAAATATTTTGTTTGGGTTGGACATTTCCCGGGACTTGCCTAAAGGTTTCCTATTCTCTTCTGAATTTCACTATCCTGGCAAGATGTTTTGCTACCTCTCTACCTTAGGTAGCAGGTCTTACTAATATGTATGTACATGTAACACTTTTCCTGGGTCACTTGAATATTCTGCTACAATGAGATATGAAAATTTATTGTTAACAAGGTATGCTCAGTATCACTTAAAGCGTACATGTGTTGTATTATTATGATAGTGAGTATGAATCTTTTAAAAGAAAAATTAAAAAAAAAAAACATTTACATTTATTTACGGTGGGAATATCTGTTTTTGTTGATATAGTACAAAAACAAACCACAAATTTAAATACAGCCACATTCTATTTATTTATTGCTATTAATTTATTTTCATGGATAATTAGTCGATAAATATATACGAAATTTCCTTGTTTCTCTCTTCTTCACAGTGTATAAGCTATAGGTTATATTAAAAAAAAAACAAAACAAAAAAAAAAAACAGTGTGTGTGTGTGTGGGGGGCTTCAGGTCCTATAAAGTTAAGGGCCTCATCGGGTGAAAGTCCCGCCTTATTTCTCGCTTTTAAAAAAAAATTAAAATGTGTTTGTACATGTGTACACATGTAAACTTGTATTGCAATTCGAACAAATCATAGTGTTGGTTGTTGGTAATAAAACAATGACACACGGGTACTTTTATTTAATCAGTATAGGTTGTTATTGTCGCTATTATTGTCACCCTATGCATGCCACTTAAAAACAGAGTGCTTGAATATCTGAGAGGCTGTATTTTTGTACTCGCCCAGCCCTGTAACAACGCCGTACCATGGTGATGAATCTTTTTGAATCGAGGCAGCAGTCATTACCAATATTTTAGTATCACTCGTCACCATCATCATTACCTGGGCATGGTGTGTACTAGCAAAGATGTTTGAGGACACTTACTCTACTTTTTGATTATCATTTAAAAAAATTTTTTTTTTTTTATCCACTGGTTAGTTCTACATTATGGACAGCAGTGGCGGTAAGCCCACCTAAACTACTTAACCCCATTAGATTACTTTAAAAAAAAATCATTTTTTTAAGTCCTTATTCTTTGAATTGGTCATGTATTATTTTCTGTTGTAGGGTCAGTGGCTATGTATATATTCCCTTTTTAGCTATTTGTTTAATGTATATATTCTCATATTTATTTTGTACTTGAGGAACCTTGTTTTTTATTTTTTCTGTCTATCATTTTAAAAAAGAAAACCAAACAAAAAACCCTCTACTGACTTCAGTTTAAGCTAATGTTTTATTTTTTTTCTTTTATGAAAAAAAGTTTTATGAAATTAATTTTGTTATTTGTGTTCTTATACTTAGAGAAAAATAATTGTACATCATGCTTTTTTTTGTATGCATAGATAAACCGTGAGAATTTTAATTATTTTTCTCAAAGTACATTTCCTTCACCCGGGTTTGGGAGTTATGAAATGTAAAAAGAAAAAAAAAGAAGTTTTGATAAATTTTAAAAATTGTTTAATAGTTTATTTTCATAAACTGTCATGTCTGTCTCTTTTTCTTAAAAAAATTGTGTACAGTAAATAACTCATTGCTTAGAATGCTAAACTTGTACAACGAAAGTTTGTGGTGAAGTGGATGATAGAATTTCTTTGTTTTATTGTCTGTATTTGTCAAGTTTTTTCGTGTTTGAAATAAATAAATATGAAAAAAAAAGAAAAAAAAAAAAGGCCTCATTTTTTAAAAAAACTATCAAGTTATTACAAAAATGTATCATGTAGACGGTCTTATTATAGATTCTTCATTTGTACATTAATTTTATACAGTAAATGTGCCAACTATAATGGGACAGAATTGTTTTTTTTAATTTTTTAAGGTTAAAGGTTGAAATTTTTTTTTTGTAGAATTTAAACACAATATTTTATTCAGAAGATTTTAAGATAAGTGATATAAATAGGTCTCTCATTTCTATTTGTTTATTATAGTTTTGTTTCTCTTGTTTTAAAATTCACTCCCAGAAAAACATTTATCACACGGATCTTAATGCAAATGACTAGTAACTTATTTTCATTATATTTATTGTATTCTTATCTATGGATTACTAAAATTGTGTGTGTGTAACTGTTACCCAACAAAAACTGTATCACAGCTAGATTTTTATTAGAGCAATACACTTAAAGCAATTTTCAATCTAGTTTACAACTGAAGGATAATTTTGTGGTGGTCTGTGTTTCACACTGAATTTATTAATAATTCAAATTCTTGGTATAATTGAAATAACTATGAAATTCTTATCAGAATACTTCATTCCCTCCAAAATAAAAGCATCAATATCATCACCGACCACTGTTAAAGCAGGAACTCAACAGGTTCATGGGTGGGGTTTAATATTCCTTAAAATTTTTTTTTTCTCTCTAATCAATGAAATGTTATGGTGTCATTAAAGAATATTTCAAAGTGTTACGTTTTATTGATTTGGTTTAGTAGATATTCTTGTTTGAATTTCTGAGATGTGGAATTATACACTGATGTATTCATGGACTGGATACAGGGTCCAGTTGAAATTTTTCAGAAGGTTAATGACTACACAAACATCGAAAGAAAGCTGGAGAGTATAACGGCTGAAACATTGTGACTATATCAATCAAGATGAAGACACTTGTCTGGGAAAAAAAAAAAAAAAAAATCAATGTATTATTACTTTTGTTTCATATTTTATTTAAGTACTTAAAAACTATTTTAACATTAAGTTTTCTTGTGTTGGTAGTGGGTTGGAGGAACACACACACACACACTTATAAATATTTGCAATGAATGGGTGGAAAAAACTTTGCAAAGTCATTTGGGATTTTCTGTTTTGGTTGTTGATTAATGGAAATATACTGATCTACAAAAAATCCTTTTGTGTAATGCAGGTGAATATTTCTACTGTATAGTATAATTAAGGGAGCCTACTTCAAGATTTTCAATTTGTTTTGTTCACTACAACTAGAATAATGCCATTAATAATAAGTGACAAAATAATCATTGCCATGTGATATTTTCCTGCATATATATAGCCTCAGGTATTTAGTCACTATCATGGGATGTTTTATTTTTTTTACCTTACTGTATGTGACTAGGAGAAAGAAAATTTAGTTATTTTTGGTGAAACACACACACACACACACACACACACACACACACACACACACACACACACACACACGTGCCTTAAATTAGGTTTTTTGACAAATAATGACATTAACATGTTGGCAGTTCTTTACAGATTATTATAAAAATAATTTAAAAATCTATGTAATCTTTTACTTGACTAAGAAAAGATTTTTTAAAAAAATGTCTTTGTCTTCTTCCTTTCAATATTGATTACAAAACATAATTGATTAAATTTCAATATCCAAATGAGAAATTCATCCCATTCACAAAACTTAATATACCTGGTTCTTTACCTTTGCTTATATTTGTACTATGTTACCATGTAACAGGCATATTTAAAAAAAATAGAGAGGTGGGGAAACAAAAGCAAAAATAAATAAAACAGACTATGCCTGTATTAAAGTGCATTTAATGTTTTGGTATTGTAATGAGGGAGGGCATCTACCAAAGCTTGAAATAGCTGGTATTGGGTTTGCATGAATAGCACTGAGTGTAGCCCTAAAGTGCCCTTGTAAACCAATGTCTCATAGATCAGTAAATGTGTGGATGTGTGTATCTATATGTATATATCTATGTATGTGCGTGCACACACACACACACACACACACACACACACATTAAGTGAAGTTTAACAGGTTTGAATTTAGTTTTCCTTTTAGACTGGTGCCATGCCAAGGTTAAAGAGCCCAGTCTACCTTACTTTTTACCCATAGCTGGAGGAAGAATAGTTCTCAATAATATCAGTGCTATATGAAATGCAAACAACCTCATTCAGGATTTGAACTCATTTCACCATGTCCCTTTACTACAACAATAAACATTGCACTACAAAGACCTCGTATATATATATATATATATATATATATATATATATATATATATATATATATATAAAAGTTGGCAGCCATAGTCGAGGGCGACCTGGAGGCTCCCTTTTCAATAGCTACTACACCGAGGTGTAGGAGAGGGCGCTACTCCTTTCCCTGGATTGCTCTACTTTACCCTTGATATGTACCTTATTATGCTGGGTGTTAAGCAAAGAGGTATCAAGTAGCATTTTTCAAGTCTTTGGTATGACCCGACCTGGGATTGAACCCCGGTTTCCTGGACCATTGGCGAACACTCTACCCACAATGAGCTGGTTATATATATATATATATATATATATATATATATATGCACACCTAGTTTTGCAGTTATGAATTTATATTGGTTATATTTCAATCCTTGATTTTAAGGAAAAATTAGTAATCTCAACAAATCTCTTTGCCTGTTTCTTTCCCATTCTCTTGTGTATGTCTGTCTCTTGCCCACATGTAAATGTCTTTATATAAATTTATAGGTGTGTGTGTGTGTATATATATATATATATATATATATATATATATATATATATATATATATATATATATACACACACACACACACACACAAAAACTATATCTATGTAAATTTATATACTTGAAGTTTGGCTAAAAGGTTCATATGCTGACTAAGATACTCTCATAAAATGTGAACAAATGAGGTTTATTTTTCAACCTAGATCCCTTTGCAGTCTACACCTTTTCATCAGTGTTGCAGTGCTTAAATTCTATTAGTAAAAAAACATCAGGAGCAGATATGTCATCATATGAACTTTTCAACTCAACTTTGTGTGTGTGTATGTGTATATATATATATATATATATATATATATATATATATATATATATATATATATATATATAACAAGGTGAGGCCCATGAGATCCTGAGTTTTTGTTTGTTTTTTGTTATCATAGTAATGATAGTAAATTATTATTGTTTTACACAGTAATAGTAAGTAAAGTTGGCGACCTTGGTCAAGGGTGACCCAAAGGCTTCCTTTTAAACAGCTACTACATGGAGGGCTCTACTCTATTCCCTGGATTGCTCCACTTTACCCTTGATCCTTACCTTATGATGCTGAGTGTTAAGCAAGGCAGCATCAAGTACCATTTTTTTGAGTTTTTGGTATGTCTTGATCTGGGATTGAACCCTGGTCTCCTGGACCATTGACTAATACTTGACTTTTTGTTTGCATTTTTGAATTAGATGTTTTTCGTAAGTTTATATCCCCTGTTTGCCAATTCTTTATCCTGAATGTTTGTTTGATGGAGTAAAAGATTCCTGTTTCTATAGAGAAAGCCAAGATATTTTATATCCTTACTATCATTTATAGATATGAGCTTGGTAAAAAGTCCCTGCTGTGTGTTGCTATTATACATGATATATCTTTATACTTTTGCCTTTATGTTGAACATATGTAAATATCTTCTTGCTTATATTACAAAGTTCCATTCATATTTATAGTTTAGAATTGTTCTTTCCTTATTTCTGTTCTTTAATATAGTTACATATGAGGAGTTACTTGGTAAGAAAAAAATACTGTTTTTGTTCTGGAATTCAGGGAGAAAAAGGATTATTTCAGATTATTTTGCCTTAAATTTAACTCATTTTACCATGTAAGCCTGATATTTTGTACAAGTGCAATACTTTATGTACTACAATACTATATTTAGGGCTAAGCTATTTTATGAATTCTTGCTGCTTAATTTGAAAATTTATATAAAGGGATTAAGAATGGTAGTTTTATACCATGTTAAAAGAGGAGATTCAGAGTTGCTTCCACTGATGGAAAACTCATTGGAAAAAGTGTTTTTGAATGTCAAGGAAACTACTTGCATATTATGTGACTTTCTGAGATCTAAATTTTAGCCTAATATTTGGGGATTGCACCATACACAAGATACCAACTTTGTGTGTGTAAATAATTGACCAAGGGTAGGCCTTGGCCAATTGGTACACTTAAAATTTTCAGCCGAAAAAATTCAGCAAATAATCCTAGATAGTATTGGGCGATACTCAAGTATAAATAGTATTTTGAGGAAAATTAATGTTGCATTCATTGTTCACATTTTTATCTTGATAAATTCAATTTCAGTTGTGACATTTTAAACACTCTTTGTATTGTATACACATGGAGAGGTACCAAATCATATAAAAGGGATTAGCATAGGAAATAGACATGTCAAACTGGGTTTGATCACTGGTCATTAACATTTTCTGGAAAGGCATGAAACCATATTTCTCTTCTTGTCAGATAGCATGGCAGAAAATCTCTTACTTCTAGTATGCCACATTTGGTAGAAGAGTGAGTGTGTAATTATGTGGGCTGACTACTCCATCATAACTACCTTACTGTCTAAACAGTAGTAAAAGTAAATAGTTATTTGAGTTGTAGCTCAAGACCTGAAGTATGAGGTGCTCAGTGAGAATCAAATTCACTAACAAAGGTTTGCTAATCTAGCTTGCTAAGCATTACATTATGTCAGGTGCCCCTGTAGTAAAAGTCAGTAGCTGTTGCATACATTTGGAATCTTGACAGGGGGAAGCCAGTACATAGATATACAATGCTTGTGTGAAGTGCATATATTGAAAGCTTAGTATTTAGGACATGAAAGCTGTCATTTCTATACTTATATACATTTGTAAAATGTGACATTTATTATTAGTATCAAATTGTCATAACTGCTTAAAAGCTCAAGCTGTGTTTTTGCATATTTTTTTTTTATTGTCGTCTTGTCAAGGTATCTTTTATCCGAGTGTGATTAGACAGTATCTGTCAATTGTAATAACACCCACCATTTACAGAGAAGAAGAAAAATATTATGGGCTTCAATTGTGAATGATTGAATATAGTGATAACAACAAAAAATGCTGTTATTGTGAATGATGTTCTGAAAAAAACTTGCACAATGTCTACAGAATTGGTAGAAAGTCTGGAGTGTTGTAGAAGCAAATTCAAATTTAAAAAAAAAATTTTTTTCCTCTTAAAAAGTTTCTGCTTTCAGATTTGATTAATATTATGGTTGATTATATTGATATTCTTAAGGAAAGTCTCTCTGTATTTATTTTGATAGTGTATAATTATAAGTGTGGACATTTTTAGAAATAGAATAATTTTCAAGAGAAAAATTTCATAAACCAGTTTCAGAATATATTTTTTCTCTTAGTAACTGGAATTATTTTTATTTAAACTGTTTTTGTTATTCTGCAAAGGAGAAAATAAATTGACAATCTTTGGCAGTTTCATGATCTTGTTTGCCTAATCATGGAAATAGATCTAACTTGAGTACTTTAGTTAACCAATAAAAATGGTGAAAGGATATTTTATGAATTTTTTGAAGGAATTTTGAATTTAATGGAATAAATACTTGAAATAAAGGATCATTTTTCAGACATTTTTACTGCAGCTGATTCACTTGGTGAGGTTTGTTCCTCAGATGAGAAAGTTTTCTATCTATATTATGAAGTAGAGTGCAGGCTGATAATGGCTGAAATTTTGAAGTTTTAGCAATAAGAAAATCTTTGCAAATTATATTTCAAATTTGCTTAAATGATAGGGCCAGATCAGAAGTGTAGAATCTACAACGTTGTTGAAAGATCAATTAAAATCATGTGCCTCCATATTAGAATGTATCATATTTCCTTAAAGAGGAGATGGGGAAAGCTATCAATCTGAAAAAAAAAATCATTAAAAAGTTATAGTTTTTCATTTCTTTCACGTATGTATTTACCTAACCCCTTCACTGCCAGGAGGCTGTGACACAAGGCCAATTTTTAAGAGGAGTAAAGCTGGTTTGAATTCATTTTTCCTTCTCCTAGATGAGTTGCCTTATTAAAGCTAAATAATCCTGTCTACTTAATGATTGACTGTTAGCTGAGTGGGGAGGAGATATGGGCATTTGCTTAAAGTGAAATAGCCTTGTTCAAGATTCTAACTTATATGGCCAATTCCATTTCTTCTGATGATAACTGTTGAGCTAAGTATGCCTCCTCATTTCTTTTAAGCAATATATATTGATTAAATTTGGACTAAGTTATTAGCAAATAGTTAAAACACTAGATTTTATTTTAAACATACTAAAATCTTAAGTGCAGCCTTAGTAGTTGACAATAAATTTCAGTGTAGCCTTTAAACATGAAAAAGTTTTCCTCTACTGGGATAGATTTTTCTTTTTTCTTTTTTTTCTCTCTCTCTCCCCCCCCCCCATAATTTAGTGGGTTGCTGGAGTACCATGGCAATTATTTTTCATTACATCTTTCAGAGCAATGAAGGTTATTTGGTGGTGCCCATCCAAGTGACTTGTCGTATTGGGTTACATGGTTCTAAAAGCAAGGAAATATCTATGACCTGATCTATAATATTAAGCATGTCAAAACTAATTGAAAGTTCATTAAATCTATAAAAAAAAAAAAAAACACTGTTGATATTAGAGCAAGAATTATCTTCATTGACCAGTTGTATATTTTTAAAATCTTGCAGTATGTCAGATAAAAATAAATGGTCTTATGAATTTTAATAATTTATATTCATAGTATAGATAATAATTTATATAGCAAAAGAATTTATAATTTGTTTAAATGAATATTTCATAATAGCTGTTATCATGTGAGATTTGATTATACAAAGGACATCATCATTATCATTTTTTTCTAGTTTAGTTTGTTCAACAGATTATGATAATGAATTTAGGCTTGTCAAATCTTATTTTTAGCTTTTTATTTTTTTCTCTTAGGAGGAGCTATGTTTCTTTTAAATAATCATAAATGGTTGATGTATCCTATTATGTGAAGATAAACCATCAAATTTTTATATAATAAACATTGACTTTGTTTTTTTCTGCCTTTGTTTGTCTGCCTGTAACTTTTGGTTGGATAAGTGTTGTATCAGTATATCCTGCTTGTGATTGAAGTCTTGTTCTTTGGCACTTTTGCCTAGAATCAGAAACTTTTAAGTAGAGTAAAGCTAGTTTGAATTTAATAGTTTTCCTTTTCTTATATTGGTTGTCAAACTAAAACTAAAAAACTCGGTCTGCCCTAATATGGATTCATGCCTTTTCTAAAAGCATTTGCCCGAAGTGAAACACAAACAGCTTTCTTCAGGATTTGAACTCTGGCTGCAAATTCTATTTTCTACAATGATAACTTTGTTAAAGCATGTAATTGGTTATCAATTAATTAAAATATTTTGAATATTTCCCACACGATTCTTGTAATATATTTTAATGCAAACACATTAATATTATTGATGTACATTTTCTTTTTTAAGTTGAGGAATTTTATTGTGAATTGAATTACCACGATCAGAAAATCCAGCAAGCACTTGCACGCAACAAACGGAAACATTGGACAGTGGTTTCGACCTTATTAGGTCTCATCAGCTGTGTATATCATGATCTCCCCTACTGGAGATTGAGCCAGTGACCACAGAATGCAGAGCTGAAACTCTACCACTGAGCCACCGATCCACATTGCACACAAGTGACGTCAAATTAACTTGTCATGGTAATTGTGTGGCTAATTAACCTGAATGTGTCTTGCAAGTTACATCTGTACTCTTTACAGAGGATACGGTCACCTCTAGGGCCACGTTTTCCCAGGAGGATTGGAAATATAATTATAACCTCAAGGGGAAGGATATAGGGGTACATTTTCTTTTTTAAGTAGAGGAATTATATTGTGAATTGAATTACCATGACCAGGAAATCTGACGAACACTTGCATGTGACATATGGAAACACTGGACAATTGTTTCAACCTTATTTGGTCTCATCTGCAGTGTATACTGTGATCTCCCCCACTGGAGATCACCGGATTTTCTGGTCATGATAATTCAATTCACAATTAATATTATTGTATAAATTTTAGGAAGGGCCTATGATTTTCCTTTTTTATGGTAGAATGGAGAAAAATTATAACATTGGCTTTTATAGTTGTGGTTGAGTCTAACTTAATTTAGATGTAGATTAAAGAGAAAATAAGAAGTTTGAATAAAAGATGAGATTGTTTATTTTAACTATGTGCTTATCATATCCAATTTGTCTTAAAAATGTTGGCAGTTTGAAATGTTAGGATGAAGTTGAATGCTGTCTCTTTCTATTGGACATTGTGTGTGTGAGATGAGATCTCTCAGATTCTTACAGTTTGTTTAATGTGCATTCTCTGGCCAAAGATCTTGTAATCATGATGCATATTTAGGCCATATGACTAGTGTTGTGTACTTTTTTTTTCCTTCTCTCTAAGCCATGTGCATCTCTGGATATGATAGATGAGTTTCATGATCATATCATTATATGACCCTGTTTAGTCAAGCCATACTGCTGAATATATTACATATTACTTCAATACACAATGTAATATGTATCCTTGACTAGTGTTAATTCCTTATACTTTGCTTTAAGTCAACCTCTATTATAATTCTATCTAAATAGGGGAATTACACATATGCACCCTGTCACTTTGCTCTTTCTTTATTCTGTAATTGACCCAACTATCTAAATTTACTATTTCTAAAATGAATAGAATTTATTTCATAATCCCTCCTCCCAGTTTAAAGAAGATTTGGTTGCTTTGTACTTGAATTTCTCCATTTGAATTGAATGATGGTTTCTTGATAGTTATTAAGATTAGCTTAGTATTGCACAAAGCCAAGTCGGGATGAGATAGAGGTAAGAAATTGTGTTGGGTTAATCTTTGAAGTGACATGGGCTTATCTGCCTTGAAAAACAGCTCTTTAAATTGTCTTTGATTTGGATAGGAATGTTTTTATTTGAAAAACTTATCACACACTGAAGGTGTCCTTTTTGAATCTTTGGTTCTGTTTCTCTATATATTATTACTAAATATTCATAGTTATTCTCTAATAGAAATCACTTGAAAATATTAAATTTTTATCTTTTTTATTTAAAGAAATTTGGTAATTTTCTTTGATATTATTATGTGAAGATTTTAATAGTTTTTATTGTTTTTATATCAAATTTAAAAAAAAAAAATTTTTGTAGATTGGCAAAACCAAATATAATTGTAAGGATAATATTTTGTAAAATTTTGCAGTTGCACTTGATTTAATGTGAGAATGTATATCATAATGATCCAATTTTGCATGTACATTACTATAACACAAAAAAAATAGTAGGCTTATTGTGAGATTTCTTTTATAATCACAATAGCATTAAAATGTAATTTAGAGAATAAAGTAAATTTGAAATTTTAACTTAATAATTATGTGGAGTTTTCATCAATGTTCTATATGTGCTAGATCTTTGTGTTGAATGCTAAGCTATTGTCTGACCCCCTAATTACATGCTTACAAACATGCATTTATGAAATTTGTCTAGAAAGAAACCAAACTATTAAAAAATTGTATCAATGAGATGTTTTATGATGATTATTTACTAAACTTCTGGTTAATTGGTGCACAAGGCTTGGATGTATGAAGCACTTGCTAAGACTTGAACTCACTATTCATGGTTTGCTAGTTTACCTTGCTATCTATTACATCATTTGCCCAGTCAGCTGGGCTGGAGAATACACTGACTGCATCTCTGCTGAGGGGTAAGACCCCCCCCACCAAAAGTGTCCTTGATATGAAACTAAACAATCTGATGGGAAATGCGGAGTACCCCTTTAGTGCCATCGCTCCCAGGTCCATTTTGGCCCAGAGTGGTAGCACCTGATATAGGTCCTATCTATGGGATAAATAGAACTAAACCGTGCTTCCTTTACTATACAGATTTTTGCATTTAAACTGCGTATTTATGCTAAACTAAATTGCTTAAAATAGAACGGTTTTGACGTCTAAAATGTGTACTTATGCTAAACTGAATTATCTGAAATAAAACTGTTTGACATTTAACTCTGTGTATTGTCCAGTCGGCTGGGGCTGTAGAATACACTGACTGCACCTCTGCAGAGGGATAACACCCCCTTCCCAACGAGTGTCGTGGATATGACACTAAACAATCTGATGGTGAGGTCCCAGTAATGCTGGGGCCTTGGGGAATACGGAGCACCTCTTCATTGGCATTGCTCCCAGGTCCACTCTGGCTCGGCTTGGTAGCACCTGATAGGGCCCTATCTATGGGTTAAATAGAACTAATAGCATAGTTATGCTAAACTGAATTGTTTGATTAAACTGAATAGCTTGAAATAGAAATGTTTTTGACAATTAGACCGTACTTACATTTAAACTGCGTGCTTATGCTAAACTGAATTATTTGAAATAGAACTGTTTTTTTGTCATTGAAACTGTATTTACACTAAACTGAATTGTTTAACATAGAACTGTTTTGATATGTACCTGCATGTAAACAAAATCTGTACTTATACTAAACTGAATTAGCTGAATTAGAACTTCTTGACTAAACTGAATAGCTCAAAATAGAAATGTTTTTCACAATTATACTATACTTACATTTAAATTGCGTGCTTATGCTAAACTGAATTATTTGAAATTGAACTGTTTTTAACATTGAAACTGTAATTACACTAAACTGAATTGTTATATATAACTGCTTGAATAGTTTGAAATAGAAATGTTTTTGACAATTAAACTGTGTACTCATGCTAAACTGAATTGTTTTAAATAGAACTGATTATTTACATAAAAATTGATTTGGTGTTAAATAACCTACAAAGGTTGATATGCCATAAAACCCACCAAACCAAACCATTACATCATGCAAGACATTCTTGATGTCTTATGATGCTTGTAACTGAAATGTTGCATAGCTGTAGCTTTGGCCTTTTGCATGAAGAAAAAAATGGCATTGCACAATGTAAGTTAGTTTTACTACAGTGAAAACATGCACACACACACACACACACACACACACACACACACACACACACACACACACACACACACACACACACACACACACAATATGCTTGGTGATTTTTCTTTTTTCTTCAACTTGAACAATGAAGAAGAACCTTTATGTGAAATTCTAATTCAAATGAAGAAAAAATTCTTTCAGAGACTCTTTTAATGTTCCTTCTGCCCTTAGGAGTGGATGTTTTTCATGACTCTCAGTGGTAATAGTTTTGTTTGTACATGATATTATATATATATAATTGTTGTGACCTAATAGAAACCTCATTTAAAGTGTTGTTATTTAGATATTTTTAATAGTATAAACACTCAATCTAAGCAGATATCAAAACCATTTAAAAATCACATGTCAAATGTGAGATGTTATCATGTAATTAATTGAACCATTAGGTTTAATGACATAAATCTATAAATTATAGAGTAACAAAGATAGTTCAAAATCTTAGTTTATATAAAGACAGGAAAAAACTTTTTCTGAGACTTTTCTAATGTTTCTCCTTGCCTAAGGAGAAGATTTTCTGAATTGTACACAATATCATAAGTGGTACCAGCATTTCAAATCAGAAAGAATATTTACTAAAATCCATCTTGAATCAGGACAACCTTCCACATAAATGGGTAATATTCTTAAGAAATTGTATACTATGACCTGTGAAAGTCTCTCTAGATTTTGACCTCTGAATATTTTTTGGTTCCATAGCTGAAATCTATTCTTGAAAGGTCACTGATGTCAGATGATAATAAAAAAGGGAAAAAGAAAGAAGAAAATTCATTCTGAGACTTTCACACTATCCTTCAAAACAACTTCAGAATGAATTCCAGAACTGGAAAAACACCCACTGAGAACATTATATCAACTATAGAAGGAACTGTTTTGAAAGGCATTGAGTTGAAGGTAAAGTGACAAATATGTTTTCGAAAAATAAAATGTTTGATTTCTTTTGGCACATACCTTTTTATATTTTCATAAGTATTCTCCTACCAATTTTATTCAATCATTCATTTTATTTTTAACCTTATCCCTCCAATTATGAGTTAAATAGTACTCATACTGTCCTACAAAGATCGCTTTAGCATTAAATAATCCACAAAGGTTGAGATACCATTTAATAAAGAAAATAAACTAATCTATTTCTTTAAATAAAAAGTTAATTTTCTTTTAAATCTAATATACCAGGATTTTATTTGTAGTGGAATATTATATTCTAAGTGGGTATTATTGGGTATTATTTATTACTAAATTCAACAGTATCGAAACTGATTGACCAAAAATAGAATATATATATATATATATATATATATATATATATATATATATATATATATATATATATATAGAGAGAGAGAGAGAGAAATGGTAGATTTTGGTGAAGCTGACAAGATGATAAAAATAAGTGAAAAAAATCAAACACAACGTGCTGCCACCTATGTTCGACCATCTACCCAGACAATCACAGTCAAAACCAAATTAACCCCTACCATTATTACTCAAACCTATATAAATTTCCCTCCTTGTTCTTTTCTTATCTAACTTTTATCTTTCGACCCTTTCCCTCTCTTAAACCTTTTTACATGCTCCATTAATTTATATATTTCCTCAGTTGCTAAAATGTAGAAAAATGCAAAAAATCTTTTGTCTGAAGTTTTTCTGTTAATAAAGAACAAAATATTACCATTGTGTTTGATTTAGCCACTTTTCCACACACACACACACACAGTCTATTTTTTTTTTTTTTTTTTTTTTACTGGTGTTTGTTTGAATTTTTGGTTGTAAAGTTTGATATAAATCTGTCTTGTTTATATAATATTCCACGAAGAGTAATAAAATTATAGTATCATTGGTTCAGAAGAAAATCAATTTTTTATATAGAATTGTTAGGATGTACTAATTTATGGGTGATATTGTATATAAGTACAAAATATTTCTATAATGTCATTGCTTATATCCTTTAGATATTGTAACTTCTATAAATATGTAGTTTTGTTTATGTTCACGTGTCTTTTTGGGATTTTCTTTCCAGGAACTTTATTCTTTGGGATCTTCAATGTAAACTTAAACTTTTGTTTTTGGTGTTTTTTTTATTATTATTTTGATTAATGCAATGTGCACTTGCTCCAGTTTTACAAGCTCTACACCTGCCAGTCGTTATCTGCTCAAAATTCACCCCAGATAAGATAGTTCCTTTCTGCCAAATAAAACTCATAAAATTAATATAGATATATAAAAAGAAAATTGTACAAAAAGAATGCATCTCTGTAAATTTGTTGATGCATAAAAGATGTCTTAAAGATGTGCAGTGAATTTATTCTTAGTTTTAGCATAGAAAGAGATTGCATTGTAACTCATTATATAACATTAAAATGTTTATGCATTGCCCCTATCCCCCCCCGCCAAAAGTAAGTATATTATAGTTGGCACTGAGAAGTGCCAATATATTAAGAATGTATTAAAAGTATTTTTAAAGTCGTCTTATTTTAAGACAATAAAAAAAATATTTTTACAAAATAGTTTTAAAATCAACTATGTATGTAAAAGTCCTAAAGAGCAATTTTGCATATGATATTTGATTTACCACTTAGTATGTATACAATTCAGTTAGAAGATAATATATACAGATAAAAACTTTAAGCATTGTTAATATTTGCCTTTGAAGTTTGAACTGAACTAGTTGAGGGATTATTGTATTATAATAGGAGCAATAATACTTGGACTCATTTTGTTAATGGTTGAGATGATATGCTTCCTTCCTTTGTATGTGTCTAGCTAAGTTTTGTTACGGCTGTTTTTCTTTTGCTTGTATGTGTAATACACACACACACACACACACACACACACACACACACACACACACACACACACACACACACACACTCTTAGAGCTTGAGCCCAATGATTATAGGAGCTGACTTGAGGTTGAAAGAAATTAAGGTGTCTTCTTAGATATTGTCTTCATTATGCTCATGACTGAGAAAACAAAATAGATTGCCTTGTTGGTTCAACCAGCAATATGCAGACTGCATCCTCATGCAGAGAAGTCCCCCCCCCCCACACACAATCAAAATAAATCACCCAAATGCAAATCTCATCAGTTTTGTTTTATCTACATTTTTTTAAATATATATAATCTTTTTGTATTAATTTCTTTATATTCACTATCACTTAAATGTTCTTTATTCCAATTCACACAGGAATTAGTGAAAATGAGCAGGTTAATAAAGTAGCTAGATCTGCCTTAAGTATGGTTCCTGAAAAATCTTTTTAAGATTCCCTATACAGACTTAAAAATCAAAATAAACAAATACATACAACAACAAAGGCAGCATTTCTGGAGCAACAATAAATATAATAAACTCCTAGAAATCAAGCCTGTATTAGGCGAATGGAAACAAAGCTTCAGAAAAAGCCAAAAGGAAGAAGTGTCATCCAGACTGCACATAGATCACACAAGGATTACCTATTCTTAAAGAAGAACAGCAACCAGTGTGCCATGCATACCAGACTGCATACACAATAAAACATGTTCTTATTGAATCCATTGATCTGGCCCCTACAAAAGAAACCTTTTACAACGCAAGTTGTATGAAAGAACTATTGTGGACACTATAATGTCCTTCCTAAAAGCAGTGGAAAAATTTAAAGAACTGACCAATAAAAATATAAACAATACCAAAGTATATAAAAACAGATCAGTATCAGAAAATTACTGAATTAAATGAACCACACAGAAATGTACGCCATGAATAAATATTTGAAGATAGGAAGATCTTGAAACATACAAACTTTTATCAAAATGACTTAAAAAGGATTGATATGGCATAAAACAACCAACCAGGCAATCAAGTGTTCTTTGTATGACACTAAACAACATTCTGTTGTCAGGCTCCAGTTCTAGGGCTTTGAGTGAGTGTCAAGTACCACTTCACTGCCATTATTCCCTGGTCCATTCTGACTTTGTGATAGAACTTGTTAGGTTTGATTTGGTTTGGTGTTATGGCATATCAACATTTGTAGGTTATTCAATACCAAATCTATTTTTATAAATATAAACAGTTCTATTTCAAACAATTCAGTTTAGTATCAGTATAGTTTTTGTTTACACACAGTCAAATGTCAAAACAGTTCTATTTCAAACAATTCAGTTTAGCATAAGTACACTGTTTAGTTCTATTTGACTCATAGATAAGACCACTCAGGGCCAGAGTGAACCTGGGAGTGATGGCAACGAAGGGGGACTCTGCATTCCCCAAAGCTTCAGCATTACTGAAACCAGGTTGTTGAGTGTCATATCCAGGACACTTGTTGAAGGAGTCTTACTTGTCTGCAGAGATGCAGTCAGTGTATTCTGCAACCCCAGCCGACTTGACCATACCTGTTTGGTATCCATCTTTGGGTCAAATAAATGTGTTTGAAATACTGACATGTTTAACTGTTTAAAATGATTGAGAAGATGGATTTTTGCACTATACATAAGTGGAGATTATAGTTGCAAAACCAACCAATGAATGAACGTGATTTCAGACTACAGCTGTTTGATCATTAATGAGTAACCATATTTCTATTAAGGTGCTGGCCTTGCACATACCATTACTATTTATTGAAGTAAATTTTTCTAAAAAAACAAACTGACCTTTTTCATTTTATCTTTTTTTTAAAAGTTGACTTAGAATAAATATAGTTGTCAAAGTTTAATAGACCATTTTAATTTAGATTATATTATAATAGTACCTTGGATTCCTTTGTTACTATGATGATACATTAAGTCAGTCGGTCAAAGTGAATAAACAGATAGTTATTCTAATTTAGCATTTGTGCAAAGATGATTGTCAATTGGATTTTTTTTTCTGATAGAGAAATCATGTTTAATATTGGTAAATCATTTTTCCAGCAAGAAAGTGACTGCCTTAGAGCCATTTCAGTTTTTAAATATTTTTCTTTTGAAAGAATATCTTTATATAATTAACAGTGTGACTTTTTGTTTGTTTGTCTATTTATTATTTCTGCAAGGATGAGGATGTAGTATCTATACCTTGTTTAGAATCAAAGTGTGTATTTACCCAACTCCTTTCCTTGGAGCAAGATGAGACACAAGGTTAGTTTTTAAATTCAGAGATGTTCTTTGTTTTTAGGCCAGTTGCCATGCCAAGGCTAAAGAGCTAATCTGCCCTACTATTTACTCATAACTTATATGTATTACTGAGTGTAGGTGGTATAACAGTTACCATCAGAAGAAATGGTACAAAGTTTGAGTTTTGAATCAGGATGCTTATATTCTCTTTGCACTAATGCTTCTGGGAAAGGCATAAATCATCTTGTCCCTCTGCTCTATCTTATTACCAGATATCCTTACAATGTTTCATCACTATTGTGATAATTGATAGAGAAGAGTGACAGTGAGTAAGTCACTCTCTCATAAGTGCTATTCTTGTACAGTCAGTAGCAGCATAAAGCTGTTACTAACATTGTCAACCTTGACATTTGTATAATCTCGCCCACTATCTCTCTCTATCTCTACCTACTAGTATAATATCCATCAATTATGACTGGATTATTCATCTATAGAATGGTGTTTCTGCTTGTCATTGGGCTGGGAAAAAAAAGTGACATCCCTTATGTTAAGGATTTGAGAATACTGGAGCATCAGTTCACTGAAGTCCGTTCAAATCACTTAAATAAACAGAAGAGTGAAAAAAACCAGGGGAGAACAAAGTCTAGAGAGAATGAATTTGAAGGAAAGAATAATTGAAAAAGAGAGGAAAAAACAGAAAGACGAAGTATTGAAAGTTATTGAGAGGTATATTAAGTGATGTAGCCTATGTTGTTTCTATGCCTTTTGTGCTATCATAATAATGGAATTTTTCATTACTTTGTAGTGAGACAGGTTGTGTGTCCAATTACACATATATGAAGTCGCATTGTATTTTATATGTAGAAGTCAATATTTTTTCCTGAAAGGTTAAAGGAAATTGTGGTTTCAAGTTATGGTAAATTTCTCTGTTTTCTGTATCTATTTTTTCCTTTTTATTATTCTGTTTGTCTTATCCATTTGAAGTGTTTCTTGGTTGCTTTTTTTAGCTTATTTCTAACATTGTTTATCTGGTAATCTCTCTCTCTCTCTCCTAACTGGCTCTGCATAACCCATAATGGCTGATAAAGTTGAAAGGGGGTTGACTTTTTTTATTTTTACCTTTGTGTAACACCAAAGAATGTTCTCGTTGCATTTTCCATCTGAGCCACACATTCTTCATTTACACCCACACTCTTTTTTTCTCTTTTGGATCACATAATGCTGTGAGGTTGTCTTTGATAGCTTTTCCATCAGGTGCAAGCCCTTCCAGTGTTTCCTTTCATATAACTAATTAATGTTACACCTTGCATTTCCTTAATAAAAGGTGTCTCTTTACTAGTTCCTCATTTTGTTTATATATCACTTAAAGTTTTTAGTTGAAAATAGAAAAATAAAATTGAAATATTTGTTACTATTAATCCCAGGTCAACTCTGACCTGGAGTGATAGTACCTGTTAGGGTACCTTCTATGGGTAAAATAGATCTGTTTGAAAATTATTAATATTAGATGGGGATATTTGATACAATACAACTGTAAATTCTGTACTAAGGATAGTTTCTTGACGCTATAATTATTTACTACAGATTGTTAGTTACTTGAAACCATACAAGTGTGTACCAACAAATGATTATTATTGAATAGAAATAGTTAGTTGAAACCATATAAATGTGTATACTTAATTAGTATTAGATGGTAATACATGATATTATATATCTGAGTGCATCAGAAATTCTCAATATGATTATTATTTATTAACATGGAAGGTTGTCCTGATTTAGAATGGTTTTTGGTGGATATTCTTTCTGAATTGAAATGATGTTACCGCTCCAGATGTTCTTGAATTTGGCTTAAACAATCCACCCCAAAGGCCTATTGCAGCATTAGAAAAGTCTATAGTTTTGTTTTCTAAGTTGAAATAAGTAAAGTTGTAGATCACAGTCGAGGGGGACCTGAAGGTTCCCTTTTCAATAGCTACTACACTGAGGTGTAGGGGAGGGCACTACTCCTTCCCTGGATTGGTCCACTACCCTTGATCCTTACCTTATAATGCTGAATGCTAAGGAAGGTGGCATCAAGTACCATTTTTTTAGTCTTTGGTATGACTCAACCTGGGATTGAACCCTCAGTCTACCAGACCAATGGCAAACATTCTACTCATTAGGCTAATGGTCCACTAATTTGAAATAGAATTTCCTTTTAAGATTCTTCATTGTTCAACTTTCGGAAAAATCACCAAGTATGCTATGCATATATGTTCATTCTTGCACAGAATGTTGTATAATGCATTTTTTAATTATTACTGAAGGACAAAGTCACTGCTATGTAACAGTTCAGTCCAAAGTATGCCATTTT
Organism: Sepioteuthis lessoniana; assembly: GCA_963585895.1. Classification (NCBI taxonomy): domain Eukaryota; kingdom Metazoa; phylum Mollusca; class Cephalopoda; order Myopsida; family Loliginidae; genus Sepioteuthis; species Sepioteuthis lessoniana. Next base: position 70,442,954 of record OY757920.1, on the reverse strand, counting down.
AAAAGTTCTGTGCTTATTTAGGATTATCATCTATTTCATTTAAAACATTGTAACAGTGATTTTAATGTTGGGAAGATTTAGACTGTAGGGGAACTGACATACCTGGGTAATGTAATTTTTGAGTGGGAGGGCTAATCCCTGCATAAAATGTAAAAAATCTACTTGTTTGGTGATTGTGAATGTGGCAGTAATACAGGACATAAGCTCATGCAATAGCATGAAATTGCTGACTAAGTAACCCAAAGAGAGAGTGGTTATGCAGTAAGGTTTCTTCTTTGATTTATTGCCAAATTATGCCAAGACTGGATAATTGGTTCTTGTTCTTTTAAAAAATTGCTGGATATGTTTTGGGAAGGTGTGTGTGTGGATTTACAGGCATACATTATGATCACATTTGTCATACTCTGTATTTTATCTTAAGATCAGCAGTTCATTTTTAAATTTAAAATTTTAAAAAGTTTCTGGATTTCAAAAACAAATCTGCAAGAGCCTTAATTTATTTAATCATTAATCTTCATTTCATTTTTGTGTGAGTAAGTAAGTTGGCACAACCTAAGAATTATGATTTAACTCCAGTATGACCAACACGAAAATTTATTGCATGTCACTGTTATGTAGTTGATACTTCCATCTGTTTATATTTCCTTCATGTTTTGAAAACGCAGTTAAATCTAGATGAGGGAATTGGTAAGTGACAATTTTCCAACTGAAGAATTTTTGTCCTCCTTGAAAATCAGGTTATAAAAAAATCTTGGCTTTTACCTTGATTTACATACCAACCACTGATACTAGTTGGAAAATACATTCTAACTACTCAAATTGTAGATCTAAAGAAAAGTATAATAAGGAAATTAACTGCTTTTTCATAATTAAATAATAGAAATGTCTTTTCCTCTCTCTTAGAAAATGGCAGTTTGAATAGGAGGTTGGGAAATGACTTGGGGTTTATTTAGAGAATTTTATTTTGAATCTGAAAATTGAAGGTAAAGGTCTTTTTGATCTAAGAAAACTAGTTTTAACAGATGGAAACATAATTAAAGACTCTTTGTTCCAGCAATACTAACTGAAGGTGATTTACACTGTAATCCATTGTTGTTGGTTGGTGGCTATTGGTCATCACTGATTTATTGTAAGTCCAGTGAAAGAATGTAAAGAGGAGGCTGAGGAACTTTGTTCAGGCTACAAACAGACTAGTATGGAAAATAACCTCATTTTCTTCTGCTCTCAAGTCTTTCCAATCATGACAAAGGTTAAAGGACTGAAATGAAATGAAGTATTTTTACTACTGACATTTTTTTGTTTTTGATTTTTCTTTTAGAATAGTAATGGAGAGAATTAAAATGGCTACTTTTTACCAATGTAAAATGAAATGTATTGGTACACTACCAACATTTTGGCAATAGTCAGGCTTTTTTTTTTTTTTTAGTTTGGACTAAATTATAAGTAGGTACTTGAGATTGTTATAAACATTGGATAAGTTTAGATAGAGACTATGGATATAAGAGAGATGGAACAAAAGAAAAAACAAAAAACCCACAGATAAAGTGCTTTACATAAACATTTTGTTGTGGATTCAAGAAAGATGTTGTTGATACTCATTGCAAGTTTTCTAAGCTGTATTTATTTCATTTGGAAGTACAAGGTTGCTGTTAGTACAGAAAACAGAATTGCCAAATGGTTGAAGCTGCTTTTAATAACTTTGTACTATGTTATTGGGAAAGGCATGGATTCCCTTGTTTTTGTACTGTCCTATCACCAAATATTCTGATATAAAATATCTTAATCAAGAGTATCTGATTGTGGTGTAATGGTTAATAACCTTGTCTTGAAGATCAATTTCTTCTGAGTGGTGAGTTTGATCAGCACTAGATGAGAATAAAACTGTCTGAATGCTTCATACTTCTGACCTTGTGCTAAATTAACCTAAAATTATTGAATGACTATCAATTATTTAGTGTGATGGTTGATGGAGAAAAGAATTGGTGAATAAGCAGCAAAAGTGGTCGGTCAATTCTCTTTCCCCAGAAAGTATCTAACACTCAATGCTTTATTATACAAAAGCCAGATTCTTACCCTAGTATGGAATACTGTTTTCATATCTGAGCAAGTTCCTCTTGGCTTCTTTTGTCTACTTTGGATAGAGTGCATGGCTTTGAGGAAGTGGGTCAGATCTCATCACTTCAGCGACCTTTTTCCATCAACAAAATCCAGCTAGTTTGTTTCTCTCTTCTATTGCTAATTTAATGGAAATTTTCATTCATTCATTGGTTGGTGGAAACAATGAGTTTCCAGTAAGAATTTGTTTTGCTGTCTCTCGCTAACAATAGCTATTCTTTCTGAATCTTCCACACATAAGACACATTAAACTCTTCATGGATATTTCCCTTCAAGCTGCAACTTTGAACTTTTTAAGATTAATAAATATCTTATCCTCTCTTGTTTGGATTTGTGCTTTTGTAATACTCATTTGTTACATGCTTAGCTTTTATTTGTCATTTTGTAACCCTTTGTCTATCCTGGCTAACTGGCTCCGCTTAGGGTAATTTAATAATAGGATTAATAGACCTTTTTCTAACTTTGATAGGAATCATATTCTAAGAAAATGGTACTGGAGGCATGAATTGATAATTTATCAAAAAAGCATGCATCTGGAAGAATGATGAGTTCACAGAGTTCAACATCTCTTCCAGTAGATGGAGTGTAAACAAGATATGCTTGATCTAGCACTCCTAACTAGTTTTGCTGAAGTCACCATTTGTGTTACTCATTGGAAGTGGGGGGGGTCCATCAACCCTCAATATATAATAATAATAATAATAATAATGATAATAATCTCACTGATTTCATTTTCTTTTCTTTTGGCTGTGGTGTAAGGATACAAATGAGGAAAGAATCAAAGATACTAGAGGATATGATTTCTAAAAGGAATAAAAGCATGTGGGTGATGTCCATTGTCTATTTCTTCCTGCTTTTAAGGCCTCATAGAAGATAAAGCAACAAAAGTCCTAATGTTAAAATGATTTTTTCCCCTCTCCCTTTGATGATTCTTTACCACTGACATAGCAGTCATCAGTGACTTTGCTACAAAAGTATTGTTGTAGAAATCTGTTGTCTTTCATAAAAATTTCTGCTTTACTGATAAATAAGTGCTTAAGTTTTTGCTCTTAAAATAAATGTATTTGATTCTTTCTCATTTAAAATCTTAGATATTAACCTTTCTGTTTGTGTTTGATACCCTGCAAATATATTCAAGTTTCATATAGTAATATGAATCAGATTTATCATTAAATAAACTCCTGTTGTGTTGTACCTAATGTTTTTATTTATAAGTAGATTATGTTCCATTTCAAAAAAGAACTCTGCCAGCAGGAGTTGATCAACTTACAGATGATCTCAAAAGCTGAATTTGTTGTTGTGAAAGTAATAACTTAATTTTGTGGTAATTAAGAGAAATTAGTGGCTGTTTAATTGTTATCTCTTCAATAATAAATGATAAACTCTTCGTTGAAAATAGTTGGAACAAGTCTGATGGACACAGTATCCATTAGATAAAATGCTTTTATTACCATCTGTTCATATTAATTATTGGGTTGACTATGTGGTAACTGTCTATCTTGTATAAGTATTTTACCTATTTAATCTTATCACATACCAGAAATATTTTCAATCCTATATTAAATGTTTCATCAGAAGTGCCTGTTATATTATAGTTGTGTATGTGTAGTAGATATATATATATATATATATATATATATATTTAATCTAGTTGGCAAAAAACTGCAGCCAACTACCTTTTATCTTGCACAAGTAATTTCAAATGATGTCTGTAATTTTGGGATAAGTATTAAGTCATGATTCTTCAACAAGCTCTTCAGTATAGCATCCTCATTTGTGTTGTTTCTATCACTGGGATTTCAAAGAATGCATCAGCTGAAGTGTTGTGATGAAAAGGATAAGAAGAGCACAAGTCTGAATGATAGATGGAAACCATTTTAATAAGTGGGAAGTGCTTGTTTCTTCTCTGACAGTAAAACTTTTTGTAGATCTCATAAATTTTGTATGCACACTTATTGGACTCAGAAGAAGGCTTTATTAAATTTCTTCTGGGTTGGGTGGGAGTTCTTGAGTAAAAGTCTCTGACAATAAACAATTATCAATAGGAAGCCATGTTGCTGCAAGATATAATTGTACACCATGGGGAAAAATAATTCATCATCTTTTTAGAATGATTATACACATTTAATTAAACATTAATAATTACTGATAAATTTAATTAGTAAAGTGGGAGATAGTTGCATAGGATTATTGCTTCATTAAGACTAACAACTGGGACAAAAATAAATGTTTAAATTGATAAATATCTTGTCCCTCCTTTGAAGATTATAAAAACCTAAACTTTTTCTGCTGTATTAATTTCAGAAGATATAAAAAAATTGATAAATCTTTGGATTTATTTTTTATAGTTACAATTATCATTTGTAACCATTCTGTGGGGATATTTGACAAAATGATTTAAAAGCTGGCATATTAGGAATTATCTCCCATGACTTTAAAAAAAAAAAAAAAGTGTGTATGAATTAGATATAAGGTTCATCTTTTACATAAGAAATTGATATTTATAGGTTATCACCAGTTATAATTAATGATCCTGTATTCCGAGCCATATTATATTTTAAATTGTTGGTTCCTCAAGGTTGGAATTTTATTTGTGAAAAAGCATTTTTAGTCATGATACAACCCCCCGCCCCAAGAAATAACAAATGTTTGCCTAATGAATAAGTGAGAGCATCAACGACTTAATAGGGACAAACAAGAAATTGAAGATATTGCTGTATCAATTCAATTTTAAAACTACTTTTTTTGTGTAATTTGTTTTAGTGATAATAGAATAAGGAAAAAATAAGGCAAGTTCATTTTAGTTGTATGGCAAGGAATATCAGAAGAATATTCTAGAAATCATCAACCTTATAAAATGCAGAAACTCTAGCATATGAGATAGATAAGTTTGGACAACATATTGTACCAATTTATAAATCATAGAGAAAGAGGAAATTCATTTTGAAAATGGTTTGGAAATAAATGAAATGAATACTGACTAGTTCAGCTCATTCAAACAATACAAATCTATTCTGAATAACCTGTGTAACCCATATGATTCCATACTTTTCATATACAGAGATGATCTTCAATTTTATCCCTGCTCTGATTTTTACATCTGTTTGATAGTAAATTGTTTCCTTCAATTTTGTCATCCTCCAGAAGAATGAATCAACTGATGTGATAACAATAAGATTGTAGAAAGATGAGGTTAATAGTCAATTTGGCTCTTCCCAAACTTGCAGAAAGTACACTTGAAGAAGGCTGTTAAATAGATTGGTCAGAATTCGGTTAATACAGTAAAATAGCTTACTAGTCTGAATAACTGTTGGAATCGTAATGACATGTTTCAAAATTATAGAACGTATTGGTAGGATTTATCCAACAAATATATTTAAAAAGAAGAAAAAAAAATTTCATTCTCTAATGATTAGATATATAGTGATACTTGAGTAGTGAAAATGAAGCAATAATTAGCGCTGTAATTTTTAGTTTTTGCACTCTATTTATTTGGATATACATTATAAATAAAGGAAAAAGGATTGTCAGAAATTAATGCATTACTGACAGAATAGTGTTGTGTGTGTGTGTGTGTGTGTATATATATATATATATATATATATATATATATATATATATAAAATTGGTCTGTTATTTTGAAAATTTTTTTGACAGATGAATGTCTAATGGGTTTTTCGAAATAGGGTGTTTCCATTGAACTTACCAGTTGATATTCTTAAGAGGAATTAGAAGATTTTGATGAATTAAACTAAATATTATACCCACTTAGTTTCTTTAATCTAAACAATTTCTTCAGAATTAAAACTTTTTTTTTTTTTTTAAATCAAATTTGTAGCAGTAAGCCTTATCCTCAAATTCTGTTTTATCTTTATTTAATATAAAAAAGTTAATTTACTTCTGAATTTCTTTTGAACTAATTATCTATGACTAGATTCTTGTTATAGCTATGTTATAATACATACTTTTTCTTTTATTATATATATATATATATATATATATATATATATATATGTATATATATATATATATATATATATCTTAGATAAAGTTCTGACCTAAAGATAATTCTGGTGTAAATAAATGTGAAGCCATCATTTTACAGATAGGTTACTGAGCATATGTTTGTATTTTAGGTGCTTGTAAAAATGTTTTCAGTCGATTTTTCTTGTTAGACATTTTCTTTTCATGTATCTCGTAACATTCAGTTAAAATGAATTATGTTGTTATTCATGTTCTACTTGATTTGTAATAACATGTTTTGTGAAGTAATTCTTATAGTTGGGTATTACTGTATTTAAGGACATATTAAATTGCAAACTACTCTGTCAGTGGGGCTTAAAATACATCAACTATGCCCTGCAGATACTCATCATACCCAGAAAATTCAAAGACTTGTCTTGGGTATGATACAAAACTGCATCTGCTTGTGAGTCTCCAGTTCTGGAGCTTTGAGGTGTATGATGTAACCCTTCATTGCCATTACTCCTAGGTCCACTCAGATCCAGAGTGGTAGTACATGTGGTTCCATCAATGAGTCAAATAGAAATATTTGAAAATTATTAGTGTTAGATGAGTATATTTAAAACCATATAACTATGCTAATAAAGGAGTATTATTAAAAAGGAATAGTTAATTGAAACCATATAATTGTGTATAAATCATTAGATAGGTATACTTGATCACATATAACTGTATTGGATCGGAATACTTGAAACCATATAATTGTAAATAAATGATTATTATTAAATAGTAATAGTTACTTGAAACCATGTAATTATGTATAATTCATTAGTATTAGATATTTACATTAAATAAGAATATTGCCCAGTCGGTGGGGCTGTAGAATACACTGACTGGACCTCTGCAGAAGGGGTAAGACACTCCCAACGAGTGTCTTGGATATGACACTAAACAATCTGATGGTGAGGTTCCAGTGATGCTGGAGCTTTTGGGGAATGCAGAGCACCCCTTCATTGCCATTGCTCCCAAGTCCACTCTGGTCCGGAATGGTAGCACCTGATAGGGCCCTATCTATGGGTTAAATAGAACTAACTGCATACTTGTGCTGAACTGAATTCTTTGAATTAGAACATTTTAACTCAATGGAATAGCTTAAAATACAAATGCTTTTGTCAATTAAACTGTACTTACATTTAAACTGCATGCTTGTGCCAAACTGAATTGTTTGAAATGAAACTGTTTTTGACAATGAAATCTACTTACACTAAACTGAATTGTTTAATATGGAACTGTTTTGGCATTGAACTACGTGTAGACAAAATCTGTACTCATAGTAAACTGAATTAGCTGAATTAGAACTGTTTGAATAACTTGAAATAGAAATGTTTTTGGCAATTAAACTGTGTACTTATGCTAAAGTGAATTGTTTGAAATAGAACTGATTATTTGAAAAAAAAAATTCATTTGGCATTAAATAACTTACAAAGGTAGATATGCCATAAAACCCAATCAAATAAATAAGAATACTTGATATCATATAACTGTGTGCTATTAGTTTGTATCAACTTTTGCCATTAGATAATTCAAAAGAGGTTGATATGCGATTAAACAAATCAATTCAACCTGAGATTCCAAATTGTGGTTGTTGTAATGATTATCACTTTGAAAAAAAAGGAATTGGAAAACCAAATTCAAATTCCAGCTGAGAGTGAGAAAGGCATGATTCCATCTCTTCTCCTTCTATGGGTAAAATATTAGAGATGGCAGTGCTTTCACTTTGGTGGAGCAACCGGTCTAGGAGAAGGACAATTCAGGATTCTCTTTATACTGGCAATCTTGGTGAAGGCCTGTGGAAGATACTGATGGGAAAGCATTGGCAAACTATCCTCAAGTAATATTGCTTAATCACTTGTATAAGTTGAAAAGAAGACCCCCCCCCCAAAAAAAATTAAATGCACATATTCACTGAAGAAGATAAGATCCCTCTTTTACATGTAATATTACAGTATTATGAAGTTACCCTAGGTATTTTTTCAGCATCTGGGTCAACATTAGCCTACTTGATATCTTACCTTGATATATAAGACCCAGGAGATTTTTTTTAAAGTGGAGTCTTATATTCTGTCAAATATGGTAATTGCTTTGAATTCTCTGTGAACTTAATCTTTTTGATGGATATCAGTGTCTTTTTTCTTTTTTATCATTTTGCCTTAACTTGACTAGGAAATTACTGGAACTAGACTAACAAACTTTAGATAGAAGTTGGCTAATAGTATTTGGAAATGATATTTGCCTTTCTCATTTTATGGGAATTGTGATGAAGGGTTATTTTTTCTTGATAAACCAAACTGTTTCATGATCTGGTGGGGTGTCACTGAAGACAGATAGATTTCCAAGGCCTTTATTAGATAAACACCATGTAATGTAATAAAAAAAAATTCAGAGCAAAGTCGTACTGTCCTATTTCTTCATAATAATGGTGGTTCCTAAACATTTGTCATAGAACCCTTACATGATTTTTCAAAAATTGCTGAGCCCATACTTTTTTTAAAGCCAACTTCTGTTGCCCTAATAGGACATTAAATAAAGCAAAATTCATTAAAAAGAAAACTGAATATTTTTTCTCCAAAAATGAATAGTTATTATTTTTATTTGGGGGGGGGGTATTAAAAGCAGATTAATAGTAGATTTTATGTTTGGGTTTAATTTTTTTCTTTTTTTTTCCCCACCCTTGCAACGATATCATTCATTTAATTTTGTGAAGGGGGGGAATGTGTGTGTGTATGTGTATATATATATATATATATATATATATATATATATGAGAGAGAGAGAGAAATTGAAATCCAAAGTGAAGAGAGTGTAAATAAAGAAAATGAGATACAAAGCAGGATAAAAACTCGTACCTCATTCTCATGATTTTGATCTTCAGATGATTGATTGATTTTAGCCTGATGTTAACCTGTCTAGTGCTATTTTATACCTAGAAGTTAGGGAATTGTATTTATTGTACATTTTATTTACTTTTTTTGTAGGCAGTCCTATCAAATACATATAATTTTTAAACAGATTTACTTGGATCACTGATAGTACTCTACTGCTCAGATTCAGAATAGACTTGAGAGTAATGGCAATTAAGGGGTATGCCACACTCTTCAGATCTCTTGAACTGGAGCTTCATCATCAGTTACAGTTTAGTACCATACCTTGGACACCCCTTTTGAGGAAGGTTTTTTTTTTTTTTAAACACCTCTTCAGGGGATACAATCTGTGTATTTTAAATTCTGCTGACAGAACACGACCTCAGGTGAGCTATGATTTATTATGTCTGAATTATATATCAAAGATAGTGGCAACTGTTCTTTTTCTTTTTAAAGATGTTTTTTTATTAAGATATTCTGTGCAACCCTAGAAATTTTTGTGGATAAACAGTCTTAGAGCAGTGGTAAGCAAGTCAGAAGCTTTAGCTAGTAAATTTGGTTCACACTGAGTACTTGAATATTTTGTAGGTTTTTAAATATTAGTATATTGAGTTGGATTATCACTGTGGCATTGAGATCAATCTTTTTTCATGTCAATTTGAATGCTGTGTTTTTCAATATCCTCTCTCTCCCTGCTATATATATATATATATATATATATATAAAGCAGAGAGAGAGATATAAGTCAGTGAACCTGAGATAATTCTTCTTTCAGATACTGATGATCTTTAATGATATTGATTAATAAATATTCACTGGTCTTCAGATGATGGTGGGTGTCCCATATACTTGCTAAACCCCTCCCTCCTTATTAATGTAGCATAATAAAACTATAGTAAAAAATTGCTGTACATGCCCTAGTTTGTATTTCATTTTTGTTTACAGTCAGCTTATTTGGGCTTTTTTGTTAAAATTGTATTTTAAGATGTATTTTTTTTTTTAATTCATTATATAGTAGATGCTTTAAATTTTTTTGTTTGTTTCCAGAAGACAAAAAATCAGGTAACAAATATACTTAGCAATAGAAAAAAAATTTGGTTTCTTTATATCTATAGTTAAAATGCTTATTTTTATATTGTTTGATTACGCTAAGAGGAATTATTTAACATAAAAATAATTTAAATTGATTTTCATTTTATTTTTCTTATTTATTCATTTATCTATTCATTTCATTTTTCTTTTCAGGTAAGTGAAAAAAATTATTTGCTTTTAACTTTTTCTGGAGATTTTTTCTCAATTTCTCAGGTATGTTTCTTTTTCATTATTTGAAATCTTAGTCAGGAAAAACAAAAAGCATTCATTTTAAGAAGTGAAGTTTAATCAGCTGACCAAATGAAATTGGCATAGTTTGAATATTGACTGCCAATCTTTATGTTCACTTAGAACTAATGCTCTTGGGAAAGAAGTATGAATCCATTTCTGCCTGTATTCTGTCAGGTTATTGGCATGCCATGCCATTGATAATTTACAAAAGACTGAACACTTGAACATAATTATGATGTCCAAATACTCACTTACTCTTCATCATTGGATACTCATCATAAAAATTATTTTCATTGTTGCACTTATTTTTCTTTGCAGAATTATTAAAATTTTGACTAAATTGTTGATTCAAAATAAAATAAGATTAATGTCAGCTTATCTTTGACTGGCAAAATATGATTTCTTGCTTTACTCTTTAGATTGCTTTTAGAGAACTATTGTATTAGAAAGATTTTCTTTCAGTCATGACATTCTTAGGATGGCACAAAGTAAAACTGTTTTTAATTATATATATATATATATATATATATATATACACACTCGTTTTTGAAGATCAAAAAATCATGAATCTAAAATCTACTAACAAGGAACAATAAAATTTACTTTTTTATTAGGGAAAATATATATATATATATATATATATATATATTATTTTATTTTTATTTTATTTTTATTGTATATAAAAAAAAAAAAGAATTTTATTGTTCCTTGTTTGTAGATTTTAGATTCATGAATTTTTGATCTTCAAAAATGATTTGAACGTGGTTCATTATCCTAAATTAATATTTTGGTTAATCTTACGTAATGGTAATTATTCAATTTAGCTGGAAAAAGGAAATTAACTTTGAAGTGCCTTGTATTTGATTACCATAGATTTTTCAAAGTTGGCTGCTGTTCTCATTTGAAGTTAATTTATTCATTCATTTCTTTCTTTTTAATTTTCTTTTGAGAAATTGTAAAACAAATAACAACAGTAAGCCTCATTTTATTAGTGCTTGAATCATTATGGAACTTTTAGTCTCGGGGTTTTCTCAGAAACTATCATTTTATGAAAAGTTTTATTTTTGTTAATTGTATATTTTCCTAATATTTTTTTACCAATAACTTGGGAGATCAGTTGTGAAAAATTAATCACAAATTTGAATGTGGTTTATAAAAGAATTGAATAGGTTCCTTTTTTCCCGCACCCTCTCTCTCAGTGGGTATGAGTGAGTGTGTGTGTGTGTGTGTGTATATATATATATATATATATATATATATATATATATATATATATATATATATATATATATATATATATATATATTCTAGGAAGTAATCACTTTAATCTAATTATTCTCCAAATGTAGTTTCTTTCAAATGCTATCTTCACTGATATATATATATATATATATATATATATATATAATAGTTAGCAACTAACATTTATAAATTGCTCACCAATAAAATCAAATAATTGGTGAGAAGGGGTGTTCATTAATGCTAAATGTAACCTGGGAAGCTTTTATCATTTTTATTTAATATTTTTACTGTAAGAAAGCTTTAATACAAGACGCTAGACTATAAAATTGTTAAATTATGATAAATGATATGTAATATTTATTCATATTTTTGGCAGTGTAGTTCTGTTTTTCTTAACCTTTTCTGGCAGTGACCCAAAACTTTATCTAAAATCTCTGATGAAGACTCATGTTCTCATAAATATGATTTATTTTAGGCATAACTAAAAAAAAAATATGGCTTATTATAAAATAAAGATGAAACGGTAATTTACGATTTTATTTAAAAAAGTTAACCTGTCTTTTGCCCTATTTCAGGCTTTTGATAAGATCTATTAAATAAGAAATAATATATATATATATATATATATATATATATATATATATATATATATATATATGAGAATTATTTAGTTGTATTCTAGATTACTTCCTGTTGATTTGAAATTTACATCCCCATGGATAATGAAACCCCAGCCAGAAATTCTATCATAGTGGACACATTTTTTCTTTTTCATATGGTTTGTGTATAGACTTCACGCCATGATGTTAGACAAGATAAATAGTTTGTGTTTAGGTATCTTTAAGTTGATCAGTGAAACACTTCCTCAATTCCTACATGCCTAAGAAATAACGTAACTTAAAAAGAAAAAATAACGATGAACATTTCCTTGTACTGTCGTGAATTGTATATGTTTAGGTTTTCATAAACATACAAGAAATTTTGATATTTAATGTAAAACTGTAGATTTTTGCTTGTGGCATTGGTATGATGTTTATTCTTCCTTAAGTGTCTAAATAAGCAATGACATATAGAAAGAATTGGAGTATAAGTGTTTTTTTTTGTTTTTTTTTTTTTCATGTGTACTATTTTTATGACATCTCTTCATTTGGTGTAATGTTTAAAAATTACTGACTGCTGTGAAATAAAATGGAACTGATTACTTAACTTCCTGTAGTTTGGTTTCAAAATTGTGTATGTAAATTGTTGGGTGGGGGTGTTTTTTATTTTTTTAAATTTATATATTACTAAATTGTTTGTGTATATGTAACTGAAATCCCCCTGGGGGTGGTAGAAAAAAAAGGAAAAAAATCATAAGATTTTTATTAGAGGAATACACTTAGTGAAGGAGTCCCCAACCTTTTCTGCTTAAGGGCCACAAAGCTTAAACTCTGTAGGTCCAGGGTCTGTGATCTTAAAAGGACAGAAAAAAATGCTTAATCCACAAGTTAATGATCATGATTTATTTATGAGACATATGATATTGTTTGCAATCACAAAATAATGTGTTATCAGTATTAAATGAAAAGGTTGACTGAAAGAGCACATTAAACAAGTGATGATTTGACAGTTGGGAACACAATGTACTATTGACATGCTTCATTTTGCAGAGCAATTGTTTACAGTAGTATGTAGTACCAAACATGCTCACTACTTGCTGGATGTGGATGATAAGGTTTGGAGAATCATCCAGATAGAAACAGAAACACATGATTCTTATAGAAATTGATGGTTTGGCAAGCAAGAAATTTGGATTTTAAATCTTCTAAACACTGAAAATCAATAAGTTCTATCTGCAGCTATAATGGTACTTTTTTACAGTTAGCATCAAAAGGCAAAGAGAAAAATTTTGGAAAGTTGGATGTAGGGCAACACAGATGGGTCTTGAGAGCCACTACTTGGAGACCTCTGTTTTAGAGCATAAAGCAGTTTCCAGTCAAATTTGCTTCTGAATGAAAATTTTGAGGGGTATCCTTTAAATCTTCAAGATAATGGAGATAACTTGGAAATGTTAATTAGGAATTAGTATCTTTCACTCATTTTTGAATTGAAGTATCAATATCATCATGGACTGTCAGGAACACAGCTAGTTCATTTTTGAGATGATTGCGTGGAATAAGTTGTTGAAACTGGTCTGCTTAAATGTAATCCATATAAAGCTTCTGATTACATCAAGAATCCTTTTTTGTAGATATTGATGTTTGTTAAAATTAGCCTATCATTTAGTATGAAAGAAGAAGTATACACAATGATAATAAAGACTGGGGAATACTGACCTTTTACTATGTATAGTTTAATGTGAGATAATGAAACAACTATGGATCACTCAATGAGGATCCAACCCATTGCAGTAGTTGTGGTCCTGTGAGACATAGTTACAAACCATTGTTTCATGGTGACGATGTAAGTATAATACATATCTCAGTACACACTAACATGTATGTGTGTATTTAAATACATATACATCTTATTATGCAACAAAGCCATACAATTATAATAGTTTGAGAGACTAACTAGCTGATAATTTCTCTATGGAGAGGAATCCAAGCTTGGTGATTAATATTTCAAATATTGTTTGATGTGTTGAAGTTTATTTGTTATATTTCTCTGTCTCTGAGCAGCTCTAGTATTGATTATGAAGTTATTGTCAAACACATTTGAAACCTGGTTTTACAACCATCTTTTAAAAATCCTAATTCATCAAAACATTTTTTAAAAATTTTCTAATTATTGAATTTGTTTGGGTTAATTAGTTTAATATTCATAATAGTCCATTTCCAGACATGAGTGTCCCTCATTATATATGAAAAGTGCTTAGCAAAACAAAAGGATAAAAGAAAAGCTTATGATTACTCCTTGATATTGAGTGGGAGTTTTAGTATTTCAGTATCTCCTGTAATTGTGCCATATGTGGTGAACTACAGGATGTTTCATGTGAACTCATTTCAGTCTTGATCAGGTTGAGAACTTTTTAGTACCCTCTTGTATAATATCTTACATAATGAACTGAATGAATAGTTAAATGAATGATGCTTTGCTGATAATATTAAACATTTGTGTTTAGCAAAAGATATTTTACTTAATAAAGATAAGCATTTGACACTTAAATTTTTCACTTGACTTTTTTCAGCTCTCAAAGCAATAATGATAAAACACGTAATGTCAGTGACAATGACTCACTTAAGTATTAAACTATATTATTGACTAAGAATTTATTACATCTATAAAAGTCATTTAAGAGTGAATCAGCTCTTTGTACTTAAATAATGACAAAGCTCTTCTACTGTCTTGTACAAAAGCAATATACATTTAAACAACTCTAATAAAACATAAGTCTGCTTAGGTTTTCAAGTATGACTGATAACACATCAGATAGTGAAATTTCTTCGTATTTAAAAGCAAAACAAAAACAAGCAAACAGTTCTTATAAATCTTATATTGTTTTACACTTTCCAGACTGAATTTATTTCTATACTTGAAGTTTTTAGGCAACTCAGATTTTAAACAGTCCTATAACTCCTCTCTATTAGTTAATTGGTATCATTAGCTGTTGAGGCTGTCATAAAAGCCAGTGGAGGAGCAAGAAAATACTGATGAGATTTCTTTTTGTATGACTGATTGTATAAAGTAAATTTTAAATACACATGAAGTATGATTCCCCCTTCTATTTTTAATTGTAGTTGGACTTTTGGTTTGATTCCCAATTCTATTATTCCCAATTTCAAAGTGAGAGTTTAGGTTGTGTATCAGTTTGCAAGTGGTGTTCATTCTAATTAGAGGTTTATTCCAAAATTATGGCATTACTTAATTTGTGTCATATTGAAATTATGAATCCTATTTGATAAATTTTTCATGATTTTATCAAGAAAATTTAGCTCATATCTTTGCTGTCAGCTTAGTTTGGCACTTCAAACTTGTTCATGAGAAGAAGAAAAAAACCTTTGAAGCAAGTACTTGTAAAATCTGTAATGTGCGTAGATGATTGGTTACTGAAAAGTTCTCTGGTCCAACCAAAAAAGGAATAGTTTTTAAAAATATTTTAGAGTTAAACTTGAAAAACTTGCTCTGAACTGTAGTATGAATATGTAGAATAGCACATGTTATATTACTTTAGGTCATTTCCTGCTTGGTTAGGTTGGGAACTTTGCAGCACTCCTTGCATAAGTTTCTTATATCCCTCTTGTTGCTCCTTTTGTAAATAAAGTCAAGACATTACTGGTGGAAAAAAAACTTATTAGATTTAATGGCATATCAAATCCACTTTCTTTTTCTCAAATATTTGAATTTCATAAATTTGTAATTAATTGCATGAAAAAGAAACTAGTTTTGAATTAAGCTAAATAAGGAACATGGATGAAATTTCCATAAGATTTGATAATTGATTGCACCAGCTGTTCTGTTGAGTTGATTTGTTGCTGTGGGGTTAAAATGTTGGAATGTAAGCTATAGTGTTTAGAGTGGAGAACCTTTTCATGTTTAAAGGCTACATTGAAATTTATTGTTTAATAATCCTATTTACCCAACCCCTCCGCTCGGGCAGGATATGACACAAGGTCAATTTTTAAGCGGAGTTTAACAGGTTTGAATTCAGAGTTTTCCTTCTCCTAGACTAGTTGCCTCACCAAGGCTGAAGAACCTAGTCTGTCCTACTATTTACCCATAGCTGGAGGGAGAATAATTGGATTCATACCTTTCCCAAGGGTATTAGTGCAATGTGAAATGAAATCATTCTCGTCCAAGATCTGAACTCGTGTAGCCGTGTCCATTTCCTACTACGATAACAATTACACCACGGGCACCTCCATATTGTTTAATAATAAGGCTGCAGTGTTTACAAAAAAACAATGGTAAGTTCAAGTTTTTAGTTAATAACTTGATCCAAATTTAATCAACACATTTTACTTGTAAGAAATGGACACTTCAAGTTGCTTAATAGTTAGGTTAGACTAGCTCATCATAGTGAGTTTGATTCTCACTGGGTGCCCTATAGTTCTGGCTTTGTGTTAAACTATTACTTAGAATGATTGAAGAACTTTCTGAATTATTTTAATTACTTTTTGAGATTGCTTTTTGCTAGAAAGTATTAGGATATCAAATTCGAGAGTAGAACTGCATAATTTTTATTGATCTTCATCTTTTGACAAGGCTGTGGAAGGCTGCATTTGACGGTTTCAAAGGCTGCAGGTTTCTCACTTTTGCTTTGGTGCTTACTAGATTTTTTTTAATTCCAAAAACTAAGCTAAGTTAAATGAAAAACTTTGTTTTAACCAGTCTTTTATCTACAACTCTCCAATGTTTGAGTAATTTAAATATGTTAATGGAATAATAACATTGTTACTCCCTTTTGAATATCATTTGGATTTGAACCGGTTTTTATTTCTTGGTAACTCTCAAGAATAGGAGGGAAAATATGACATCATTTTTGCTTTTTGTTATTTTCTAACCCATGAGAATCTGTTGTGGTTTTTGAATGCAATAATAATCAGTATAAATTGTCTTCATTAACCTCAATATACAGTTGACCATAAAAATACAATCAAACGTTTTTAGCACCCACTGTATTCTTAAGAGAAGAAATTTCACATAAGTAGGATACTGGGTCTTTATTCATAAGGTGAACTATTTCTAAAGTTGGAGATCCTGAAAAAAAATCTTTTCCCCTGGTTGTTTGTAATCTTTCTATGCCAGTTGTTAATGCTCTTAGGGATTAACTTCCCAAGAGCAACCAGATGTGGGTGAGTTCACAGGCTTTCTGGGTGGAGGAAAATGGAAAAAAAAAAGAAGAAACAAATGTTATCCTATATTTCTATCTCACACTTATTAGGTAACCTATTGATCATATCTGGAGCATTTTTAGATTTCTGATGTGTGTGTGTGTGTGTGCGTGAGACCAATATGATTTCCTTCTTTTTTTTTTTTCTGTTCCAAACCTTTGTTAGGATTAAAGTGTAGTGTCTGTACGTCCCGTGTATGATCAATATATAATTCCAGGATTCTACTGCCTAGAATCTGTATAGTAAATAAACAAATTATCACTATCATCAAGGTGTGCTGGTTGCGTGGATTCCCTTGAATCTCTTACCATCTGTCTTTATTGGTATTGACTATTGCTTTTGGTAAATCCTCTGGATGGCATCCAGTGTCTACACTAAGCTGATGAATAAATTATGATCATATATTTATACATTTATTTTTATTTTGTATTTTTGAGAAAGTATTAAATTTGGAAGTTTTTAAATTAATAGGTATTTTCATCTCCATATTCTCAAGTTGACTCCCCCCTCAAGAAACCAAACAAACAAAATAAATAAAACAAAAACATGAAGTTACAGAGGTACAGATATTACACTCTGATTCTTCGCTGAAGTTTCCTGGAGTGATGTTTTGTTCTGAGGCAGAAGAACCAGTCTATATGCAAATGCTTGAATCATACTTTGTGATTGAGGACTATGCTAGTTTGTGCATAATATATAGTGTTTGTATACTCTGCATTGTGAGTGAGTGAGAGTGTGTGTGTGTATTCTGCATAATATTTTTGTGTGTGCTCTGCGTAAAATGTGTGTGTGTGTGCTCTGCATAATATTAATGTGTGTGCACATGCCCTGCATTGTGTGTGTGTGCGCGTGTACACTCTACTTATTATATAGTGTGGGTGTATGGGGGGTTCTGCATTTTGTGTGTGGGTGGGCTCTGCTCTCTGTATTTTATATATATATATATATATATATATATATATATGCACGTTTCTTTTCAAATTTTATGCAAAGTATTCAATATTTAAAATGTAGAGCTATATCAATTCATTATGATCATGGTTATAAAAAATTAAATTGAATAAAAAATACATGGATTATACTTGAGTAATTTATATAATTAAATAAATTTAAAAGATGATTATAATTAACAATATCTTGTATAAATATGGGGGTGTGTTTTTCTCTAATGTTTGAATATTTGGTAATACTGTGATTGTATTGCAATTTATTCAAGATTAAATATATGTGTAGTAAATGATCACATATACAGATCAAGACATACAGGTTCTAGAATAAAGGATTCACTCAGATCCCATATTAATACACTGTATATCCTACTTTGGCATTAATATAGGCCTGTACTTTTTCATATTTATGATTATACAGAGAGTAAATACCATCCTGTGTTATATTATTCCATGCTGAAGATTTCGTAAATTTCATTAGAATACCTACTATCATCATCATCATCATCATATCGTGCTGGCAGCACGGATATCCCTGACCCTCTCTCGCCACTCCTCCCTATCGTTCATCGCCCTAGGCAGGTCTTCAGGACAACAACCTGTATCCTCACATAGCTGCTGAATGTACGTTCGTGCTGGTCGTCCTGCTTTTGCGCGGCCGTGTGTGGGGATCCATAAGAGTACATCTCTTATGAGTTCATCTCTGCTTCTCCAGCAATGTCCTGCATGTCTGGTTCGCCTAACTTGAATAGATTTCGTGATAGGGGGCAGGTGGCCGTACAGTTGGTGTCTTGTGGGGTGTTGCTGCCAGGACTTGTTCAGGATTGCACGCAGCATTCTTGTGTAATTGCCATCTAGTTTCTTCTCCAGCCGTTTTGTTAGCGTCCATGTAGTGCATCCATATAGCAGTATCGATGTGACCGCTGCCTGGAAGAAACTGCGTTTTATTTTATCGGTTAGGTCTGATTTCCATATAGTCGATAGCCTATTGATAGCTGTCCATGCTTTCGTTAACCTCGTTTCGATACTTTGGCATATACATATTCTTCTTAGGTTAAAAATACCATTATCCATTACAGTGTTTGAATATTATTTTTCAGCTGTGTGTGTGTGTGTGTGTGTGTGTGTGTGTCTCTCCTTCTCTCCCTTATATATATATATATATATATATATATATATATATATATATTACTTCTAGTGAAGTAAATTTCAATTTCTGATGAAGCTATCCTTTTGGTGAAACAGGTCAATTTAATTTTCTGTGTTGTCGTCCTTTTTCCATACTGTTGGATTTTATTCCATATATATATATATATATATATACACACACACACTGTATTTGATAGCTCATAAGACCACCACCATCACCAAAAAAAAGAAGTCCTAGAAAATCACCCTGTGTCTTATAAGGTCAAGAGCCAGCTTTGGATTACTGGCTAGTGGAGTTCTAGTGCTGTGGCAGCTCTTGAATTAATTAAACTGCATACATCTTCATGAATAAGGTGATGATTGCTTCTATACTAACAATGGCAACTCTTTTCTAAGGTAATGATATATAACAGTAGTACTTACTGGTACTTCATATAAAGTAACAAACATCAGGAAGAAAATGGATAGACAACACTTAACCTTGCATTTACCTAAAGAAACCTGTTGAGGTTTTTAAATGTAAAAATATTGAGATTTGAAAAGGATCTTGATACATACATAACTTTAAAAATGAACTGATAGTGGGATGGGCTGGGCTGGTTTAGGCTATGAATGTCATGTGAAAACCCTTACTCAGACATTCATAGTTTAAGCCTGTCTTTTAGTGTTTTAAACACTCATCCAAATTGAGAGTTTCATTGTATAAGCTGTCAAACATGCTTTGTGTAAAGCATTGTAAATTTGGTTTATTATTCAAGGAGAATTGTGAACATTATTAGGAATGTCTAAAAACAGATTTGATTAGCATGATTAAATCTAATTTGACTAGCATGATTAAATCTACTTAGACGTTTTGTTCAGTTTCTTTGTTTTATGTTTACAAAAGAAAAAAAAAGTTCTTTGATTTAAAAATTTTTTTTTGCCTGTGATATATAGTGTCGTTTATATTGATAAGATGTCAAAAAAAAATACAAGTAGGTCATTCCTTTAAGTAATGATTGCTGAAAAAGCATTGTGAAAATCCTATTTAATTTTATTCTTTGAACTACAGCAATCATTTTTATTTAGTGAAAATGATTTGCATATTTTGTACATCAAGGGAAATGTAGTTTTTGAATTTTTATCTCATGTTAGTTGCAAAATAAAAATTCATTTTATTCAATGTTTATTTCAAAAATTTTATTCAAAGAAATTATACTTTTTTTTTTTTTTTTTCCGAAGAAACTTTCTAAAAAAAAACTTGGTGAATTTATAATGGAAATCATATTATTGTATATAAATCAGATTTTTTTTTTTGTCAGTCGCTTTTTAGTTTTTGCTTGTACTTTCAATTTAATTTTAGAAAATTATATTCTAAAGTGATAAACTCAAATGTATGTGTGTAAATTACTTCTAATATATTTTATATAAACTTAAAGTATTACCAGATGACCTGTGAAGCTATTTGGTTCTCATTGTAAAAAGAATTCATGATGATATTGATGCTTTTATTTAGAGAGTTGTAAATGATTCTAATGACTATTTCATAGTTATCCCCATTAAAATGAGAATTTTGATGAAAAAAAAAGACATTCAACATTAATACATTATTCAGTTGCAAATGGAACTGACAATTACTTTATTCTTTGAGTTAGAATCTTTTTAGTGTACTGCTTTAATAAAGATTATTTTTACTGTGTTCCAGTTATGCATGCTCTCTCTCATTCATATATATATATATATATATATATATATATATATATACACATAAAAATAATGAGAATTTTAAGGCATAAGTGCAAATTGGAATGCAAATAGCCTCTTCCAGGATTTGAACTTAGGTTGCTGATTCCATTTCCTACAATGATAACCATTACTCTAAGTGTGCCTCCTTACAGTTATTATATTTCAGTAATTAACTTTGAGTCATGCAGAAAATGTTTGAGATGATTATTGTTGATATGTTTATAAAATAAATCTATCCAACTAAGTTAGATTTTGAAATGTTTTTTTGTTTTTATTTTTATTTCTTAATACTTAGTTGGTTTTGTCATTTTTGTGTTCAAGCTTTTACCCATTGAATCTTTGGCCTCTGCCTCTTCAGTTAACCTGTACCTCAGCTCCGAAGCTTAAATTTTAAATCTGTCACCCACATTCATATGAGAAGAAAAAAGCAAACAAAACTAACTAAATAACTTGAAGCAATGGTGGTGGTAGGTTCTGTTTACTTTCTATTGTTTCTTACTCTATTTTGTTGCTATAGGGGTGCAGCTTGGAAATTTGCAGTTGTTCATTGCTAGTCCAGGGAGTTTGTTTCATTAGATATTGAACTGCTGTGACTTTGTGCCCTATTAAGCTTAGTAAATAACTATGACAAGAACCTTCTGTATTATGGTACTTAACAAATTAATCTTATAGGCTAATTGCTTAAATTTGAACGTCTCTTGGTACTTTACTTCTAAACTAATCTTTGTGAAGATCAATTCTATTTTGTTGCTCATTTTGAATCTCATTCTCATAAATATTTATTCTTCTATTGGTAGGGCTTAGAATATGCTGACTATATCCTTTGAAGAGGAGTTAAAACCCCCCTCCCCCCAACCAACAAAGGAGGTGTCCTGGGTAAGATACTAAATTGTATCTGATGGTGAGGTTGTACTTCTGGATTCCTGGAATGTGAAGTACCCACTTCATTGCCATTGGTCTCGGATACTCTTTGACCCTGAGTGGTTTGAGTTATTTAACTTAGGATCTCTTAATGTATGGTTGCCCCTTTTGTTTTGTAGTTGTTGTTAGTTCTCTTATAAATATGGCATTCAGCGAAACATGTATTGTTAGTGTTGTTGTATCAACAAACAGTAGTACTTGTTAGGATCTCATCTAGGGGTGAAATAGAAGTGTTTGAAAATTAATAATATTAGATTGAATACTTGTAACCATATTACTGTAAATCATTTTTAGATAGGACTAATTGATATCACATAACTATGTGCAAGAAAAACTCTTTTAAGAAACACTACACAAAAAATGTAAATATGAATATACAATGAATGTGATTCTCTAACCGCTAGACATAAAAAAAAACCTTGATGGGTTGACATGCCATGAAAATCAATCAATCCATCAATATTTGATTGAATGCTGTTTGCATAAGCATTCATCCATTCAGTTGTTTTTGCTCTTTCTTTCATGAAAACTTAGAGTTAGGTTGTTGATTCTACATTTTGATTGCTTCCTGAGAAGATATATTTTTTTCAATTTAAAATATTAGTTATATAAAGAGTATTTTTCGTTCTGTATTCCTGCAATTTAATTAAAAGGATGAAGAAGGTATTGGGCCAAAAGCAACAGGATAAGTAAAAACGAGAAAACACAACAAATGAACTCGAAAAGCAAAAAGATTAAGATACTAATTAAATGATAAACATTTCTCAAGACTTCAGACTAATTATTTCAACTTCTAGAACTTCACAGTCAACAAAAATCCAAAGAGTAAGTAGAAATAGGTTGTGGAAGTAGGATTGTAAGCATTCAGTCTGATTGATGACTGTTTGATGAAATAGATATTGCTACATGACATAGCATGTTCCCATGGTACAAAATAAAAGTTTGGATCTCATCAGATGTGACTTAATTCTAATTTCTCAAAATTGAATTTTAAGATAAGATGATCTATCAGTTGGAAATGTGATAACAAAAACAACAAAACAAAAAGATGATGGTACTAGTCATGTGTGTTGAATTACATCTTACTAAAAATAAATGTACCTATATTTTGTTAACTTTGTCTGCTACAACAAATATTCTTTACTTAATGTTATGGAAAGATATGTTTAAACTTAATTTATCTTTAGTTTTATTACATTTCAATTTTTGCCAAATTTAGTCGACTCTTTACGAGTGGAAGCCAATGCTGGAAAATAATTGGCAATTTTATGTTAGTTTTGATTTTTTTTAGATATCTGAATTTTCATGGGTAGTCTTATCTGTTGCAGTGTTATAAACAGGTATTTTTGTTTTTATTTTAAACAAGTTTTAGTAAGTTCCTTTTTATCGGGCACAGTTTGAAAGTGGGATAAATATCATCAGTTATTAAATACTTATTTCTGGTAATTACCCTTAATACATAAGGAAGTTGATATTAATCTGTAAGAAAACAAATCAGCTGATAATTGAGGTATCGGAGCCATAGAGTTTTGAGAGTGACAAAAAACTATATATCCAAGTGTATCCTATCCTGTTTGATAGCTGAGCTAGTTGTGTATTTCCCATTGGTGCTATCTGTTGGTGTTTGACCTAAGTAACTGCCAGAATTTCAATTTTGTGTCTCCCTCTCTTGGATGACAGTTTTTCTAACTTTGAAGATTTACTCAACATAATTACCCTATTTCCTGATTATTGACCTTAAGCTTAGATCACTATTATTTCTTATTTATAAGTGTTAAAAAGAATAGTTTGGGCCTGCTTGCTTAGTGTAATAATTTTTACTTGCTACTGGCATCCAACATTTTAAGCTCAGTTAAAAAAAAAAAAAAAAAAATTCAGGATTTTGTATACTGTGTGTCTATCTATCTATCTATCTATCTATCTATCTATAATAATGGTGTAATGGTTATCGTCGTTGGAAATGGACACAGTGACATGAGTTCAAATCCTGGACGAGACTGATTGCATTTCACATAGCACTAATACCCTTGGGAAAGGTATGAATCCAATTATTCTCCCTCCAGCTATGGGTAAATAGTAGGGCAGACTGGGTTCTTCAGCCTTGGTGAGGCAACTAGTCTAGGAGAAGGAAAACTCTGAATTTAAAACCTGTTAAACCCCTCTTAAAAATTGACCTTGTGTCATATCCTCCCCGAGCGGAGGGGTTGGTAAATATATATTAAAGAGTGCTCAATATCAGTGATAGATCATATGTAGATTTAAGTTTTAATGTAAACTTAGTGTCAATGGTGGTTGGTGACTGTCAGTTTCTCAATGCAATTAGCAGATATATATATATATATATATATATATATATATATATATATATATATATATATATATATATATATCCCAGGCAGATTGGTGTAACATAATCTTTCTACTACCAATTCTACCTACTCTTATTTGGCTCTTTGTTGGACGAAGTTAAGATGAATAAACATCTGTCCAATTGCATGCACCATAAGAACAGATAAACATTTCTTTTTAAGATATCCCTGGTATTATTTTTGTTCCAGTTCCATTTTACTAAGATGAAGATTAAATCTGCTAAATCTTTAAACTTGTGAGTCGGTGTGACATCACCAATGACCCTTGATCATAAAGTGGGTATAGCATTTTTTCTTTTTCTTTTTTTCTTTTCCTTCCTTTCATAAGTTCTCTATACAAATTCCCTCTTAATAGGTCTCAACACTTATGCTTTTTCAGAAGCACAACCCATTGTAAATGCCTATTGCCAGCTGGGTGTAATAATTGTCCCACTTTGTTTTAATTCTGAAATTGTAAATTTATTTTGTTTATTTCTGTCTCCTTTAAAATCAAATGCAGACCAATGATTAAAATTACTTATAAAAATCTTTAAATCATTGAAAACTATTCGTATCACAAGACCTTTAGCATAACTGTTTCACAATGTGGAAATCGATGGTTAGATATTTGTCTTAAGCTTGTGGTTCTATCTCATTTATTGAACATTATAGGAGGAACAATTTAAGTTGTAATTATTTTTTACATTGCATGTGTGAGTGTGTGCGTGTGCATTGTTCATTTCAGTATCTGTTGCAAATCTAGTTATTTAGCAATTTTTTTTAAGCCTAAACAAGTTAGTGATGACAGACATTGCCCTTCTAAAAAAGAGGAGGAAAATGAAGTAAGATCTTGAAAATCAACTATCTACTAAAATAAGATTTTATGCTGAAAAACAGGAGTCAATTGGGTATTTTAGATATGTTATTAAAATTCTCATTGTGTTTTTATTTATTTATTTATGTATGTATTTACCCAACCCCTCTGTAACAGGCTGGATGTGACATTTAACCAACTGGTTAGCAGTGGCTGTTGAATACACTAACTGCAACTCTGCAGAGGGTTAAAACCCACCAAAAAGTGTCCTGGATATGACACTAAAACCGTCTGGTGACGTTCCAGTCCTTGTGCTTTGGGGAATGTGAAGTACTCCTTCATTGCCATCACTCTCAGGTCCTTTCAGATTCTTTCAGATTTGGAGTGGTAGTACTTGTTGGAGATCCCATTTATGGGTCAAATAGAACTGTTTAATCATCTACTACACCTGAAATAATTTAACAGTGTGCAAACAAATGATTAATATTAAATTATTTATATTAGATAGCAATGCTTGAAACCATTTAACTGCATGCAAATAGAACTATTAGTGTTAGATAACAATACTTGAAACCATTTAACTGTGTGTGAACAAATGAGCTCTGGCTCATTTAAAAAATGATACCTTGAAACCATTCACTTAAAAATCCTCTTATATATGTATAAACAGGATTTGGCATTAAATAACCATCAAGAGCTTATGTCATTAAATCAAATAATATAACCTAAACATTTAGCTGTGTGCAAATGAGACTATTAGTGTTAGATAGCAGTACATGGAACCATTTAACTATGTGCAAACAAATGAGCTCTGGGTCAATTAAAAATTGCTGCCAACAAACTATTCATTTACAAATCATATATATTTGATATATATGTGTGTATAAACAGGATGTAGTATTAAATAACCTACAAGAGTTGATAGGCTGTAAAGCACAACCAACCAATTTTTAAGCAAAGCTGGTTTGAATTCAGTGTTTTCCTTCTCTTAGACTGGTTGCCTAACTAGGACTAAAGAACCTAGTCTGTTTTATTATTTTCCCATAGCTGAGGCAAGAACAGATTGATTCATTCTTTCCAAAAGGCATTAGTACAAAGTGAAATGTAAACAGCCTCTTCCAGGATTTGAACATGTGCTGCAGATTCCATTTTCTATGACAATAACCATTATGCTAGGTGTATTTCCTTGTATTTATGTATGTAACATAACCAAGTAAAAATGGAACATAATATTGAGATTTCTCATTAAAGTGATACAACTTGAATATAAAGAAATTTCCAGTGCATGATAATTTTATTGATGTCTGATTTGATTGCTGAACATACTTCTCTAATCTAAATTTTCAATATAATTTTGAAATGCTAATTAGAATATTTCTCCTTACTAAATAAAAGCAATATCACCAGAGACCACCATTACAAGAATTTAAAATTACTTATGAAAAATCTTTTTAAATCATTGAAAACTATTCGTATCACAAGACCTTTAGCATAACTGTTTCACAATGTGAAAACTGATGGTTAGATATTTGTTATAAGCTTGTGGTTCTCTCTCCTTTATTCAACATTATCAGTCATCTAGTTTTCTCTAACATTCTTTTAAACTTACATTTTGATATACTAATGACAGTCTGTTCTAGTTATAATTGATAAATTCTACTAACTTAGAAAAATTGATCTTAAATGGTATAATTTCCACTCTGATTTAACTACAAAACAATGTCAAAATGAGTTTTATATCAAAAAAGGAAAAGGATCTTGAAGGTTATTTTCAATGTTCCTACCTTGTAAGTGCTTATTCTATTGTTGTAACAACCTACCATATTATACATATTGACAGCAGCAGCAGTAGTAGTAGTCATCATAGTAGTAGTAATTCTGCACCTTGTATAGTTAGGTTATTCTTAGCAGTCTACTAAAATGGTAATATATATTCTATGGCAGCTGTGGAGCAAAGAATATGATATACACCTACAAGGATAAACTTAATCTTTTTCCCCCTCCTTGCATCTGTTTAGGTGAAGTACGAAGGCATTGGATGAAATGTCCAGACATCTATTGTTTCTATTTCTTTAAGAATGGTGATGCTGCCATCGTGGCTAAATGTTTTGCTCTTTTCAAGATTTAAAATTTTTTCTTTGAATTAGAAATTTTTTAAAAACTTGTTTTTATTTTTGTATAAATCATGATTTATTCTAAAATATTGGGTGGTGCAAAAGTCACTCACCATTTTAAAAATAGATATTTTTATTTATAAATTATTTTATTTGTGGAGTAATATATTCCACAATTAGTTTAAAGTAAGTTTCAGGTGTCAAAATAAATATATTAAAAGAAAAATTTCTCTAACTTACAGTGTTCAATTTTTGGGGATTTTTAAAAAAATTTAGAATTTTTATTTAATGAACAAAAATTATCCTCACTGTTTGTGTAAGGTTAAAAGAATGTTACAGAAAATGAGATGACCTGGGGAAATCAATTCTTTGCTGAGGATTTATTGAAACTTGCTTTTTTCTTTTTGTATAAATAAAATTTCTTTGTTACATTGTATTAATTTTGGAAGTTGATGCTAACAGAACTGGTGATAATGTGACCATCAAACCAGATTTTTTTTTTTTGAGTAACACTTATTTACAACTAGTAAAGTTAGGTTTGCTTTCAATTAGCTAATTACAACAACCTTTGGTTTGAGAGTTTTGTTATTAATCACCTCTTTGATTGATAAACACTGGTAAAATTTCTTTATAAATATTATACATTAGTTAATGTTACTGAAATTGTAGTCATAATTTGTTGCTTACTTTTGAAAAAGTTGATTTCCTTTTATATTAACTCTTTCTATATAAGCTGAGGTATTTCTTGATCTTGCTTGCAGGGCAGATATAAAATGTTTTGATGGGATAAAAGTGATATATATTTTAGCAAGCTAATTTATGAAATAGAAATATGAACATGACATAAATACACAACTGAAAGACTTCTAAACATAAAGAAAAATTTTGATTAATTTCTGAAGGTGTTTGTTGTTTTATTTTTTCTTATTTAGAGAGCTTTTCAATTCTCATGGATATCCAACATATAGCTGACCATGTGAAAAACAGATTTGACATTATCCATTTATGAAACATTTTTGTATTTTATATCAAAGTTTCTATGAAACTTTGCTTATAAATATCCTTTTGTACTATTCAGTGACCTCATAGGTCAACTTAGAATAGTTTGTTGGAGCTAGTCAGTTTTGATTCCTTCCCCACCACTTTTGGGACACATTTTAGTTGTGATCTTACACACACACACACAATGCAAAACATCAAACAACAGCTGTGCATCCAACAAGGTCTTCATCAAATGACTGTGGGGTCAGGCATGTTTTGATGACATAGTATCATTACCCCTAACCAGGAGCATGCTAGCCGTATCTCACAGTACCATCTGACTTTGTTAGTTTTCTATTAGATCATGGAAATGCTAGATCAAGATGCCACCTCTTCATATAACCCTTTGTTCTATTACTAACTTTTCTGTAATCAAATGTGAATTCAATGAAGTAAGATTTGAATTAACTGAGAAGATCACATATCATTACACTGAACATTTATAAGAATATAATTTCTATTAAATTCACATGTGAAGTCAGTGTGTGTGTATGAATGTATGTATGTATGTGTGTGTGTGTATGTGTATATATATATATATATATATATATATATATATATATATATAAAATCTGAGGAAAACAGTCCTGGGTTTAGACTTATTTTGTTGTAATCCAAGGTTGATTGGAATTTCTGTTGAATGCTCAATGACAAAGGCTATTGGATATATAATTAATTTTCGATTAGAAATATACCGAAAATCACATGCAGAGCGAAAACGTTTTTTATCAATTTGATGAAAAACTTCAATTTAATGTTTCCATAATAAATTTATTTCTGGGTCTTATGACCTTCATCAGACAGAGTTAATACATTGTTGCTTTGGTTATTATGTAGACTTTCCTACCTTATTTCTGGCTAGAAGAGCTCCCCACCCCCCATAAAAAAACCTTATTTATTCCCTTATGAAATCTCTTTATATATATTAATGTTAAAATATTCCTCTTTTTTATTTTATTTTATTTTAAAGAATTCTTTACTTATATTTCAAACTGCTATTTATTATTTAAAAACCGGTGAATATCAGAGTGTCTTCCTAGTGAGTTGAGGTATTGTTTGAATAAAAAAACTCAAATTCTTATGATTGAATTAAAGATAGCCTTTGGAAATAATGTTTGTATTTAATATTTAATATTGTCCATGTGTTTTTGATAATTAATATTTGAACTGAATTAAGTAAAAGTTTTTTAGGAGCCATATAGAACCCAACTTCTAGTTTTCTTTATTAATGAAAGTTACTTTTTCATTTTATTTCCAAGTTAAGTTGATCGTGATGAGTAAAGTATTCATATAGTAATAGAATTTTTTTTTTTTTGTCTCAGACACTTTATTTTATAATATATGTATTAATATCAAGTTGTAATCTTCATTATGAATTTATTAGTTGTTCCATTATGAATTTATTAGTTGTTTATCTTTTCTCTGGACAGTCTAGTATCTGTGTCAGTTCCTCCTTATTTTTAAACCTAGTTTTGATCTTTTTTTAAAATTTTATTTTTCATTTTGTTTGTATTTGAAAAAAAATTTTTTTTTCCCCTTTAGTTTTCTAAAAGGGGCTTGTATTTATATATAGATGTGGTCCTGTTTTATTTTTTTGCAGTAACTATCTATTCATTATGACAGGCTTTTTAGTTTACATTTTCTTTTCTTTATTGTATTTATTTTTTAGCTTTCTATTAGTGTTTTAGTTAATTTGTAGATTGTTTATATGTATTTTATAATTGAATATGTTTAATATAATTCAGATATGAAATTAAGTTAAATTAAGAACTTATTTCTGTGTCTACGTTTTGTTATCAATTCTGTTCGTGTATTAAGTCGATTCTTATCTCTATATTTCAATATACTTATTTCTTTTCTTGGCAGAGATTACATCTCCCATTTAAACTTTATGCAGAGGTGGATCTTTTTATTATTTTCCAATTTATAATAGGTGTGAGTCCTAGTTCTTTCAAATGCCAATAGTATTCAGATAGGGCTGTTTGATTTTTTTAAATTTTGGATTTTTGAATGATTGGAGGTGGTTGTGATATCTGATTTTCCAGTTTAAACTTGTAATACCTATGTATAGTTTATTATTTGTGTTATCTTCTATGGTTGAGATATTGACCTGATATGTTATTTAGGTTGCATTTGTTCTGTAGAGGACATTCATTTTTTATTTTACAGTTGCAATACTGTTTTGTGTTGTTATTGTTATTTTCATCTAGTTTATCTATTAATTTTTTGTTGTGGTTAGAAATTATTTTGGAGATGTTGTTAGTGCCAGAGTAATTGATTTTTACATTGTTCCTATTGATCATTTTGCTAAGGTGGGTATCTTTTTAAAAATGTTTGTTTATCAAATTTAAGAAATATTTCCCTATATTGATATTTGTGAGCTTGCAAAAAGGTGGGTTGAACCAGATAATTTTTCTACTTCTATTGATATTATTCATTTTGTTATTTATGTTTATATTCTCAGTTCTATGATATCCTATATAATTATCTGTTATGTTTTTTTTTTTTTTGGTTTCTAGGTATTTAAGTTCATTCTTATATCTGCTGTTATGTACGGCTTCATTATAAATTTCTTTGTGATGATTGTTAAATATCGTTTTAGAAGATGATAATCTATTTATTCTAATGTTTATCGCATTAGGAATTTGTTTAATTATAGGTGTTGGGTGGTTGGATTTAACATTAATGTATGTTGGTATTGTATTGGTTTTATTAAATGGTTTATAGGAATCATCATTTAAGTTGAATGTTACATCTAAAAAGTTGACTATTTTTAAGTTTGAGTTGATTTCTATTTTTAACCACATATATTTAAATGCTCTAATAACTTTCCTTCGTATTTTTTTGTTAGGGGTATGTTACTATTGGGGATGGCGATTAATCCATCATCTTGGTATATACCTATGTTACATAAATTAGTGATTCAGCTAAGTGTATTTAAAATGTATATATCGACTATGTCTGCAATTCCTTGATTATTGATGGGTAAAAATCTATGATATCAAATTGTATAAATGTGTTTTTCTTGTTCTTTATATTTTTGAATCATTTTATGGTATCTAGCGAGTTCTTCCACAGTCTGTATTCTGAAATATTTAAGATTTTAGTAACAATCTTTTGTATTATAATTTTTTTATATTAATCCTAGTTCAGTTTTTGTTGAGTTAATCAATCTGGCTTGTTTATTATTTTTGAAGTTTTGTTTATAATCTTTAAAAATGATGTCTGCACTTTATCGATTTAGTTTACCTCATTTATTTTTGATATTGAGTTTGTTAATTTATATGTATCATTATTAATTTGACACTCGGTGTTATCATAGTCTAATTTATATTTCTCTGTTATCTTATTTTGTAATATTTTTATATATTGAAGTGGATTTATTTTATATAGGTTTCTGGATTTGTTGGCTTTGATCCACATCTTATCTGACTTATTGATGTCACTTACAAATTTTTTAATTTTTTTTTAGATATGTCATTATTTTTTTTCTAAATTTGATATTTTCAACTAGTTCAAATAAGTCCACTTCAAATTGTTCCAACAATTTGTTATTCGGTGGGACTTTCAGTGTTTTAAGTTATATTTCTGTTTATTGTCCTTTATCTTCCACCTAATTCTTTTAATGAAGTCCTCTATTTTATGTGTTAAAATAAAATAACAGGACCACATCTATATATAAATATAACCCCCTTTTGGAAATAAATTTATTATGGAAACACTAAATAAATTTTTTTTTTTGTTAAATCAATAAAATTGTGTGCGTGCGTGCGTGTGTGTGTGTATATATATATATATATATATATATATATATATATATATATATATATATATATATATATATACACGCACACACATATTATTCCTCTTGCTGTTTATCAGACTATCTAGCTGATAAAATTCAAAATAGAAAAATACATCTGAAATTCATTCCAATATAGAATACTTGTTAAATCCTACTATCTTAAAACAGTTTGCAGGTATGTTTACAAATCTTGTTTATTTGTTTTTTAATTATCATTATTACTATGGTTAAAAAGAGTTGGATGTGGGTTGCAGATGGGAACATAATCTGATTGAGGGAATTCTGGAAAAGGTCAGTTTATTTGATGGGTTTAAATTTTTTATAACTTGGAAGAATTTAACTTTTAAATTTATTGTGATTTAATACATAGTCATATCCTATAATCTAACATCTCTAGTTTCAGGTTGAGTCAGATGTCATAAGTTATAAGGTTAGATTAAGTAATGCTCAATAACTTTTAGTTTACTTTTTATATATCTAGTTAGCATTAAATATTTTGGATTGATAACAACTCAAATAAGGAGGAATAAAATATTTTGATAAAATTTGGTTGGATTATAAGATAGCCAGATAAGACTTGTACTTGGGACTAGAACCTCATGGAAAAAAGACTAGTATAGGTCTCTCTCTCTCTCTCTCATATATAAAGTAATTAAAGTTTAAAAAATATTTTTTATTTACCAAGTAATTTCATTTACTTGGATTGAATTTATTAATTTGATTTAATTTACGAAGTAATTTAATTTTAGTTATTAGGAGAAATGTTGTGTGTCATTAATTCAAAAGTTAGCCTGGGAACAATGTTGTTGTAAAATGAAAGTTAATTTTTTATTTTTTTTTATTTTAATCTGAAATACTTGAGCTGATTTTTAGATAAAATGCTTATGTATTTGTTTTAAAATATTTTTAATTTATGTTGTTAGACTTAAATTTTTTAAAGCAAATATACTCCCAAAAGAAAGAAAGAAAAAATCAAGTTCAGTTACTGAGATTTTGTGCCTGTGTCACTGGCTGTGCGAATCTTGTGTTTTTTAAATCTTTTTTTCTAAAAGTAACCGACTCTTTACTAATGACTTGGAATTTCCCCTCTACATGGAGTTATATTTAAAGCTAACTTGAAATTTACTTAGATATTTAGTTGGAGCAACATAGGTTAATGTTCTTGTATTGATTGTTATAAAATATTCTGTTGCATCTGGTATTAATAAGGTAGAAAGAATCACCAAAGAGGATCAATGTTACATGAGAATTAAATGCAGAAATCTTTTTTTCTTCTGGCAAGAGTATTTTACTTTGTCTTTTTTTGCTGGTTCTGCTTGACTGTTAGTAACTTTGCCTCAAGCAGATTCTTCACTGCTATGTTCCCTAAACAAGTGCTTTCTTAGGAGGGTGCACAGTTTGGGATTCCCACATGGTTGTTTTGGTGGCATCACCATTTATTTTTATGCTGTTTTCCTCTTTGAAGCTGAAAATAGAGCAAGGATCTGTTTCTTCCATACTTTACCTGCCCCTATCACAAGTTGCAAAGCATTTCAGAACAAGAAGAAAAAGAATGAAAGAAAGGGAAAAAAGACATTTTTGTTGAAAAATGAATCTTATGTTCTATGCATCAAATAAATAATAAAATATGATCATGGGCAAACTTAACCAGATGCTAAAGATGATATATAATAAATATATATATATATATATATATATATATATATATAAGTACTTGGCACTACCTGGTTCATATTATCCTATTTCATTATTTCTAATACTAGGAATAGATGTATCTGCTTTGATGAGATATTAAAAGAAAACCCAAAACAATGTCTTTTGGGTGCTAATTAAATGTTATTTCTTAAAAGGAGCAAGTATAGTATTATTTATTCAGCACCCCACTTAAAGTCAGGTTTAACATAAAGTTGAGTTTAATGCAATAACCTTCCCAGAAGAAACTATATGAAAAATAAAGAGGAAAGGAAATTTGAAGTTTTCCCTGTAACATTGGAATGAAATTGTATCATCAAGTTTGTCATCTGTCCATATCATCCACTGCTTTTTGTCAGATCTTTAAGACTGCATCCATTCTCTGTACAGAGCTGATGGATGTAAGTCCTTGCTGGTTGGCCAGCACTGATAACATTCATATGAAGGAGTCCATAAAAGAATGTTGCTTATTAATTTTTCCTTCCTTTTCTATTGATTAGGGTGCCTCAGGTGGTGTAATGGTTAGCAAACTAGACTCGCAAACCTTCATGAGTGCAGGTCTCATTGTGTGCCCTATTCATATGGCTTCATGCTACATGTAAGCAAAAAACTGAGTAAATTACTACTTCTCTGCTGATTTAGTTCACTGGTATTGAAGTTTTTCAATTTTATTTACAATGTTTTTACTTTTTATGAAAAAAAAAAATTCTTGTATTTTTTTTAATTTTTAAATGAAGCTGTTATAAAAAATGTTGCTTCTATAAATTCTATATTACGTGTGAATTCTGGCTTTAAAAAGTATTTATTGAATTTTTAAAACTGATTAAAACAGTTTATATAGTCAATAAAAATTTTGAAGGACCTGAATTATGAATTTGTTTAAATTGTTGTGGTGGCAAAATTTAACCCACTCCCAATTTTGTATGTGTGTGAGAGAGAGACATGGGGCATATGTGTCACACAAAAATTAGTAGATGGAGCATACCTGGCTAAGTTTGGAGAGCATATTAACAGAAAGTTGGAGGGGTGGCAGCACAAGGATTATAGAAGTTTTAATAATTCAGTGAATATAAATATGGAATTAAAAAGAAAATAGATGTATAAAAGGATTTTTTTCCCTTCAAGCAGCTTTATGTGTTTAGGGTTGGCTATAGCTCCTTAACACCAGGGAATACTTAGTATTTTATTGTAGATATTTAAAACAAGAAAATTATTGAAGACTGGCAAGAATATTTGTTCTTCAAATATAAAGTCATATTGTTGTGAATTGGAGTCTGTATGCATGTATTTGGTTGTTATTTTATTCTGTACTCAATTTTTAAAAACAAAAGAGGAGCTATTATTATTTTACTCATTGTGAGTTTATCACTGTAGCATTAGCTTGTGATTTTTTCTTTTTTACTTGTCTGAGTGACAGCAAGTCTTGTCAGGTCCCCAGGACATTTCTCAGTATTCTGTTTGAAAATGCTGTCGTCTGGATGGTCTCGATTCTTTCTCTGATTTCCCATTCTTCTAGTCTCCATTCCAAGCTTTTGGAGACTATTCCAAGCACACTGACTACAATTTGTATCACCCACTGTTCTACAACTTTTTAGTTTTTTAGCCAGCTCCAAGTATTTGTCTATCTTTTCATTTTTATTTTCTATAACGTGTGAATTATGTTAAGCATGAAACAGCTCTTAGAAACTTTTAATTAAAATATCAATTGTATACACTATCAATAAGTCCACAGTTTAGTGATGAAAATAGAAAGAAACTTCTATTTTACACAAAATTGTTATCTCCTTTGTCTATGCAATTAATTCACATAGACTGATCATTATACATTGAAAATTTTGCATCAGAATTCAGCTGATATGCATGTGTTAGATTATAGACTCACCAGCCCACCCTCTGTGTGTGTGTGTGTGTGTGTGTATATATATATATATATATATATATATAAAATATCTTTTGAAATAGTTTCAAAACAGCATCTATAAAATACATAATTATTTCATAGACTTGTGGTTGTCTTTGTGGTAGGGCATCTTTAGTTTTGGGTTCTTAATTTGTTGGAGAAGATCAGTGATTAAATAGTGGGCTATGGTTTTTCTTCTGTCCATTTCTGACCAAAATGACATGATCTGAACAAGACCTAATGAATTTCTGCTGATGTTGAGAGTAATCTAGGATGCTATGTCATCTTTTCTCTCCTGCTTCTTTGCTGCCCTCTTCAGATGACCATTGTTAATTAACTAATTCAGTTAGCTAATTGCTCTTATATATGTATATATTCATGGTCAAAGCCACACATATACTTAAAAGATTTATCTGATTACATACTTTGCTTTCATTGGACCATGTTTTGCAGTGATGCATTACATTGACATGTACTACTATGAATATCTGGGATCAAGCTCTCCTGTTGAATATATTAAAATTTATATAAATAAATATTCCTGTTTCTCTCATTTATGTGCATAGATATAGATGTGTATTTATATTATCATTGCATTAAGATATGAAATATATCCCAAAAGTAATGGGGAAATTTTCTTGGAGGTGCTTCTCAATGTTTGACTATTGCTAGTTCTTTTCTAATTCAAATAAGAAAACCAGAAAGATTTTGTGCTGTACTTTCGTTGCACTAGCTTGTCAGAACAAATACTTGTCACTTTTTACAGTTGTGCCTCAGGAATAGCTTGTCTTTCCTTACCAAACAGCAGCACCAATAGATTTTTTAAAACTCATCTTTTCTATTTTTGCTTTTAGCTTAAGGAAACCTCTCAGTCAAACTGTTAAGATAATTAGAGAAATAGCTTATCACTGATATTTGAGTTTCAAATTTAAGAAATTCTCGACACATTTAGTTTTATTCTCCTTGTCGCTGAAGGAAGTGATGACAAGGTTATTGGTAACTTATCTATAGAAAATTATGTTAGCAGTTAGAAACTAATAAAATATTCAGTTAGTAATTCAAAAAAAAATTACACATTTAAGAATTTGACAATTTTGTTTATTGGTACTGATCAAGTAACAGCTATTTACTTGTAGTTCCACTCTTAGGTGGCCCATTTCCCAAACAATTCCCTTGGGTATCATTTTTGTTTAGCTAGAAAACTTGGAAAATTAATTTCTCTCTTTTTTGATGGTTTGTGGAAATATTCAATTTATAAATTGTCTCAAATATTCAAGTCAAAATGAAAATGTCTAATAAAAGAGGATATCTGCTAAAAATAGGAAAATAATATATATCTGTATTGCAAAAAATCCTTTAAGTGTTTTTTATCTTATAGGTTTTGCTGTGTAATGGGAATTGCATTGTATCTGAGAAAATTTATACAAGCTTTTTGCATTAAATGTTTTGATAAAATATATTGATGCTTTGATTGTAGAAATATGGATCCATACATGAACTGCAAAGTATGTTTGAATATTTTGTGTGTGTGTGTGCATACATTTATGTGTACATGCACATGTGTATACATTTGTATGTGTGCATTTATTTGTGTTACATATATTGTGTGTGTGTGTGTATATTTGTGTGTATTTATAAATGTGTATGTATGTATATAATATAATATATATTCATTTGTGTGTATGCTACATATGTATGTTCACATGTGTGTATATTTATGTATGTATCTGTGTGTGTTGATGCATATTTGTATTTGTATACATTTGTGTTTATGTATGTATTTTTATAACAGTTTTCACAAATTACACAAGTAAACTTCATTTCTGAGCAGGGGACTGAGGAGATGACACTTTTACCTTAGGCTGAAGTACCAATCATGCATAAATAATTTTATCATTTTTGACAGGTACTATGTTAGTATGTAAATGATTTTGCTTAATTTGTAAATTTATTCTTAAGTTTTCAGCTTGAATCAGAAATTTGATGTTATATTACAAGGAGAGATAAACTAAAAGTAACATATAGACTTTTAGATGAATGATCAGTGAGATTAAATTGCTAACCACTGCCACACACACACACACACACGTTATTTGATAAATTGCGGAAGAGTGCTCCAGGTTATTTTGTATGTGATTTTAAATCTTGGTGGTCCTTTCATAAAAATCCTTTCTTTGCAAAAAGTAAAGTAAGAAACGTTTCCTATTGGGATGATTAGGTCGGATCTCTTGACTTCTCACTATGAGTCCAGCATTTACATCGTAAGAGTGTGGGTGGAAATATTTCCTTGGTCGAGGCATTGGCTTTCACCTGGAGGCAGAGTAGTAGTGGTTATGAAGTGCACTTAGTAGCATAAATATCAATCTTTGATCACAACTATTTGAAGATATCAAACAGATTTCTTTTTTTTTTCTCCCCCCGCCTCCAAGTTTTTCCATCATATAACTTTTAGATTATACTTTTACTTTATTATTTAGGTCTTTGAATTCTGCTTCTTTGTTTTTATATGTGATGTCTGATGAGTTCCATGCTCTCATACTGTATTGAATAACAGTTTAACATGAGTTCTTTGGGGATGGTAAATATAAGTATATCAGTTTGGCGCCATGATATTAATAATGGCCATAGCAACTCTTTGAGTCAGTTATTTGGTATTTAGTAATTTACCAAAAAAACAGCACCTTTATAAATTAGAAAGTTTGAAATGGAAAAGTTTTGGTTTTCCATGTTGAATAATGCCTACAGATTTGGTCATTTTCATCTATATATTAGTAAAATTATCATTGTGTTTGTATATCATAAGCCATGAAAAAGTTGTTTGGGGTAATTTTATTAGAGCAATACACCTAAAATTCTCTAACTTAGAGAATAAATGATTGGTTGTGTTTTATAGCATATCAACACTTGTAGGTCATTTAATGCTAAATCCCGTTTGTATGTATATATTAAATATCCATGATTTGTAAATAAATAGTTTGTAAGTAACATTTTTAAATGAGCCAGAGCTCATTTGTTGGCACAGAGCCAAATGGTTTCATGTATTGCTATCTAACACTAATAGTTTTATTTGCACACAGCTAAATGGTTTTAAGACTTGCCATGTAATACCAATAATTCAGTTGAATGTCAGTAATTTGTTGGCACTCGGTTAAATGGCTTCAAATTAGAGAATGATTACATATTTTTACTGGACTTATCAATGAGTCTCTAATAGTGGACCTGGGAGTAATGGCTATGAAAGGTTACTCCATATTCCCAAAAGCTCAAGGACTGGAACCTTGTCATCAGATTGGTTTTGTGTCATATGCAGGATACTTGTTGGGTGGCGGTTTTACCCCTCTGCAGAAATGCAGTTGATGTATTACCTGACTGGGCTGTGGGAGAATAAAGCAAAATGCCATCCAATTTGTGACTGATGATTTTGTTTGTCCTATTTACCCATAACTGGGGAAGAGTAGATGAAATCATGTCTTTCTTGAGGCCATTTGTGAAGTGAAAAATGCCTACGTCAGGATCTGAACTCTTTTTTTGCCAGTTCCATTATCTTCTGCTAAGTGAGCCTCCTACATTCTCTTGTAAACTCATTATTTTTCTCTTGGACTGGGAATAGCAATTTAAACTCCAAATTGACCTGTGACTTCCTAATGACCTTGTGAGTTAATACTATATTCATTGACAATTCTTGGGGTCATTTGGTTACCCTTAAGATTCATACAAATATTAGTATAGATTTAAGGTGGAAATTATGTAGCAGATTAATGAAGTTCAGATAAATCTAAAAGATATATAAAATATAAAGATATTTATCTGTTAAAGTATGATGCATTCTCAAAGTTTTATTGTATTTTTTATTTCATAGGGTGTTATTAATTACAAAAGGTCAAATGGCAATAAGAGTTAGAAAGATTATCTTATACTCTAGTCTTCTAAATGAGGAGAACCTGTTTGCTTTCTTTGAAACTCAGAATTCTGGCTCTAAGTTGTTGTTAATATTTACTTTTGGTACTGATAGAAAATATATAGCTTCCTTGGTCACAAGGCACATATCCTTGGATATTCCTTACATAAATCTCATGTGTTTGTTCCCAGGGTCTTTGTAGCTCATTTTCTACTAGCTTGTTATTCTTGTCTTTCTGCTTTGTTGATTTCTCTGTTCTTCTCTTTCTCTAACACGATCTATTTACTGGATAGAAACATTTGGCTTTGCTGGGACCACCTATACCAAATAGTTCTTCTGGAAAAAAAAAGCCCTGAAATGATAATTGATGTTCCAGCTGGTGAGTGTGGACAACTAGTGGTTGTCATCAGTCATTTCTGTGCTAGAACGCTGCATGTGTGTGTAACGTAGGAAACTAAAATACCCTAGAGAGTTAATAGGAGATAATTATTTATGTCTGCAAGAAATGAAAATTAATTATAATTTGTAATTATATTTTTTCCCTCACTCTAATTTTTTTATTGAATCTTTTTCCCTTTATTTCTATCTTCCTCTATCAACTTTATTTCCTTTCTTTATTTGACTGACCAGGAATATTTATTTTCAAGTAATGTCTACAGATTTGCCTGAAGCCCAAAACTGTTTACTGTTTTCTCTTTGCATTTACTGTTTTGTCTGTATGAAGATTTTAACCAATTGCTCCATTAGTTTAGGTGTGGCAGAGATAGAAACATGCATTAACATGAACTTTATATTGTGTATAAACTCAACTCATTTTAAGCTTCAACTTGTTTTCTGTCTTATTTCAACTAATTCTCTCACTTTGAACACATTTAGGATTTTTATTAGGATAGGGAAAAAAAAAACCAAAACGTGATGTGGATATTGTCTTTTTTTATTTTTAAAGTTTGGCCTATGAGTGTTTCCTTGCCTTTGTCTAACACAAGTCAACATTTGAAGCACTCTGTGAGGATTGAACTCAGTAGAAAATTAGTCATTAAGATGAGCTTGCTGACCATCCTTCTTTAGTTGGTATGCTGTTGGGTTTAACATACTAATGCACAAATTCCAAATGTCTAATATCCTCTAGATGAAATCATCCTGCCTCCTCAAAAGATTTTTTTGATGGGAAGGGATGTCAAAATCTGTTATATTTGCTGTATGGTGTAAAATGCACTTAATTCTCAAGAACTCGATTTGAAAATAATTTTCTTGGTTTGAGTGTGAGAGATTTAGGACAAAATATAAGTGTATGTGTAATTTAATATCCTATATCAGGGAGTGTTGAATAGTTCTCAGCCTAACCAAGACAGGAATGATGTACAGTCATGAAATGTAAGTGATATTTCAGATATTTGTTTTGTAGTTGAACACGTGGTACAATATTACTCTAGTTTCTTTAAGCCTTCCATTAAAAAATTTGATAAAAGCAAAGAAATGACATTCTTTTGCTGGGTTGAGAACTTTTCCACACCACCTCATAACTAAGTCTAATTACTTATATATCATTAGGGCTCTTATCTTTGACATAACATTAACACTTTTCTGCCCAAATTTTACTTTGTTGTAGCTCTAGGTATATAGGACACCCAG
Organism: Sepioteuthis lessoniana; assembly: GCA_963585895.1. Lineage (NCBI taxonomy): Eukaryota > Metazoa > Mollusca > Cephalopoda > Myopsida > Loliginidae > Sepioteuthis > Sepioteuthis lessoniana. Next base: position 70,401,591 of record OY757920.1, on the reverse strand, counting down.
TGAGATTCAAACTCATAAGGAATAGTTTGCTAATCATTACATGATGTAAGGTTCTCTAAAGTATTTGCTGTAGCAACAGAGTTTGAATGTCTTAGAAACTTAAGTCTAAATTAATTAAAATCATTGTTCATTGACCACGTCTCAAACTGTTTATATATATATATATATATATATATATATATATATTGTGTGGGTGCGTAAATAACTAGGATAGAACATGTATCTGGATTCATGCCTTTTCTTAAGAGGAAGAGTAGCAAATAATGACAAGCAGTCTCAGCTGAAATTTGAGCTTGGTTTGCTGATTCTATTATTAATGTTAACTATTTCAATACCTTGCATACACATAGGATTATCCCATTTTCATACTGACAATTCTGTGCTTGACAAATCTGCCTTAAGAAAGACTTCTTTTCAATCAACTATTAGAAGATCATTATATAATGTTCAAGGTGATGATATTCATAGTTGAATAAGAAATAGCAATGATTTATATGATATTCATAGGATTATTATGAATAATATATTATTTGGGTTTGAATTAAACTTTCAAAATATTTTTAATAAATGGCGTATTTATCCCTTAATCTTAACCTTTTTCTGAGTTGTTGATAGTTATAATGGAATTTACAGAAATATTATATAGTTTTACCACTCTAAAAATTGACAATTTTCTTTGCATGAATGTGTTCCTTCATCACATATGACATTTTTTGGCAGTGTTTCTGAATCACTCTCTCAAATTCTCTGAATGTACATGTTAAAATTGTGGGAGTGGTCAGTCAACCATCTTATACTGAAAGGATGGCAGGCTCAAACATTTTTGTACCCTCTGAGGATAAGATTTATATGGCAAAGGATGGCAGTATTGGTAATTGTGAGGAATTTGTTGTATGAAGAGGGATATTTTTGTGTGTACCATCTGCTAAAAAAATAAAGGTGTGTACCTCATTTCTACCTTCCTTGAATCACCCTTTCACCTTTTGGATATTACATTAAGTTTAGATGATAAAAGAGACATGTAATTATGCAGGCTATTGGCCAAGGTTGCTTGACATTATATTATGTATTTCAGGGAACTGTCCTATTATATGACCTCAACAGCTCAAAGGTGTACCTCATTAAAAATGAAGGCATTTTTGTTTTCATTACCAGATGTATACTTTAAACCTGTCTCAAAAAAGGGAGGAAAAAAGGAATTCTTTGCAATTAATCATCCATCCAATTGTCCCTTTGGTAAAAAAATAAAGGCAAGTTGTAGAATTCAAATTAAGTTGATTTGGTTTTAAATTAAAAAGAACATATTTGGCAAAAAGGGCAAGAGTTTATACCTTTTATCATCAGTATTATTTTTCTTTTTTATCTATCTATACATGGGAAATAAGCTTATTTATTTACTCTTAAAACCTGTAAGCTTGATATTTTACTGTACATTGTCTTGATATTTCAGGCTCAGAGAGGTCATGTCAATTATTACTAATAAATGGATTAAATTACCTTTCACAGTCTTTCAATATTTTCACATATAGGGTTATTTAAAATTTAAAAAAAAAAAGCTCTTTCTGAAACAACCCAAACATGAAATAAAAAAAAAGTTCTATTGACAGGGGTTTACTACATGTTTGAGGTAATTGCACCAATCAAATGGTATTAGGGACTAGGTTAAAATTGAAAATTTTAAATGTTGACTTACAAATAGATGATAGGATATGAGAACACTTATCCCAGTAAATCAGTGTGTAATAGTGATCGTCTCTCATCTAAAAAAAATTAGACAAAAATCATGCTAAAACTGTCAGATTCATAAAATGATATTTTTTTATACTAGATAGCATGTAGATTGTAATGGTAATACTTCTAAACTGTACTGTTTTGAAAATCTGGAATTTGAATCAATTCTCCCCCCCCACTCTTGTTGTTTTATTTTATTTTATTTTTTTTTAGGACATGCATTTTTATACATTTCTTTTCTTAGAATCAGGAATGTTCTTTGATAATAGAGGAATGTTTTTGGTTGGCTGGGAAAGAAAATGCCAACCCATCAATTACTGTCTCAATAGAAGTTATGCTTGACTCAGTCCTGACTTATATATTACAATGTAGGTTTTTTTTGCTCTAAGGAGTGTCCAAGAATAATACCTTTTCCTTCTGGTAGATTCTTGAGGTGCTTTTAATTAATTTCCTTACAAGAGCTTTAGCTTCTTGTCACTTGAGAATATTATCATTGTTGATTTTTTAATATTAAGCAAAATGTTGAACCTTGACATGCATTTACTTTGGCAGATGAGAGAAAATGCTCACATCAGTTGATGTTATGATTTTTTTTGTAACTCTTTCTTTTTAGTAATTTCTTTTTATTGTAATCTTTCCTTAAGTAAAAGAAAATATAAGTAAAAAAGTAAAGTTGGCGATTGTAGTCGAGGGTGACCAAAAGGTAAATAGTGTGCTTGAAACTTCCAATTGGAAAGTGTTTTCTTAGCGAAAAATTCAGTATTTAAAATCTAAACTTTTATCTGGGTTTTACTCATTAACACAATTATTTCAGCCATCAAGCCACACCACAAAAGTCCCTGTTATAATTCACTTTAGCAATTTGGTTTGGTTGAAATTGAACATAGAAATAATTATATGAAAAGGAGTGAGGGATATTTTTTCTTTTAAAATTTTGCCTAATTATGCAATAGTTCTAGTTTGTCAGTCATATTTGATACATGGTTGGTATGGCTTTGAATATGCCATCTGCATTTGTTCTAGAGTGGTGAGGACTCCCCTTCTCCAAAAAAAAAAAAAAAAAAAAAAAAAAAAGTGGGGGTATGACACTAGACAAGTGATTTTAAAACTTTTGGAACTGACACCCTAAAATAGGAGTTCATCTCATGAACCCTCATATAAATAAAATGAAATTTAGCAAAAATATTTAATTAAAATCACATCCAATATTTGCACTAAGTAGTAAAATTTAATCAGAAATATGTACTTGCCTTGCTTGGCACAAATTGTCAATTCTTGGTGATAATCTTCAGATAGATGAAATTTACTTTGCACAAGTCTTGATCTGGATTTGGTCATTATATTGGTAAGTGCTGAAATTACTGTTTCTTATAGTTAGATTGTTGCAAAAAGTAGCAGCATTTTTTACCCCCTTTTGAGACAACAATGGATACTCAGAAGCCATGCTAAGCCAAAATCTTGTGAGTGTTTCCTGTTTAAACAAAGTTTTCATATGTGTCTACTCATAACTAGCAATTTGAATTTGCAGTTCTATTGCTAATTGTATCATATAAATTTTCAAGACTTCCTGCAGTATCTGTGGACCCCTGCTGTTAACATTGTGGACCTGTTTGAAAATTACTGCACTAAAGTGCTTCTGGTAGTGAGGGTTCAGTTCTAGATTTTATTTTTACTGGCCAATAGGAAGAGGTTGCCAGAACTGATTTTCTTATGATTCGAGTGTACATCAGCAGCTTGTGAGGTATGTTTTTAAATTTAGACTTTAATCCGTGCAATAAGGGTGAATTTCTTTCTATGAAGAGTTAAAGAAACTTGAGAAATAATGTGACAAATATATTGAACTGTTGATTGAATATACATTTAATGTAATATCTTCAACTTTGGTCTGGTAAAAACTTTTCTGTACCATTTTGTAACCTAAAGAATAAAAAAAAGTTTATAAAAAATCATGCAAAAATATTCAAAATAATTAGTTTTCATTTTTGTGTCATTTTTTTTTTTCTTTTATTACTACTATCTCTCCCTTTCCTCCTTTTGATTTATTTTTGCTTGTTGCTGTATTTTCAGTATACTTATTTGACTTTTCACTTTTATTATATTCATTATTGATTCTGATATATAGTGTATGTATGTATTTACCAACCCCTTGACATTAGTAGGATATTACTCAAGGTCAGTTTTTTAAGTGTAGTTTTAGATACATGAAAGAGCTAAAATTAGAGACCAGTTACTTCCCACCTGTGTCACAAATATAATTGCTTATTTGATGTTCTAATTCCACTGTTTTCTGGGACAATAATATTTGAATTATTACCTGTTTACCAAAAAGACTTTGACAGATCAGCTGAATTAGTTAGCTCAAAATTCATCATGTAAACATTAGACTTTGAAGTTTACTATCAAAGTGATCTTTTAATTCTTCATCTTGTCATCAAAATATTTCTGAAATGCTGCTATTCTTTTTGTTTGTGTGTAATCTTTTGTCTGTTGTCATCTCTATTCCTAGTCTTTTGATTTTTGTTTTATTTGTTGTTGATGTCTAGGTTTACTAGTTAATCTCTAATGTGTACTAATCTTGGTGGGTTATTGATTTATCAACTTTTCCTACTTTCATGTGTGTTTCTCTAGACAAAATGTTTTAAAAGTAGATATTTCTGGCTAATTGGTTTTCCAAACTTGCAAAATCGAAATAAATTAGGTAAAAAAATGTTCTTAAATATAAATTATTATTTAAAAAAAAAGTGTTGTTAAAAAATGAAACTTTTTGATTTTTAGGATGTGTATATTTGATTAGCTTGGTATAGCACAAGGTTACAGTAGTTTAGCACCCACTGAGGCCTGAATTTGTTACATTCATTAATGACCTGCAAGACTGGTTTATTAACCATCACTATATTGTCATTCTGTGTGTAGTCCCCTGTTTGCTGGCACAAACAGTTACCAGTCATTTTATTCTGTTTCTTTGGTTTATCAACCGTGAAAAGACACAAAACCTTTTATGCTTATCTACTTTTTTTCTTCTCTAAATCTCATCAAAAAGTGTTTCCAATCCAATGGTAGTCAGTTTAAAACAAAGAGAACTGCTTCAATTATTTAAGCAGTTACACTCTGTGTGTGTAGTTATACATAGCCTAATTATTGGGGGGGGGGAGATAGAGAGAGCTTTTTTTCCCCAACATAATCTTCTTCCTTGTCAGTGCACTTAACTCAGAACATCTATCATATATATTGAACATTACACAGTGATTATTTCAAATCAAAATTCCCTTAAGAATTGTTAGACAATAAATTTACTGATCCATCCTTATATTTTAATCATCTTAGACTGCTGTGTATATCCCCTCCAATTTTTGTTGAAAATTTTAAGAAAAAATCCAGTTTTCTTGTACACGATGTTGCATTTTCTGTCTAGAAGGGAAGGTTCCTAGATATGATGAAAAAGGAGAAAAATAGAGGTACAGTCTACAGTAAATAAGAGAAGGATCTAAGAAAAGAATCTAGATTGATATTTAGTTCATTATAAAAATCAGATTGATTTGTGTCTTGATTGTTATTGTAGTCATAACTTTGCAATTGCACCCTCCAGCCTTTTTTAGATGTTTGTTGTAGTCAGTAACCTTTTTTGAATTTTAAATTGAACTTTTTATTCAAACCACAGGGGTAGATTGTTTTCATTCCATTGTCTAAGCTAGAGATATTCAAGATTAGCAGGTATTGAAATATCCTCAAAGTGACGATGACCTTATGAAAACAATCTATCCCCATGTATTTGAATAGATGGTTTGATTTGACAGAGATCTCAATAAGGCTAGAGGCTACAGCAGCTAAAACATTTTGAGTATAACAACAACCAAAATGAGGATACTAGTTTGAATTCATTAGTTTATAATTATGATAATTTTTCATCAGACAAAAACCAAATTTAATATTTTTTGTTTAGTGTCATTCTTATCTATCATATCAATCATCAGTGTTTTTTTTTTTTTTTTAATTTTTGTTATCTTCAGTAAGAAAAATATCTGATCTTTTTCATTTCTAGCTGTAATCATCATAAACTTGTAAAAAAAAATGCCTCTTGGTGATAATAGGATGACAAGAAATTAAGTAACAAAACTGGAGAATTTTATGCTGCTGCTTACCTCAAAATAAATGTATTAGAAAGCTGTGTTAAATAATTGGAAATTTTGTAATTACTCTTCTGAACTTAGTGAGTGATGGCATAAATTCCAAACAACATGGCCACCATTCAGCTAGATGTTACTATTATACTTTCTCTTTCCAATTTTGAAAGTGATTTTTGATTTCAAATATCACAAAATGGAAGTGACAATTATATTTGGTAATGTTATCTTTCTGCTGTCTGTTTATATAATGGCAGTTTCAATTTGTAAGGGAAAAAATTTTGTCAACTATGAAATGAAATTACCACCAATTCTATTGGATTGTCATAGTTTAGTATAGAATAAGAGATGTGAAAAACTTGTGAAAAGACACAATAACTTTTTGAGATATTTAATTACTTCTCTAACATCTAAAGATGTTGGATATATGAATGAATGATTATGTTGTTGAGTTTTGCATTAAGTTCATTTGGTTTAAGTAAAAATAGAAGATAATTTTTATTTTCATCCTAAACTTTTGAAAAATGTATTTATCATTGTATGCCATTATCTTGATAATTCTGTCTTAGGCAGTGACCTTGTGAAGAGATAAACTTATTGGGCAAACATGATTGCATATTGTGACCATATTTATTGCATGTGCATGAACAGGATTTTTTTTATATACTACATAAATGATAACCAGTTTATGCTGCAAGTGTGCATATTAGAGATTGGTATTTAGGTGTCTGGCTTTATTCTTGTAACATGTTCATTTTTGGAATCAATAAGTCAGAGCTAGATATTATATAATTCTATAATCAATATTATTGAACCTATTGACTGAGCAAATTACCCCCTTTCTTTTCTTTTTCAAGCTAATTTTGCCAGTCGGATGTTAGATTTTAAGAGTTTAAAGTTGGTTATTTTAACAGAATTTTTACTTAGCGACTTATAGTGATTTGATTTGGGGTTATTGTGAAAATAAAGGAGCTGTTGTGGTTCCCTTTCTCTGTTTTAGATACTGCTTCAACATTTGTAATTATAGTAAGATGGTTAAATTGTAATTAAATGTGACTTAAGTCAGTTTTATCTTCATGATCCATAACATTTTGTGTGAGTTGTATTTGTGCTTCTACCTAGAAGCACAAACACCCAGGCAGCCTGAATTCATTATTGTCTTTAATTAACAATATTATTTCTATATCATTATTGCTTATAATTAACATGTTGTTAAATATCGGATTACAGTTTTAAATTGTCAACTATTTTTCGAACAGGAGCCGTCAGTGGAATTGCTCACAGTTGGGTAGTGAGGGTCTTAATGGTTGATATATCAAATTATTTTCCACTTAAAAAATTTTTATGGACATATTGGGACTTGACAAAGTCAAGGGAGATAATAAAACATGAAAAATATTTTGGTTGTCTATTCCTATTGTGACACATTAGAATAATTGACCAAACACACACACACACACACACAGAGCATTATATGCCTTTCTTCACTCATAATTTAATGAGGGTGACATAGTGCCAAAGTTATTTGGGTAAGCTGTGTGTTCCAGTCCAAGATGAAAACATCAATTGATGATGTCTCTTTAGAAGATATAACACTTCTGCTATTTTATCTCAACAGGCTTTTGTCTGTTAAATGACTAACCCCCATATATTATTGTTGTTATTCTTGTCTTTTGTATCACCATTATCATCATCATTACTATTGTCAAAGGAAGAGTTTTTTTTCCCCTCTTTTCTTTTTAACATGTCTGTTTCATTTTTGCACCATTATAGATTAAAAGGTTGATGACTTTTTTTCCCTCCTGATCCTAAGAGCCTGATAGAAGGGGGAAAAAATGGAAGGTATTTGTTTGTTGAGGAAAGGAAGACGACCTGTGGCACCTGTTCAGTTTTACCATCTGCATCTATTTCTAATAAGATGCTAGCATCATCCTCAGCATCCCTCCAAAAGAAAAAAAGCGTTGTCTTTTTAGCAGCAACCTTTTCTTTTTTTACTTGTAGAGATGAGGAGGGAACTCATATCTTTATTCTGTTTTTATTTAAATATGATCTATGTTTGTCAACCAAGGCAGGCAAGATCACTTTGGGGGCTGTCATTTTTTTTTTAAGAAGTTCTTACTCGCTACCCAAACTTACTCCATACCATTAATATGAATCAGTAAAATCCCCAGTTGTGTTTTTGATTTTTTCTGTATTTTTTAATAATTATTTTATATTCTTGTTTTGAATGTATTGTATTTCCTAAATGTTTAGAATCTCCTTTGTTTATTTTGCTTAAAAAAAAATTTATTTCTTTATCACCAAAATATTTTTCTTGATAATTCAATTGTACTTTCTAGTAATGAATTTTGATATTGAATAATATACCTATTACATACGCACGCACATTACTGATAGAAATTGTGTCATTATATATTTAGATTATTAAAATCTGATATTAGAAGGGGAAAAAAACAAACTATTTTGCATGAATATCCTATCGGTGGGGCTTAGAATATACTGACTGTATCCTCTTCATAGGTGTAAGTAGACCCCTCACTCCAAGAAAGTATGACACAAAATTACATCTGATGGTGAGGCTCCAGTTCAGGAGCTCTGGGAAGTGTAAAGTACCCCTTCATTGCCATTTTACCCAAGCCCATTTTGTCCCAGATTGGTAGTACCTTTTAGAGTTCTCTCTTTTGGTCAAATAGATCTTTCACAAAAAATGTAAATATAAATGAATGATGAATGCAGTTCCCTAGGCATAAAAAAAACCCACAAAAAAAAAACTGTAGATTGGTTGATATGCCATTAAAATCAATCATATTTTGCAAGAAAAGTTAGAATTAGATAACTTTATGAATTTTTATAAAGATTTTCTCATCTCATCTTCCTTCCATTACTATTTTATTTTTTTACGCACTAAAACTTAAATGTATTATTTGAACCACTATCTCCATTTTAGTTTTTTTTAAAATTTATTTTTAAGCACATACATTTCATTCAGTGTTATTTATTGGTCCATCCAGACAAATTTCTTAATCTTTGTTGCTATTTTTTCCTCTCTTGCAAATATTTTGTCTGTTATACTCTCTGGCCTTAGAATGTCTGTTGAATTTTGGAATGTGAAAGCTGGGGTGGGGTGCATTTAGGATCCATCCCTCTTTCCCATTTAAATCATAACCATGAAATTTATATATAAATATATTAACAATTATTGGACAAGAGTAGCACTTGATAACCAGCAAGTTTATTTGTTGATAGTTGGATGATTATTATGACTTCATTTTTGATTTCCTGATTTAAATTTTTAATTTTTTGTCTTATTTTATTTTATTTTTTCCATGGATCAAGCACCAGATACTTAGTTCCTCATGTGATATTAATACCTTGACTAGTGTATAGAAATGAATCATTTCAAAATTGTCATACAAGACCTCTATGTTACCTGTGTCGTTTTAAGATCTTGATATAAAAAATTAATATTTATATATTTAAACATTTTTTAACGTTTTATTGGGAAGCTGTAGTTAAGGAAAGCATTGTGACTTGCAATTAATTGTTTTGCTTTGGAAATGCTTTGCAGTATTTCTTTTGAGTATGTATTTACCCAACATCTCTGCCATGAACAGTATGTGACACAAGGACAATTTCTAAGCTGAGTAAAATTGGCCTGAATTCAACATTTTCCTTCTTTTAGACTGGTTGCCTAAGCAATTCTAAAGGATACAATTTGTCCTATTATTTTCCCATAACTGGGTGGAGAACATATGAATTCCTGTTATTGTCTCATCTAAGATATGAATTTAGGTAGCAAATTCTATTTCCTATGATGATAATTGTTATGCTTTATAGATGGGAACAAGGATGTAAAATATGAATTGGTTGATCCTTATGCTCAAATTTTAAAACTTTGCTATTTTGAGATGGATAAATTATTTGTAGTTGATTGCGAAAATTGATTTGAATAATGTGTATAATTCTATTTGCGATGAGATGAAAAGCAAAATGTAAATGAAGCCATTCTTGATATCTTAATATCTATATGGGTGCTTATATGGCAGAGAACTTACAGTGCATCTTCTGGACATATATAAATATATATCTATTTTTGATATGAAATTAGTTTACTCAGAAGTATGTTTCAAAATTGAAACAAGCTAGTTAGGCTTCTCTTGAAAAAAATTGTATAGCAATTACATTATACACTGTGGTGGTATTATGAGTAGTAAATGTAACTGAATGCTCGTGTTTTATAGCTGGAATTGAAGATAAATTACTGTGAGCCATAATCCAAATCATCATCATTCTCACTATCATCATTCTGTTTTTTCTCTCTTACCACTGCCACGCCATGACCAATCCTCTTCCTTCTTCTGGGTTTGGAATTAGATTTGGCTCCTGGTTTATGAATTTTTGACTTTCTCTTTGTCTGGTTGCTAACTAAGGCTGTCGAGAGCCTATTATTCTACTCATGGTTTGGAGGAAAAGAAAGGAATGTATGTTTTTCCTCAAGGGTATTAGTGCAAATTGAAGGCAAGCAGCTTTGGCCAGAATTTAAACTTTGCTGACCAATTCTATTTTTGGAGCCAATGAAATATGCTACCTCCACCTCCATAATTCAATTAATATCCCACTCTGTCGGCTGGGGTTGGAGAATACACTGATTGCAATCTGAATTGGAGTAACCCCTCCCCCCTATATTGAGGCTACCTGCTGGCCATGGGTGGTGACCTGTAATGCTTGAGGATGGGATCCTGGTGGCTGAACCGTCCTTGACCCAGCAATTAAAGAGGTCACATGACTTGCAACACTCTACTTTGGCCCTTATTGAGCTGGACGGATGGTTGAAAAGGTCCGATCTGATCAATTGGCTGGTCATGTCAGCCCTCTTCTAGATTTTTGCAAAATTCTGAATTAGAGGGCTATGGCTGTAGGGTCAATCATGCTGAGGAACGACCTATACTCTCTACTGTCCCTGGGTGAGTAATTATCTTGGGAATGAAAACCCTGGGATAAAACTTATCTGTCTACCATCAGCATGAGTATACTCTGTAGCCCTGATGTTACTAGGCGAATGGGTTTCCCCCTGGGCACATCCCCATTAGAGTCTCCACGGTGAGCATAGTCAATGAAACTCATGATGTACCTTCTACAAATGATCACAAATAAATCTGCCAAGTGACCACACTTTGAAAGCTCTGATAATGAGCCTGGAATTATTTATCAAAACACCCCTACTTATATGGTTATCTAATTAACTGAAGATATAACTAAAACCAAAATAACCCCCTTCAAAATTGAACTAATCCTTTCTAAAGAAATAAAACCAACAACAATCAAAAAATTCACAAACAGAACAATGTTAATTGAAATAAAAAAAAACACAAGTGGAAGAAATCCTAAAATGGGTAACTTTCAACAACATTATAATTAAAACCCATTTCCACCAATCTTTAAATTCATCCAAAGGTATAGTGAAGAGTTCTGAATTATCTCTGATTTTTATTTCATCTAGATAAAATAAAATCCCATTAAAAAAAAAAAAAAAAAAGAAAAAAAAAATCTAACCGATGTTAAAAGAATAAGCACAAAAAATAATGGAGAAACAATAAACAGAAACACTTATATGTTAAATTTTAATACTCAAAACCCCCTCATGAAATTACGGAAGGATATATGAAAATAAAATTTGAAACATATATCAAATCCCCTTAGATATTTCAATTGTTCGAGGTTTGGACACGATCAAGACCCTCAGTATGTGGAAGATGTGGCAAAAGCAACACAAGACACAGGGACTGTCAAAAAGAGGCATTCTGCACTAACTGCAAAAAAATCTCACAAATTCTAAAGATTGTGAAGTCTGGAAAAGGGAAAAAGATATATCCAAAATGAAATACACCAAAAAACATTACTTTCCCAGAACCAAGGAAAATAATAGAAGCAGAAAAATACTCTGAAATGTCAAAGACAATTCAACAAGGACACCAAACATACAAAAACAACCAAACCAGAATAAAACCAGAAGTAATTACCCAACTTATAAATGAGATGAGAATACTAACCCAAGAAATGAAAACTATAATAAGAACAGTTACTGAAAACAAACAACTCTGGAAAGAAAACTCAATCACCAAAGATTCACCAAACCAGTAGACATACCTAAGCAAAACCCAATCAAAAGAAAAATCTACCCCCCCCCAAATTTAAAACATGGCTCCCCAAGATAAAATCGAATACCAAAATACCTATAAGAAAATACAAGGGAATTGCTGTGACCACAAAGTAAACTATAATGAACTGCCATTATCAAAGGCTGAACAAAATCCTAACACCACACGCTTTCAAAAAACCCTCCCAAAAAGTATCGATAGAACAAACATGAAAAACCACACATTCTTATATTGGAACCATGGCTAATAAAATCATCCAATGGAACATAAGAAGTATGAAACAAAACCTAAATGAACTACTGCTTTTAATTGGGAGTCTATGTCCAATGATGATATGTCTACAGGAGACTTTCATGAAAGAGAATGACAATGTTACAATCTGCAATTTTGCCTCATATAATTATATAAATAACAGTACAGATAGAGCTTTGGGTGGCACATCCATTCTGATTAATAACAAGATCCTGCAATGCAGAATACTCCTTAACACAAATCTCCAAGCTGTAGCGCATCAGCCACTCTATATACATACCACCACATGATCAGATTATTGACACTGAACTGGATCAACTGTTGCAGCAGCTCCCTAAGCCATTCATCTTAATGGGTGACTTTAACAGTCGCAACATCATATAGGGATGCAAAGAAATAAACCCCAAAAGGTAAAACCTTAGAAAAGATCATATACAAAAACAATTTATACCTACTCAATATGGGCATTCAAACATACATAAATCCATCAAGAAAAAATACCTTTGCTATTGACTTAACCATATGTGAACAATCTATCTATATTGACTTCTCTTCGCAAGTATACGAAGACACCTGTGGTAGCAATCACTTCCCAATTCTTCCAAATAACACGAAACCTACCGGAAAAAAAAACACCCCATTGGAAATAAAACAAAGCTAAATGGGAAAAATTTGAAGAAAAACTAATACACAAAGAGCCAAACAATGACACTATAGAATATTTCACCAAAATGCTGAATTTCATAGCAATAGACTGTATCCCCAAGACTGCAACACCAAATAAGCGAAACAGACCCTGGTTTAACAACAAATGCCAGGAAGCAATCAAACTGCTAAAAGCAACAATAAAAAAAATTTCCAAAAGAACCAACAATGTTCAGTCTGATAGAATATAAACGAAATAGATCAAAGGCATAAAAAGCAATAAAAGCAGCAAAAAAGAGAATGCTGGCATAATTATATTAACAAATTAAATTACTCAACTAAACTAAAGGCAATCTGGAAAATGATCATGAAAATCACAGGTAAACAACAAACGATACCAATAAAGCACTTCTCAAAAGATAACTCTATAATAACTAATAAAAAAAACAATAATGGAACTGATTGCTGAAACTTTCTCTAAAAACTAAAGACAAAACCGTAAGAAAGAATTTATAACCATTAAAGAAAATGCAGAAAAACGTAAGCTAAACTTCAAATCATAAGACTTAGTAGAGTATAATAGTTTGTTGACACTAAGAGAATGAAGACTCAATAAAAAATCCCATAACTGTAAGCCCAGACGAAATTCATTATGAATTCTTCAAAAAGCTACCTGAAGAATCATTAAAATTTCTCTTAAAAAACCTTTGACAAAATATGAACATATATAGAGACAAACCACAATAGTACCAATTCCCAAACCAAAAAAAAAAAAAACCCAGCTCTACAAAACTACAGACCTGTCTCCTTAACCAGTTGCTTATGCAAGACAATGGAAAGAATAATAAATAACAGGCTGATTAAGAAACATTAGAGAAGCCTTCATTAGAAACAAACATCTTATAGCTGTTCTTCAATCTAGAAAAAGCTTATGATATGATGTGGAAGTATAGAGTAATGAAGGACTTACATGACCTAGATATAAAGGGCAGATTGCCACGATTTATTGATGGCTTCCTATCTAAAAGAAAATTGAAAGTTTGCATTGACTCCACACTTTCAGATGTGAAAAATCAGGAAGAAGGTATCCCACAGGGCAGTATATTGTCTGTAATCCTCTTCAACATAAAAATAAACAATGTAATCAAGGAAATACCATCTGGAATTAATGGGTCTCTATATGTGAATGACCTCATGATATGTTTCAAATCAAAATATATCCACACAATTGAGAGAAAACTGCAGCAGGGACTAAAGAAAATCAGCAGATGGGCAACAGTAAATGGATTCGGATTCTCAAAAACAAAATATGTCCATTTTTGTCACAAAAAAAAAACAAACTACATAATGATCCCAGCCTGAAACTTGAAGGTTCAGAGATCCTAGTTGTGGATGAATACAAATTTCTGGGGATAATATTTGACAAAAAACTAACATTAATCCCCACATGAAATATCTAAAAACTACATGTAATAAAACACTGTAATTACTGTGTGTGGTAGCATGCAAAGAATGGGGAGCTGATCAAAAGACTCTATTGCTATTATATAGATTATTAATTAGATCACAACTGGATTATGGTAACCTCATATACTAATTAGCTAGAAAGAGTTTTGTAAAAAAAACTTGACTGGTCTAACATGGAGACTTAAGGTTAGTACTTAAGGCCTTTAGAACATCTCCAGCCGACAGCCTATATGCTGAGGCTAATGAAGCACCTGTAAATATTAGAACCCACAAACTGGCCCTCCAGTACTACGTCAAATTGAAGTCATGCCCAGAAAATCCTGTACACAATAGTACTTTTTATCCAAAATACAAAAAACTATTCCAAAAGAACGAAAAGTCATAAAACCCTTTAACCTCCAGATGAAAACAATCATTGGAGAAGTAGACATGAATTTGATAGAAATACATTAGACAATTATACCAGATATTCTTTCTTGGACCATAAAGACCCCAAACATAAACTTAATGCTCTGTAAATTCCACAAAAATAAAACTCACCACTAATTTTCTGAGAGGAATTAGAAAAATTTAAGGAGAGATAGCCTAAATGCTTGCACATCTTCACGGATGGATCTAAACTAGAGAAAATAACAGGATGTGCCACAATACATAAAGGGGAAATATTTAAAAAACATCTCCCAAATAACACCTCTATATTCAGCACAGAAGCTTGCACAATCGACGTGGCTCTTAACCTCATCTCAGAATTAAGGAATAGCAAATTCATTATCTTTCCTGATTTGCTATCAGGTTTGGCATCATTAAAAAACAGGAAATTTGATAATCCATTAATCATGATTTATCAAATGATAATGATGTATAGATATGTTGGGTTCCAAGTCATACTGAAATCAGTGGAAATGACCAAGCAGATAATGTGCCCAGGACATAAACATAACCATTGAAAAAAAAATAGTTTAAAATACCATATACACTTTAAAATGAAGATAAATGAATACATACTACAGCAAAGACAACAATGCTGGAACAGCAATAAGTATAATAAATTACTTGAAATTAAACCCACATTGGGGTAATTGAAACAAGGCTACAGAAAAATTGGAAAAGAAGTCATCTTGTCCGGACTTCGTATAGGTCATACAAGGGCAACATTCTTACTTACTTAAAGCAAAGCAGCAACCAATGTGTCATGCATGCCAGACCAAATACTGTGAAACATCCTCATTGAATGTACCGACCTGGCCTGCCCATATAAGAGAAACCTTTTATAGTGCAAAAGACATGAAGGAACTGTTCCAAAATATTGAAATAAAAAAAATGTAATGTTATTCCTAAATGCGATAAATATATACGGAAAATGCTAAAAGAAGTTTCAACAAGACCAAATTTCTCCTACAAACTGTTCCTCAACAAGAAATACTTTGACAAAATCTGATCCTTTTCACAAACTGTTAAAAAAAATCCTTTTTACTCCAAGACAATTCTTTACAAATAAACTTTCTGCAAAACCAGGTTCTTTCTACAAATCATTTCCCTACTGATAAATTTCAACATTACAGACCTTTCTGTTTTTCCTCTTTTTTTAAAACTTGATTTGGCATTAAATGATCCGGTAGGTTGATATGCTGTGAAATGAAATAAAACCAATCAATTAATACCCTTGTGAAACTTGCATATAATTCTGACTGAATATGTCGTACTCAAAGATTTGATTAATTTTTGTACTACAATATGAATTTAGCAGGAGGAAAGGTCTAATAATAGTTATAAATTGCTTGCTATAACTATTCTACTTTTATATAATACTATCCACAGTACCTGTAATTTGTTGCAACATTATTTATTTATTTATTTTTTGCAATCATGTTGAAAATAAAAACAAAAAATCCTGACCAGATTGGTTTTGGTTTCAGACTTTAGTATATAAATCCCCCTCTTCCATGACCTGAGTAATGCTATAAGAAAATGAAGATTTCTCATATATTTATATGTGTGGGTTTTTAGATTTTTATTTGCATTATAGTCATTATGAAATAATTTGTTCTCAAATTTCTTATTTTGTCCGTTTACTTGTATCTACATGTATGTATCATTGGCATATTTTTCAAAGGCAATAAAAAAAAGTTAATATACATTGCTGCTCTTCATTATAACTTAATAAATAACCTTTTTGCTTTGCCTATAAAAACTATGCACAAAATTAAGAATATACAAAAATGAAACAATAAAATTACAAACTTACAGTTAATTAAAAACCAGCTTTTTAAAATCATTATGCAAATGAGATGTTCCATGGCAGTGATGAATGCCATTATTAGCACATATAATACACATTGCATGTTCATCATGTATATTAATGATTTAACATTATATAAACCATTTTGATGTTGGCATGAATTTGGAAACCCATACAGAAAGATTTTAGAATACTTTCTGTCATCTACAACAGGATTATTTATGTATGGATTGACACTTCTTGTCTATGGGTTTATGATGGTATCAATTTCATTGGTGATTTGAGAATGCACAAGCATTGGTCAATTTTCAAATCATTTGAATAAATGAGAAAAAAAGCAAAGAAAAAATAAGTAGGAAAGAAATAGAAATTGAAAAAGAAAACATGAAGTGATACAGAGAAAGGAGGGTACTGAATATTAGAAAGAGTGAAAGAAGAAAAAAAATAGATTAGTATGATTTACTTGCTCACCTCCATTCTTTCTCTCTCTCCCTCTGTCATTAAGTAATGCCTTGTATTGACATGATAACAGAATTTCTTATTCTCATGGAAACAGTTTTTGTGACTTAATATGACATTTTTTTAATACACGTAGATTTATAAGCATAAGATTTGAAATAAGTTATAAATCAAGGTAATTGTTGGAAATGTTAAAATGTTTTCATAGAATTTGTTTATTAAAAAAACTCACAGGGGGTGTTTCTGTTTGCCAGTTGAAATATTATCAAATAATAAATTGTAATATGTCTTTCATTTCAAAGGAAATGATATAAGATAATGCAGTATTAACTTTCTCTTTTTATTTAAACATATAGAATTTAGTTTAGTTTCTTGTGATCCTTTTGAAATCAGTTTGTCTTAGTTTATAATCTAAACCCATCTATTTCTAGAGGAAGGACAAATGAATCAAACCATATGTAAACTTTGAAACCCTTCCAGAATCAAATTACAAAAGTAAATTTTCTGATAGTTGTCACTATCTTATTACGTTTTTTTCTATTCCCCTTTAATGGATTTAAATAATGATTTTGATGATGAATAGTGTTTATAGATTGAAGTAATTGCTCCAACATTAATATACAGATGTATATCAACAATCATTTGCATATATATATATATATATATATATATATATATATATATGGATCAATAAGTATTGAGACTGTACTTATATTATAAAGTTACTTACTTTACTGTATATTGATATACTCATATAAATACAGTATTAAAATATACACCCTAATTGCTAAACACACACATGCATAATACGAGTTCTTCAATAAATAAGGGGAATTTTTTTTTCTAGAATTTTTTTCCATAAATGTAAACTTTCCATTGTTTGCAATTGGTTTATAGTGAAAATTATTTTCATCAAGTTGTGTTGATAGCATGGAGTTCCCAGAGTTTCTTGCCATGTATTACATTTGTCCATTGCTCCTGGTCATTCCTCTAGTCTGCACAGAGCTGATGTAAGTTTTTGCTAGTCAGTCAAACACTGGCATGTCAATGTGTAGGAGTCCATGGTGAACAATCACAAGTTCATCCTTACTTCTCGAGTACTACTCTTCATGTCTTAATTTTGTAAAAATATTTGTTTTGAAGCTATTCATGATGGCAATGAACCAGTGTGTTCCAGGTTTGCATAGAGATCTATCATGAAATTTTTGATGGCGGAGAAGTGCTGACTAAGTGAAATCTACACTACATTATATCAGGTGTACAGAAAAGCATGTTTTAGCTAAAAAGGTTTACAAATAACAAAATATGGGTTTGCCACTAATGAGCCCCTGTCAAAAAAAATATTCCTAACAGTGGAAACACACTGACTCTCTTGTAATGAAAAAGTTCTGGATGCAGCGGTTAATGAAGATCATCATGCTGACAGTCTTTTGGGACATGAAAGGACTCCTTACTATTGATTTCATTGAAAAAGGTAGCACTGTTTCCAGTTGCACCTACTGCCAACTTCTTAGGCACATACATTCAGGTGTACTTGGTATAACTGTTATCATTGTAGGAAATGAAATTGATGACCTAAGTTTAAACCTGGATGAAGTTGTTTGTTTCACTTTGTGCTAATGACCATCGGAAAGGCATGAATTCATCTCTTTTCCTCACAATTATGAGTAAATAGTAGAGAAGACCGAGTTTTTAAGCCTTTGAGCAACCAGTGAAGGAAAAGGAAAACTCTAAATTAAAACCAGCTTTATTTGGATTAAAAATTGATCTGTGTCATATCTGACCTGAAGTGGAGGGGTTGCATGCACTCAGTCATACCCACATGTATAGTACCCATAAAAAATGACTATTATTTATGTAAATTTGGTAGAAGATAGACAATCATGATTATCATAGCAGACAGTAAATGAAGTAAATGGGAGAAAATTCAGTTTGAGAGCAATACTAAAAGTTGCCTTCCAAGAAAAAAATGTCAGAAGGTGAAAGAATATTTCAAGAATCTGCTTGGAAGCCATCTTGAAATCATTGATAAACTTAGTGAAAAAAATTAATAGCCAATCAGACATTAAATTTGAATAGTTTACAGAGGAAGAACTTGATGCAGTACTGAAAAAAAATTAAAAGTAGAAAAGCTACAAGCCTTGACAAACTATCTCCTGAAGTATTGAAGACAAGGAACTTTGATGACATACTTCTTTGATTATGCAACACTGTATGAACAAAACACATTTAGAAATGGACATAAATTTGCATCCTTCTTTACCTTATGAAAAGCTACTCCAGAATCATTGAGAACTACAGGGGCATTACTCTTACTCCTAGAGTTCCTAAGTTTTATAATGCTCTGCTTCTAAATCATATCCAACCTGAAGTCTAGAACATTTTGAAGAAAAATCAATGTCTTTAGGAGAAATCAATCAAAATCAGAAGTTGTGGACTATCTGTTGAAACATCGATATGCAAAAATCTTGAAGCAACATTATGTTTGATAGATTTCTTCAAGGCATTTGATTTGATACATAGAGAAAAGATGAAGAAATATGACTAGTAAATGGTCTCCCCAAAGAAGGTATTTCTGATATAGTGATGCTTTACAAAAACACAAAAGCAATTGTTTGCTCACCCGATGGTGACACTGACTTCAATATTGTTACTGGAATCTTGGAAGGACATACATTAGCACCATATATGTTTATGATATGCCTAGATTACATACTACAAATGTTAATAGATCTAATAAAAGAAAATGGTTTCACATTAAAAATAACAAGAAGCAGATGATATCCCACAGAAACTATGACATCTGCAGACTTTGCGAATATGCCTGCCCAAATTGAATCCCTGCTGTGTAGCCTGAAGCAAGCAGTAAGAGGCAGTGGCCACTATGTAATCACAAATAAAGTGTTTCATGTGTTTTAAACAAGAAGGAACTAACTCTATTTCAAGTGGCAAGACTCTGAAATTAGTAGACCAGTTCACATACCTCAGCAGCAATATCTCGTCTAATGAAAGTAATATCAACATGCTGATAAGGAAGGCTTAGATAGCTATTGATTTGTTGATTGTATAGAAGTCTGATCTCTCAGATAAAATAAAACAGGTTTTTTTCCAAGTTGTGACTGTGTTGGTACTACTGTATGTATGCACCACCTGGACTCTAACAAAAAGCATTGAGAAAAAGCTAGATGGGAACTACAAAAGAATGCAATGTGCTATTTTGAACAAATTCTGGAAGCAACACCCCTCAAAGCAGCAGCTATATGACCACTTACATTCCATCTCACAAACCATCCAAATAAAATGAACAAGATATGCTGGACACTGTCAGAGAAGCAAGAATAAACTAATAACTGATATTGTCTTATGGACTCCTTCACATGGATGCACCAGTAGTTGGACTTCATACATCAGTTCTGTGCAGACACTGGATGCAGTCTAGGAGACCTCTCGGGAGTGATAGACAGTTGGGGCAGATGAGGAGAAAGAGTCAGGGTACTTTGTGCTATCAACATGATAATTTCTCTATTCTTTAAGAAACTTAGATAAAAATTGAATTATTCAAAACAACTTAAATCATTAAAGTTATTTTGAAAAGTTGTGTGCAAAATCTTAATTGTAACATCAATAATTTTTGTCTGTTTGCTCTGAAGCCAATAAAGATTAAAAGTCGTTTTTCTTTTTTTTCTTTCTTTTAAATCTTCAAAGTGTATCATTAAAAATATATATATTTATTTTTGAAAAACTTATTTTATTTGAACAAGAAATTATCCAAAAGAAAATTGATTAATAAGACTGAACATTTATTTTTATTTTTTCTGTTCTAAAACTTGTTTTTACTATTTTTCTTTTTGGATTAGAAAATAATTTAATTGGAAGAGAGGAAAAAACCAAAACAATTTACAACCCATTTAAATAATTACATAGCAACATTAAGATAGCTTTTACAAGCAACATAACCTAGAAATTTTAATCTATTTCATAACAAACATTCATAAGTGTTTGCATGTTTGTGCTGTTTAATTCCTAACTTATCGATCTGGTTTCAAATCGCACATATTCTAAGCCTATTCTGCCTACTATTTACTTAAGCTGGGATAGAAGAGATGAATTCATACCTTTCTCAAGAGCATTAACATGAAGTGACGTAACCAACCTTTGCCAGGATTTGAATTTGGTTTGCCAAGTGTGCTTTTCCAATGAGTGATCTGTTGGTAATTTTTTACCCTTTAACCCATCCTATTTTAGCAAAAACTAAAAATCAAATTCTACTTTTTGGCGAATATATATAAACAGCCAGAAAAAATATCCACAAAGAAGAAATTTTGAAGAAAACCCAAATATTTTTGAATTTGGGGTGGAGGTCACTTGGTTAAATAAATTTAACCTGAAATGATCACCCACTTCCGGACCAGCAAACATTACTGCTGACCAGAGATAGCGGAAAAGGGACGTGTATCCAAATTTTTTTTCTTGTAGGGAAATCAGATGCAGAGGGTGGAGATATTTTTTGCTAAAAAAAAAGGGGGTGGGTGGTTGGGGGAAAAAATGGGGGGGTTCTTTCCCCCCCATTGTTTCCACCCCTTTTTTTAATTTAGCGAAAAATATTCCCACCCCAAATAAACTTAACGCGTCCACTCTCTCCAAAACTTGAAAACTTACCACTGTCTACTTACCCTATGTCAAAGGCTTGGCTGAAAAAATATTTCAAAAATATGTAGTCCATATGATATCAGGACAACATTCAGCAGTGGCTCAACCTTTTGTAAACATTTTCTCTGAATCAAACCCCCAACAGAATACAACATGACCAAGAATTGCATATATTCCATCCTGTGCAGCTGTGGCAAATTATACAAAGGCAAGACATGCTGTCCTCTGAAAGTAAGATTATGGGAACATTGAAAAGCAGTGGTATGAGGGGGAAATAAAGAAGTTAGGTATGATTGACCATATATGGAAAGAAAAGGGAAACCTACTCTTGTGGAATAAAGTTAAAATAATCGATTGGTGGGGTGGCCTCATGGTGTAATGGTTAAAGTGATGGATTACAAACTCTTAGTAAGCGAGTTCAAGCTCCAGTTGCACTATTACATTCACTTTCAGACAAATACCCTTGGGAAAGGTATGAACTCTCTTATCCTCCCAGCTATGGGTTAAATAGTACCACTACTGTTCTTCAAGGAGAATGGCTTTGGCATTAAATAACTTACAAAGGTTGATATGCCATTAAACAAAGAAACCAAACCAAACCAATTATTGATAGGGAAGAAAATTCAAAAGGAAAATGTCTCAAAGAAGCAGCACATGTTGGGCTGTTGACCTCTTGAGTAGACCAACTATAGAAATGAACACAATATGGTAACCAATAATTGAAAAGGTCAAATTGAATTGTTTTTAAAGTAAATTGCTTAAAAAAAATGTCAAGAATAACTGATGCTATTGGATTTTATGTTTTGAATTCATCTCATGATACTTTTCATGAAACTTCTTGTGATGCTTTTCAGATTGATAGGTGTGAAAAACAATAATGTCATTATTTGAATAAGATCTTCATAGTTCTTAAATGGCTTGTTTGATCAACAATCAAACTTTAAAAAAATGATTTCCCAGGTTGAATAATTTCTATGGTCATATAAACAAGGGACACCTGAGGAAGGCCAGAGGGTGCAACTGCTGAAACATCGTATTTCAACTTACCACAATAAAGAGGAAGACAACAGTATGAAAAATTACAACCAAAATAATACAGAAATTGCTTGATTAAAGTGTGCCTTCATGAATCATTATTATTTCTGTAATGAAAGAGTGCATATCGTAATTTGATATATGATCTCTCACCCCGAAAATGGAGAAACTGAAAGTGCACATTTGACATATAATGTTGTGTGAGTTTAAGAATAGCAAAAATGCTACAGAAAATTTGTAGTGTTTTTGGTTAAGTTGTCATTACTAGCTACCGCGTTGGAAAGTGGTTTTCAAAGTTTCATTATTGTGATATGTCATTGAGAGATGAATCCAGACCAGGATACTCATCAGATTTTGATCAAGATCCTTTAAGAGGATTGGTAGAAGGCAATCTGTGCAAAAGTACTCGAGAATTTACACTTGACCTCGGCACAATCTGCTGCTATTTGGAAAAAAAAAAAAAATTGGAAAAGTGAGCAAGCTGGATCTTTGGGTTCCTCATACTCTTAGTAAGACTAAGGAAGATCGCATATCCATAATGACAAATCTTCTTTCAAGGCAGAAAATGTTCCGTTTCTCAAAAAATATCATTACACGTGTTGAAAAATGTTGTTTTATGACAATGTTCAATGCAAAAGACAGTTGATTGATGAGGATGAATCTCTGCAGCCTTCTCCAAAAGTGGAGCTTCATGAAAGAAAAGTTATGGTGTGTGTATGGTAGGATAACCGTGGTATTATTCATTTTGAGCTTTTTAAACTTCAGTCAGACGCTCAATGCAGACTTTCAACATCTGCAATGTGTGCATGAAAATCTTAGAAAATGGCCTGCACTCATCAGTTGGAGAAACGTTGTGCTTCTCCATGATAACCCAAAGCCCCATTCAGCAAGAATCAAAGAAGAAAAGATATTGAATTTAGGCTAGTCTGTTCTATCCTATCCACTATATTTACCAGATTTTGTACTAAGCAATTTTCTTACTTTTTGTTTTCTACAAAATGCTCTGAAAGACAAAATTTTTTCTCAAGATCAGGTAAAAACATTTGTAGAAAACTTGAGATTGAAACAAGTTGAATTTTATTTGAATCAACAAGCTACCTGATAAATGGTAATCTGTGATTCAAAATAATGGAGAATGTACTATTGATTGAAATGAGCTCATTAAATTTTTCATGAATAAATTATATTTTACTCAGATGAAAATTATTTATGACTCAGTCTATACACACACAAATATGCACATAATGAGAATTTTAGTAATATATGGATAGATAACAAAATCACTGCTTGTTTTGTTTACTTGCTTAGAAGAAACTATTTACTTGCTCCTACTTTCATCTGTTTATCCTAGAGTTTAAAACTTCTTTTGAGTGTCACCTAAAAAAGAGATAATGCTTTTTCAGTAAATCTGTTATATATATATTATTTTTGGTTTATATGTGGCATATTTTGTAAGGGTAGCTCATCTGAACCCCTAGATATACGGCTTGAAAATCTAGTGCTATAATAGTCTATTGGATGTAATCTAATACTTGGTAATTTTTTTCTCTATTTTTAAGTGCATCATATCGGTTATCAAATGCAATGTGTGCATGTATGTATGTGTATTTTCATACTTGTATAAAGAACATTTTGAGTGTTACCACCCTGAGTAATGGTAACTCTGGTCAAAATATTTGTCCTTCCATTCCTACAGCTGAGGTGAAAAAGAATTTTAATAAACTTTCTGGAATTGTTAGGGCTATCCCCAAAATATTTAAAACTGTAATCTGAGTTTTTTTATTCTATATTCATCTTATTTTTTAGAGGTGGGATATCTCTCTCTCTCACCTTTTATCTTACTGTCTGCTTTGCTGTGTAAGGGTGTTTGTCTTACATCTAACATGAGTAACCCGCCCTCTTGGTAATCTTTATGATGGGCTGATAGCTCTTTTTTTCCCTCATATCCACTTAGATCCTCTTTATTGCAGCCAAGTTACCAGCTATTAAAAATGATTTGCCACCCTAAAAATGCTCAAGGACCCCCCTCCTTTTTTTTTTTTTTTTTTATTTTTTTAAAGATTTTATCTTTATATTAATATTAGTCTTGCAGGTCTGGTAATAATTAAGTTAAATATTTATTCATTTTCATTTAAAGATTTTTTTTCTTTAGGCTATTTGAGATCTTTGAATGAACCTGAAGTTATCTTCTGTCCACCATGGTTGGTGTTAACAAAGCAGTAATCCACAGTAAATAAATGATGAAAAAATGTTCTTTAGATATAAATAATTATCCTTAGTTTTAATAAAATTGACTAGACTCTTCCTTCTTAATTATGACCATCTTACAACCCATATTTAATATGGGTAAGTTCTGCTAGTTTTAATTCTTCATCATTACAGACATACACTTCTAAGAGAATTTCTTGTATTATCTGGCAGCATTTTCCTGCCAACTCAAAGAGATGCCTATAATGCATAAGATATTTTGTATCATGTAGAGTAACTAAATTGTTTTTCTTGAAGTTTCTAGCTAAATACCAAGTTTTATAAACTATACTTATCCATTTACGTAGAAGACTAAAATCAGGTTAAATCGTCTCTCTCTGATGTTACAGAGAACATCACCCTCATGCTCAGATCTTCCCAAATCTCTGTTATACTCTGCATATGAATAACACTATTTATCTACCTGTAAAACTGAAAGTCTGTTATAAGTTACAGTATATTCATTGCAGCATTTTGTTATTAGTAAGTATCTGGAAGTGGCCCAATATTATATAAAAAGATTACATTGGCCTCCAAAAGTCACTTTTCTTAGATTCCTGTCTGTGACCAATTTGTGCTCACAAGCGCGCACACACACACGTGCATGCCCTTGATAAAGAGATAATATTCCTGGCTACAAAACACAGGGGAATAGAATATAACTTGAAGATAGAAAATTCTTTCTCATTTGAACATTAACAATTTTTTATTTATTTTTTATTATTTTCTTTATTCCATGTTTTTCTTGATTGATATTCCACTTCTTGCCATTCATCTCTCATGTTTTTATGTTCTTTTGAAATGGAATCAGACAAGGCCTCTGATGCTGCTGGCTAATATCTTTGTCAGCCTTGATTTTTGACATTGCACTTTCATTTGTAGTTTTTTGCCAGAAATTTAATTTCTTACCACATTTACTTGATTCTTCCTGGTTTGTCTGTTGTCATGCTCTCTGACAACTTTGAAATTGTTACACAATTTCAAGAATCTTGTTTTTAAAGGCCAGTTTTTTTTTTCTTTTTTGCTTGTTTTAAATATTTAAACTCATGTTTTATGAGGCAACATAACCCTATAGAAGCTATTTCTACAGAAAATTCTACTCTTTGCTTACTCAATCTCACCACCTTCTCCTTTTCCTATTTTGTTTTTCATTTTCCTTTTTCCTCTCTTTCGTATGTTAACAGACTTTGCTCAGGGGTTTGGAGTCCCCCATGGCAAAGCAGCTAATACGTGACATCATTGTGAGTGAGTTTGAACTCCAGTTGTGCTATTACATTCACTTTTTGGACTTTTTACTTGGAAAATGTGTGACCTCCCACTTCTTATCCTCTTCTGTAGCTATGAGTTAAATAGTACTACTATTGTTCTTCTACAAGGATAGCTTTGGCATTAAATAACCCACAATTTCTGTAGAAATAGCTTCTATAGGGTTATGTTGCCTCATGAAATATGAGTTTAAAGATTTAAAACAAGCAAAAAAGAAAAAAACTGGCCTTTAAAAACAAGTTTCTTGAAATTGTGTAACAATTGCAAAATTGTCAGAGAGCATGCCATAAGAAACAAAGAAACCAAACCAACTTTGCTCACTTTTTTATTTTTTATTTTTTCGGTATTATCATGAAAAAAAATGTATCTTAAAACTCTTATTTCATGAGGCAAGGTTAACCCTATAACACCCATTTCTGCAGAAATCAGGATTCTTTGTTCACTCAGTACCGCCTCCTTTTTCTTACTCTTACTTTTTTTTTTCTCTCTTTGGCCTCTCAACCAATTTTGCTCTTGTTTTATCTTTTCTCCCATCTATTTATTTTTATCCCTTTTTGTCTTTTTCTTTTTTTTAAATTTTAAAACTTATCTTCAGTAAGGCAGCATCAACTCTATAGAACTCAGTTGTGCCGAAATCTCTACTGGATTCGCTCTCATCATTGTGATTGTACAGAGTTTCCTGATCCTCTCATGTCATCCATCCCTATCTTCCATGTGGTAATCAGTAAAAGAAATAACTTGTTGATCTGATTGGTACACTAAGATAGAATACTGACAGTAGATGACAAACTTTTTGTCATTGTTATATTAAAATTTTTTTATAATTCTTTCCTCTGGTTTTGGTGCAATTATCATTTTTGTGACTCATATTTGTTTTTTTTTTTATATTTCTCAGTAATCCTGGTATATAGGAAATTAAATATCAGGTCAGATTTAAAGAGTTTAGCCTAAGTTTCAAAATCGTAGTAAGCCCAGTTGGCTGCGACTGTAGAATACACTGACTGTATCTCTGCAGAAGGGTAAAACCTCCTCAGTTGTTCTGAATATGACACTAAATAATCTGATGGTGAGGTTCCAGTAATGCTAGAGCTTTTGGGAATGTAGTGTACCCCTTCATTGCTATTGCTTCTAGGTCCACTCTGACCTGGGGTGGTAGCACCTGAGAGGGTCCTATCTATGGGTCAAATTGAACTGTTTGATATTTAAACTGTGTACAAAAAAAGGCTTATGCTAAATTGACTTATTTGATCATTTAACTGTGTGTAAACAAATGACTGATGTTTAATTGAAATTTTAGTGATAGATAACAATACTTGGAATGATTTAACTGTGTGCAAACGAATGAGTAATGTTGAATAGAATTATAAGTATTAGATAGCAATGTTTGAAACCATTTAACCGTGTGCAAACAAATGAGTTCTCATTTAGAAATGAAATTACTGATAGACTAATCTCTTATATCTATTTGAATGTGTACAAGCCAATGACTGTTGTTACTGTTACAGAGCTATACTTGAAATCATTTAACTGTGTGCTAAAAAAACTGAGCTCAGGCTTGTTTAAGAATGTTATCAACAAAATGTGTTTACAAATCATGTATATTTAATATGTATAAACAGGATTTGGCATATCTTTGAAGTTCTCTGACTATAATTCTATCTAGTGACCTATTTATAGTACTTCTAAGTAGATTGCAATTTTGGAAATGGTTAAGAGAATGGGATTAAAACTTTTTTAATTTCATATAGAATATGTTTAGAAAAGATGTTGTTTCAAGTCAGAAGAAAGCAGTCATTGTTTTGTGAAAAGAACCATTTTTTTGTTTGTTTTTGTTTCATTCTTCAAACCATTAAGACACTACTCAACATAGCATCTCATCATTTTGTGGTAAGTTTTCAGAGTAGAGAAAGTAATAGACAGTTAAGAAATCTGAGAAGGTGACAATATTTAGAAGCTCAGATTGAGATTTATAATTGTCATTTACAGAAAAAATAAGTCCCATTAATATTGTGATATATATTTACTAAGACTTTATTATGGGAGTGAATAAGAGAACATAGCATTGTGTCAGTTTTGGTGAAGAGGGTCTGCTTACTTTAAAAAACAGTATTTAAAATCTTGGCTAGTACAATGACCACTGATATTGTAGGAAAGCTGCAATTATCTTCACCTCCAAGCAATATTATATTTTATGATATACCTAAAATTAAATTCTGCAATCTTAACATGTGTCATTATCATTCCAAGAGTTGTTTGGACTATTGATCTCATTTGAAATGGATTGGTTCAACCAGTACACACACACACACACACACACACACACACACACACACACACACACACACACACACACACACACACACACACACAGAGTAGGTTGGTAACAACATAAAAAAAATTGATAGTTTAAATTACAGGTGAGGAACGTTTTGATGTTTAAATGCCATTTTAAAATTTATTGTCTATTAATTAGGCTGAACTAATGGCAAGATCTTAAGGTTAAACTTTTAGTTAATAGCTTAGTCCAAATTAAGAAGGTATACCTGGTGTAATGGTTGTTGTAAAAAAAAAGGACTTGACAAGCTAAGTTCAAATCCTGGATGAGGTTGTTTGTATTTCAATATACACTAATGCACTTGGGAAAAGCCAAAAAAGAACAAAAACTCTCCTTTTCATTTGTAAATAGTATGGCAGACTGTGCTCTTTAGCCTTGATATGGTAGTCAATTTAGAGAGAAAACTCTTATTTGAAAACCTGATTTACTCTGCTTAAAAAGAGATATTTTGTCACATCCTACCTACAGTGGGGGTGTTCTAATAATAACTTGAATCATAACTTACAATGAAAAGGATTTATTTTACAAGGATGTATTAACAGTGGTATATTGCTAGCTAGTCTCGCTGGGAAAGACAGCCCTAGCCAAACACTGTCAATGCTCATATTAAAAAAGAATAGTCCATTTGTATACAGAGGACCATCATCTCTTCTCTACAACAGGGGGTTGAGTAAACACACAGTCCAAATTAGATTAATATATACTATTTAAAAGATATGATAAAACATTACTATTAACTTTTTCTTTTTTCGAGGAAGCATTGGAGTATCAGATTCTGAAGTGCATAATTTTTTTCACTAATCTTTTAAGAAGGCTAAACTTGATGCTTTAAAAGGTTGCATGTGGCCTTAAGACTGCAAGTTTCTTACCCCTGGTCTAAACAACCCTGAAACAGACCAAATCTTTTTAAATACTAGAATCCTTGTTTCATGACCTTCAATCTTAGCCTTTAATTCAATTCTCATAGGCAGTGCCCTTCATTTAAGACTCTCCTTGGCCAAAAGATTATTTTTAGTTCTTCCTAAAATCAATTGTGTGTGATTGTGTTGTTGTTTTAGTTTATATTAGTTACAGAACCTGCTATGGAAAGAATAAAAGAAAAAAAAGACTCTTTACCACAAATGTCACTGGTCTGTTTCAGTGGCGCTCTAAGAAGTTTCCAAATCTTGTAGATATCTTGTAACCTGTATATACTTATCCTCTTTGGTTTAATTTCTACTGTTTGTTTACATGTAGTTCTTGGATTTCTGACTGCACATTTAGACCAACTTTTTCATGCTGCACTGTTAATGTCCTTCTGCCCTTCACTCAATGTTTGTTAAAAGGAAGTGTTTTTCCAAATCTCTTTCCCTCCTCACTTTCTTTTTCATTCCATTGCCTACAGTTTTTAAAAAAAATTCTTTTAAAAGTTTCTTTAGGTTTTTCATCATCCCCTCTCTCTCTCTCTCTCTGCTTCTTTTTCTAGCCTTTCTCTCTCTTTCTTTGGTTGCCCTCTCTCTAGTCTCTCTCTCTCTCTCTCTCTTTTCTGCTTGACCTCTCTTTCTTTTTCTACTCTGCCTCTCTGGCCTCTTTGCCTCTTTCTAGCCTTTCTCTCTCTTTCTCTGGCTACCCTCTCTTTAGTCTCTCTTTCTCTTTTGGCAAACTTCCTTCTTCCTTGTCTCCTAACTCACTGTTTCACTACTTCTGCCTCTTGTCTTTTATTTTTACTGTCTCTATTGTGTCAATCAACTTTGCTTATTCTTCTCTTTCTCCCATCTTCCTCTCTTAACAATAAATATCTGATTTACTACTTTCTTTTTCTTTGCCAGCTTTCTACTCCACTATTCCTTTTTTCTTTCTTATCTACATCTAATTTTCTCTCTTTTTCAATACCATCACTCTCTATTTTCTTTCTATAACTAAGTAGAAAAGAAACAAGTTGAAAATATCATTGTTTCTAACATATGTTCTTCCTGAAATGGCTTAGAAGCTTTATTGAAGAGGCAAGTAGAAACTAAGTCTATTGTCTTGGACTTTTTTTTTTTTTTTGCTCATACAAAGAAAGAAGAAAAGAATGCAAGTAAAAAGTAATGCTGTGGACCTTATTGTCTGCTACTTTATCTTAAGTAGTCTTTTTGCAAATGGCTAAATCTGATCAACCTCTGTACTCTACACTCACTTAGTTCCTCTTCACTCTAATTTAATCTTTGGCAGACGAGTGTTTCTTCATTTTCTGTTTACCTTAACTCTCCATTCTTTGTGCCATTAAATATCCTCATCTGAACAAGTACCATTTGATCGCATTATTTTTTTTTTTTAAAAGAAAAATGAATCACATTTTCTTTGTTTGGGATATTTTTTGATTTAAAAAAAATGATCAGTTGTTGAATCATTAAAACTTTTCATAGCTTCAACATTTGTATATCTTCTGCAAAAGGAGTGTTCAAGATAGAACATTACACTGCATTTGATGGTAAGGCTCCAATTCTGGATCTCTTGGGAGTGTGGCTCATTCCTTCATTGCCATTACTCTGAGGTCCACTCTGACTGATAATATTAGTACTTTTAGCAACCCATGTATTGGTCAAGTAGATCTCTTTAAAATTCATTAGTATTAGATAGGAATACTTGATATCATATAATTGTGTGTAGATTATTTGTATTAAGAATAGTTACTTGAATCTATAATAATTTACAAAGGATTATTATTAGTTACTTGAAACCATAGAACTATTTGCACACAAATGATTATTATTAGATAAAAATGGTTAATTGAAACCATTGGACTGTGTACAAATTATTTCTATTAGATGGGAATACGTGATATATAACTATTGGTGTGGGAGTGGGGGAGAAACTTTTGAGAAACAACTAAACAAAAAATGTAAATATAGATATTTAATGAATGCCAGTTCCCTAATCTCTAGTCATAAACTAATCCTTGGCAGGTTGACATGCCATTAAAATTAGTCAATCTTTATTCTTGCCAGAGAGTTTTGATTCTCCTCAGGACACAATTCAACCTTGATGACTATTTTGAACCTGCATTCTTAGTTGTTTTTAGTTTATATAGAAATCTTGACTATCAGAATAAGCAATCATTTGGAAGTTGTAACTTTAACAAGCATCATATCATCAACAGGTTTTGTGACTCAACCAAATTGCTGACAATTGGAATTATGAAAGTAGATGAAATCTAAGAAATCATGAATGTACCCATTATTTGCAAGTGAAAATGTTGGAAAGTTCCAGTACAAGTTGTTATCTTTTTAGTATTAGTAATTGTTGACTGGCCCTTTGGCATAATAGTTAGTGTTTACCAACGGCCCCAGAGACTTAGGTTCAATTCCAATTCAAGTCAAAAAATGGTACTTGATGCCTCCTTGTTTAACACTTATATATGGATCAAGAGTAAGTGTAGCAATCCAAAGAAAGTCGTAGTACCATCTGCTTGACCATGGTGTAATAGCTCTTGAAAAGGGACCCTTTGGGTTGCTATTGACTATGGTGGACCAACTTATTTGTAATAGTTACACTGAATTGATTTAACAGAATAAAGTATTGAATTTCCCTCAATTTTAAAGTTATTTTGGAAATAAAAGTGCTTTCCTTATTATCATAAAATCTAAGAACTTTTTAAGCTTGACCCTTTATGTGCAGTAAAATAGAATTCTTTAATCTGACAGTCTTAAAATTTAATCTTCCGTATACTTTTTTTTTTTTTTTTCATTGTGGTGCTGTCTAAATGCTCTTTGAACCTTGTTGGTGATATAAGTTGTTTTTAAACTGTTGACAAATACCTTCTCTTTGGTCATGGCAGTAATAGAAAATACATTCATAATGCTTTTAGATTGACACTTTTAAATGATGAAGAAAACAATTGTTTTAATACTTCATTGTCATTTATTCATATTCTTGATGCTTAAAATCCTTGTTTTATTTGTGATGTTTTGATTGCTGAACCAGATGACAAGCTTTACTCTTCTCTTTGAATTACCCCCCTCCTGCCCTCCAAAAAACAAAACGCAGCACAGATGTATACAGTTATTTGGTTATTTATTGCTGTGACCAATGTTTTTAAATGACACATCTTGATTTTTTTGGCAATAATAACATTTTTAGAAGCAGGGTTGCTGACTGGGTTGTAAAAAGGCCATTCTATCTTATCCAATTTCTAATCAGCACCAAGATGGATTTGAAAACTGTTTTCTAATGATTTTTATCATGGTGGCAGTAACTGTTGGCAATTCATCTGCTATTACCTTCGAAACAATGTTATGGCAGTGTTGTGTTACAAGACCTCATTTATCATCTGTGAACTACTTAAATGTTCTGGTGTCAGTCAGTGCATTTGGCCACCAGTAAGAGGTTCACTTGCTTTGCCTCTGTGTGTATGTGTATCTTCATCTATGATGATTATTCCATGCAAATGTGGTTAAACCTTCTTTCTCTCTGGCCACTTACTTTTCATCTGAAAGTTGTTTTTTTTTTTTTTTATACAGAGAGAGTGATGCTTGGTTGATTGGCAGAAGGGAAAGAAATCAAATTAAGTGAAGGAACACTGAATAAATTTTTAATTGAGCAATATTAAAATCTTTAACCTATTTCAGAACAAACAGGCCTTTAAGATACAAAATTACTCTTTGTAACAAAAGTCATTAGGTGAACAGCTTCCAATTTCATGCAACATATTCATTTGAAATAAAGTTTATCTCCCCCCCCCCTTTTTAAAAAAATTTTTATCATGTAGTTTAATACAGGTTGTTGGAAAGAAAATTGCTATGATTTGAGATGTATAGTTTAATGTTTACATGTCTTTTCTTTCCCAGTGAAAGGTATTTCTATACCTAAAAAGAAAGAAACAAAACATTAAACAGAACTGAGTTGTTTCTATATACAGCATTGAAATTATCAGATTATGAAATGATATTGATTTTCCTGAAACACCCTGTATATATATATATATATATATATATATATATATATATATATATATATATAATTAAAATTTCTTG
Source organism: Sepioteuthis lessoniana (assembly GCA_963585895.1). Classification (NCBI taxonomy): domain Eukaryota; kingdom Metazoa; phylum Mollusca; class Cephalopoda; order Myopsida; family Loliginidae; genus Sepioteuthis; species Sepioteuthis lessoniana. The sequence continues at coordinate 70,367,992 of OY757920.1, read as the reverse complement.
AAACACTCCATCCCAAAATATTTTGTGAAACAGATTGACCAAAAATAAAATTACAATCCTTTGAAATATGAAGCTGGTTTTGACCTGGGTGCAGTTTGTGCATAGTACATATTCTAAGATATCCAATCTTTGGTCATCTTGTGATATAACACCAGTGCAAATAAGAGTACATATCCATGAACATTCAAGGAAGATACATAATTTTTTCATTTTGGGCTTGAATTCTGTTAATATACCCCTTAGTTTGGAACCTGTATATGCATTCATTTATTCCAATCGACCTATATTACCTATGTTTAATCTGGAGTAAACTGAAATGTGTGTTCAGTGTGTTGCAGTTTAATTTTTTTACAACATATTTGTATTTACAGAGTGATTGATTACTGAAAATAACTTACATTTTGTAAAAACCTTTGATAAAATTCACTGGTGAGATGAAATGTTACTGTCCCTCATAAATACATTGTTAATACAGTTTCAACCTTCTGGGAAAAGAAAAAAATGAACTTTACAAGATTTTAAGCTGTTATTTTTATACATTTCTTTCTGACGGTTAATAAAGAAAAAAAATGTCATTGAAATTTTTAGATGAGCTGTTATCATTTTTATATATTCTTCAGATTAGTTTTCTAATCTTTTTATTTTCATCACTTAATTTTGAACAATACAGAACATTGTATAATCTTTTGAAATTACAAATCTAGTGTTCTGATTGGGGTGCTGGCAAAAGTTGACAGAAAGTCAATAAAGGAAATAATGTAGATAAAAAAAGAAATTTTTATTAAAAATGACCAGATTTGATATAAATCTCAAGACGGTTGAAAAATTATCTTTCAGTAAAATGAAGAGGATATTAGTTGATGTAATTATCAGATTATTGGCAATACTAATCTGCAGGGAAATCCCTTGCGTGTGCGCGCGCGCACACACACACACACACACACACTTGAGATAAGCTGGAAAACATAATATAGGGATTGTAGCCCAAACAGTGAATGAAATAAGAATTTGCTGAATCTTAAATAATTTTGCAGAGTAATAAAAATGCTACAACTGAAAAATATTATCAAATCAGTTTTACCAGTACTTATGAAACATCACATGAGTAGACCAAATGTGGGGAGGGTATTGGAATGTTAGTAAGAAGATTACTTGTTCTATCTTCCCAGTGGTAAGGACTTTCCTGCTTTGCTTTTATGTAGAACCACTGGAAAATATACAAGTATCTGAAGGTATAACATAGGCTCTGCCTTTCTCAATGTGTATAAACAATATTAACAGTTACCCTAAACAAAAGCCTTTTAGCCACTTCTCAGCAAAAGGTTATAGAAAAGAAGTTATTGATATCACAAACATATACATACATTCATACATACAAAGCATGTTCAAAAAGTATTGAAACTGAAGCTATATTTGCCAGAACAGTGATTAACAATGAATGAAATGTTAATTTTCTTTAAAATAATCTTGAGTTTTCCATTGATTGAAGCACCTGAAATTGCTTTTGATTTGGTGTGAAGCTTCTCCATCCTATCTCTTATGTCTTACCCTTGAGAAGAATTTTCAGTTTAGTAAACAAGAAAAGGTCACATGTAGCTTAAGGTCTAGTGCATTACATTTATTATTTTCTGTAAAAGAGTGTAAGTTGGAGTCACAGGTTTTATTTACAGCCTAGAGTATGAAGCAGGATAGTCATATTTCTTTAAATGTTCTCCACTTATTCAAATCTTAGCTTTGAGATGAATTTTCGGTTTCAGAAACAAGTGTTGTAACCTAACAAAATGAGAAATAACCAAAACAGTGGTTGGAAATGAAATGGAAATCTTTATAACATTAACAAAATACAATACTCACCAGTAGCATGAAGAAGGTACCTACTGCTAGTTGTAACAAGTTAGCATATTTTACCCCCTCACAATAGTGTCCAAAGTATTTATGAGGAAGGAAAGAATCATACCTATTAATGTTCATTGGGGGGGGGGTATATAATAAGTAAATGTCACATGGAGCTAGGTCCTATGGGTTCATGGAAATGTTTATTTTATGTTTCCTTGTATACAAAGAAGGAAGAATTAAAAAGTTTGATGTTCTGGAAGAGAAATGAATAAAACAAGATAATGAGCAATTTCGTGGAAATGATATTTAAAAAAAACAAAAAAACAAACGAACAAGAAATTAGCAGAGGTTTACCTGTAGCTCTTCTCAAAATGGTTTTAGCCAGTGAATCCACATTAAGGCAATAAACAAATAAAGAAAATGAAATAAATTAACTGCTTTCATGAGAAGCAGATTTGTTGGCCAGAAAATAATTGAGTAAGGGATTCTGTCATTTGAAAAAGATCAGGTTAAATGGGGTTGGTGGTGAATGAAAATAATTGTGAAGTAATTGTCAGATTGCCAATAAAAATAAGATCTTTAGCTTTGCCTATAAAAACAAGATTTTGTACAGGTTTAATTTTACTGATTTTTTTTTCTTCTCATGGAATAAATTTTTTCTTTCTTTACTTTAAAACTGGACATTATTGAATAGTAGCTCATGGTTTTCCTGGTTTTGTACAAGGTCTGTTGAGAAAGTGTCCAGCTATTTAATAATCCACTTATGACAGTGACACCTTAGTCTCATTGTACTCCTCTTAGGACTTTATGAATTTATTTCCCTGCCTCCTATTTTTCTGAACAATCTGCAAAGTCCTTTTTTGGGATCCCCATCAACTGTCTTGTATTCTCCTTAATCTTGTCTACTGTATTTCCAGTTGTCATTTTAACTTTGAGAAAAACCAGAAGTTGCCGGAAACCAAATCTGTATTGTAGGGTAGATCTCGTATACCTGAGGGATGTAAAATTTTGCTTAAAAACAAAACAAAACAAACCTGTATAAAACACATCCTAGTTAGCCAGGGCTGTAGAATATGCTGACTGCATCTCTGCAGAAGTGAAAGACCCCCTATAATGGGTAACTTGGGTATAATGCTAAATCATCTGATAGTGAGGCTCCAGTTCTGGAGCTTTAGGGAATGTGGAGTACCCCTTCATTGTTATAACTCCAGGGTCCACTCTCGACCAATTATATATATATATATATATATATATATATATATATATAAGTAAAAGTAAAGTTGGCGACCATAGTCGAGGGTAACCCGAAGGCTCCCTTTTCGATAGCTACTACACCAATGTGTAGGGGAGGGCGCTACTCCTTCCCTGGATTGCTCTACTTTACCCTTGATCCGTACCTTATAATGCTGAGTGTTAAGCAAGGAGGCATCAAGTACCATTTTTTGAGATTGAACCCAGGTCTCCCGGGCCATTGGCGAACACTCTAACCCCTAGGCCAATGTCCGGTATAATATATATATATATATATATATATATATATATATATATATATATATATATATATATATATATATATATATATATATATATATATACACACACAGAATTTTGCATTAAATAATCTACAAAAGTTGATATGCCATAAAACACAACTAACTGGCATCAGACATGGAGACTATATATTGAATTGTAAATGGAATGGTTACATGGTCCACAATCTGACTGAATAGCATCTCGATGCTGACTGAGTAACCCTTCAGGAGAGTGTTTGTACATTTGTTGTATGATCTTCTCTGAGTGGTTGCCAAGTTAGACAATACAATCCTGTTCTGGAGATTTTCAAAATGGCTGGATATGTTCCAAATAGACCATGTTTTTAAACAATTGTTTAGTTTGTTTTAAGTCAGCATGAAGTGGTGATCCAGTAGAAGTTTTATCCTTGATGGAGATTTAATGAACTTTTCATGTGAGAATTTGTTTAAACAAATGTGATTTAAAAAAAAAAATTTTTTTTTAAAGGGTTGAAAACAGATTTAAAGTAATTAAAAAAAAAAATTTATGTAGAGTTGTAAGGGGAGGGAAGTACTTTATTATTTGCATTTTCTTCTTCAATCAAAATTGCTAAAATCAAATATACTATCTATTTGAACTGTAAATTATCTCATGACCAATAAGAATCTTATTTAGTTTATGAAAAGAAAAAAATCTTGCAGCTTTCATTTTATTTTGCATTGTCTTTTATTCTAATTTTTTTTTTTTACTATTTTGACTATTTACTATCAAATAGAAATTTTGCTAATATAAGCTTCTACAAGTATATACTAATATTCTCTCAAATGTAAACAAATGGACCTTAAAAAGTACTTTCAAAATCTACAGTACCTTATTCAGTGCATAGATGATGTTTTAAAAACATTTAATTATTATTAAGCTTAATTTCATTTCTTAAAAAAAAATGAAGAAATTAAAAAAAAAACAAAAAAACCTATCAAATCATATTGCTTTTTATAGTATCAGCTGTAATAGCACAAAAAAAAAACAAAACAAAAAAACAAACTGTGTTCCTGTAAGGAAAACATAAAATCTGTTGGATGATAGTTTTCTGTCTATAATTGGGTCCTGTGCTAAAATGCAAATTTAGAAATGTTCTTTGGTGTTTTTGGCCTTGGGGTTGGGTGTTTACAGTTGCAGTCCAGTTGAAATAGATTGTAGATTTGATTGTAACATTTAAGCTTGAGGGTCTACTGTGTGGGAGTTGTAGAGTGCACTTGTGTGGATGATAGCCTATCTTTTGCTGGTGAAAACTTTAGGCTGTTTATCATTTGCATTGATCAGGCTTCTTAATGCTTGGCACACTTGTCAGTATCATTGGATATGTTATCTGGCTTTGTTTACTTTTTATTTCTGGGTTTTTAAAAAATAGCTCAAACATAAAAAAAAATAAGAGGAATGGTGTGTTGGGTATCTATCTATCAACTGAAGTACTAAAAAATTAAAGACAGTCACCTGATAATGTGTAGCTCCTCCCTTTATCTAAATAATTGTGGTTATGTGACATGGCATGGCGTCAAGAAGATACTAGATTTTTTTTATGGTTATATCTCAGGGCTGACCATAGTTTGTTTGTTGCCACTGGCTACAGGAAATTTTTTGAGGTGCTATACATGTTGCATATATCCTCAATGAAGAAAATGTGAGATTCAATGGCGGATCTAGAAGTCACATGAGTGAATCCAATTTTGTGTTACCTGCTCACAATAGAGGGTTGCATCATCACACTGAAACAAATCTGTCAACATCATCATCAGGTAACATGGCAAGTGTAAAGAAGTACAAATGGATGGTAACAAGATGTGTCAATCTTACAAGATGAACTTCAATTTCACTAGTAGTCTTGACAAACTCAAACAGAATATTTCCCCCCGCCCTCTATTCTTACAGGATCACTATCTGCTTGCACAACATCCTGCTGAGTGATTGGAAAAATAATCATATGTAACCTCTCTCCACACACCAATTTGACAGTTTGCCTGAAATAGTTGAAAACAGTCTGTCAATATGGCTCATGCCTTCTACAATTTAGTGATTTTAAAAAAATCAATTAGTCTTTTTGTTATTTATCATTCATAGTTTATTTCATGAACATGCCATTTGCATACCTCTTATCTACTTTCATAATCCATCAAATTTTAAGCAAGTTTTTTAATTAAAACATTTTTTTTATTTTATCAATTTGTGAGCTAAAAGTTATATCCTGTATGTTTAATATAAATATATTGTTTTTCTTTTTCAGAGGTTGTCTCTATCAAACCTAGTACTGGTAGGTACACTTTTTACCATCTTTAAAAAAAGCCCCAAAAAACAAACTACTTTCTGGAAAATATTTATTTGGGACGGGAGGAATTGGGATAATGTACACATTGTTCTATTTATCTATTAGGAAAAATGAGTAGGTTTCATGTGACAAAACAAAAATACTTTATTTTTATTTTTCTAAATGAACTAAAAAGCTGTATTGTTAAAAAAAAATATCACCTGAAAGGCTGATAAATGGAGTAATAAACATTTATTCAAAACATTTTTGAGAGAGTTTTTGTTTGAAAAATAAAAAGCTTGTACATATTATTAATAAAGATATTCATCCATATATTTGTGAATTTCAGTTGTCATCATCTTTTACTTGACTTGGAAAAATGCTTTCAGTAAATTATCCCTATTTTTGTTAATATATTGACTAAACTTTTCTCAAATTATTTTGGATTTTATAGCAGATATTAATATAACGCAAATTATTAAAACCCTTAACTGTGAATAATTGGAAGTTCAGTCGGTTCCACCATGAATAATGGAAAATTGTCAGTAACACATAAGTAACTATAACTTAGTATAAATGATAAAAATTTTCATTTTATTGTGATTGATGGCAATTAGGTTCTATAAGCTTTTCTTTCTCCGAGTCTTAAGCTATTTAGTTCTAGAATGTCTTAAATTTTTTTTTCCTCTGGCGGGGTGGGGTGCAGGAGGGGCAATATTGAAAAAGAGCTTTTTGAATACCTTTTGTGAAAGTTATAAATCAAGCTTAGATTTATTATCTAATAGAAAAGAAATATTGACTACTGAAGTAACAATTGATGATTTATCAGATAACAAACAAATGCACCAACTGCTTCTTTAATAACCTTTGGATGAATTTCTATTTGCAAATTTCATTAGCATAGCATCAATTTCCAAGATAATTTTTGGAAATTATTTCAGCACTTATAACTGCTTAAAAATGATCTCCAAAACATCAAGATAGGTGTCTTTTATTTTGACCTCTGGAGTTCTGATAAATGTTTTTTTTTTTTTTTTTTTTAATTCTTTTATGACCATATTCACTTTTACTCATCTCTGAACCCCTCTGATACAGCCTTGCTGTTGTCTAGATGTGTTCCACTCAGTTTGGATCTATAGTGCTTCTGATGTTTCAAACTTTTCTGTTAGCAATGCATCAGATGAGTTATACAGTTAGTAATCGTCTAGGTGCCCGTGGTGTAGTCATTATCGTCGTAGGAAATGAACACGGCGACACGAGTTCAAATCCTGGATGAGACTGATTGCATTTCACATAGCACTAATACCCTTGGGGAAGGTATGAATCCAATTATTCTCCCTCCAGCTATGGGTAAATAGTAGGACAGACTAGGTTCTTCAGCCTTGGTGAGGCAACTAGTCTAGGAGAAGGAATACTCTGAATTCAAACCTGTTAAACTCTGCTGAAAGAAATTGACCTTGTGTCATATTCTGCCCGAGCGGAGGGGTTGGTAAATAGTATCTAGTGTTGTGTTTCTTATGAATGAATAAAGTAAGTTTTTATTCTCTTGTCTGTAAGCCATGCCATAAAAGTATATGACTTGATAACCTATAAGGAAGAAGTTTTTTGCATTCACACTCGAAGAAATTAAGAACACCAATCTGGGTTAATATATTAATATATGGTATATTTGATATAAGTGGCCAAAATAATCAAATAAGAATATGAAGTAATGACGATTCAAAGACTGCCTGTGTTTTGGGGGGAGGTGTATTGTCCACAAAGATACACAGATTAGTTCTTCTTTGCAGTTTTTGCGAGACTCTCTCCCTCACAAAAATGAGTTTCTAATATGCACGTTTCATTTTGCTCACATGATGTACACACACAATTAATGACCGATCCAAGTCAAAACCAGATGATTTAAAATGTGAACGGTCCTGTTTGAGTTCAAAGGCCAATTCCGCTTTACGATGAAAATAAGAACATTAACCTCTGATCAGCCTTTGACGTTAATTGTATAGTTACCATTCATATTTTTTCTAACTACGCATTTAATTTTTACTTTGCATCAACAATTCAAAAATACACTTTTGACAAATACGCTATTTGTCTGAAGCATTAGGAAATCCTTAATTTCCATTACACTTTTACTTCTGATGAGTGACCACTTTGCTTGTATTTTTTATGGTAACTCTGTTTGGCTGAGGGCCAAGATGCATAAACAGTTGGTAGTTAATAAGTTAAATTTATTGCTATATTTAATGAATAAACTGCTACCCTCATTTCATTTGGTACTCTATCAGATCTCAGCATCTAAATGAATATTTATTTACAAAAACTGTTAGGGATATTTGTAAAAAAAATCCATTGATTTAATCAAGTGTCTAGTGTTTTCCTGACAATCACTGCTTATTGCAATACATGTCACCTTAAAAAACTTTCTGTAGAATTACTTTCCTTAATATTACTTTTCATCATCCCACCTATTATGGTGATACGTGTCTTAAAAAACTTTTGGGGGTGTCCTCATGTTGTAATGGTTAAATCGATGAACTGTGGAATCATAGTGAGTTTGTACTCCAGTCGTGTTATTACGTTCACTCTTTGGCAAATACTCTTGGGAAAACTATGAACCCCTATATCCTCCCAGTTATGGGTTAAATAGTACCGTTACTTTGTCATTAAATAACCTACAAAGGTTGATATGCCATTAAACAAAGAAACCAAACCAAAAAACTTTTGGCAGAAACACTTTCTTTGATATACTCATCATTCAACCTTTTCAGGAATCAATCATTTAACAAGCTTAAGATTTCATAGCAACTCAACACATATTTTTAGATTTGGAAATCCTTAAATAAACCCTAAGGAAATGGTTATCTTTTCAGAGCCCTGCATTTAGAATTTGTCATAGTAGAAATAATCTTATGAGAAAATGTTACTCACTTATTTAGAATTTCATGAAATATTTACCTTATGACCATGGAATCAATTATCTCTTTCAGTTGATAGCCTATTGTTCTAATATTTGTTCATTATATAGAATATCCTAGAATAAATTATCTCCTGTGTATATCGGTTTATTGAACACATACAGGGTTTGCTAATTCAGCTTGCTAACCATTATATCACATAAGGTGCCCTTCAGCACCCTCTTGTAACTGCTAATAATGTTGAAATTTGAAAATAAGTTTTATGGAAGAAAAAAATTGCAAAAATTCTTTAATCATCAAAATTTCTCCAACTAGCAGAAATATTTAATTTGTTAGTGCAGAAAAATGACTAGAATGAACTGAGTAATAGTGGAGTAATGATAAAATCAGTGGGAAGCAATAAGAAAATCAAAGCTTTGCATACATTTACAGATTTCAAATGCAATTTCTGCTAATCTATAGTTGTCATTGACTTTTTTCTCCTCATTTTCAGAACTTAATTGTGTCCCTATATATGAAACCATTAATGAATAAAACTTTTGATGTATTTGTTTAATTAATCCTATCAATGATATCTCACATTATATAAACAACTAATTCATGTTGTGCTGGATTATTGGATTTTATTTACTGATATTCAGTAAATAAAAAACAAATGCTGTGTGGTTTTAGCAGAATTAATTGAAACTATTCATTTTCATTGATAACAACTTATCATGTAATTAAAGTATTCTAATCAACTGGTTTTTAGCTGATATCAACTTTGTATGCCAGCATATCTGGGCAGGGGTGTGGGGTTGTCATGATGACTTATGAGCAACAAACTTCTCATATTCTCACTTTAATAGAAAAAAATTGTTGATTGGTGGAAGAGAAGACAGCAATCTGGAATCCTTCTGTTGTTGCACCTCACTTCATTAATATGTAAAAATATTTTACTTAAAGTGTAATCAATGTTAAGGGTATTTTGTTTCACTTAGGTACATTAAATTTTCCCTGCACTCTTTGAAAAATCTACAGGTGAGGGATTGCTATTTGAAAAATATTTAATTACCTTATTTTTTATTTGTTTATTCATTTTTTTTTTTGTTTTTGCTTTCATTGGCTTCTTGCCTTTACTTAAGAATTCAAAGATTTTTAATCCTTGTGAGATTTGATCAGGAATTTCTGCAATGTAGTTTAGCTAAATTTGACTAACTGTTCAGCATTGATTTTTGAATGTTTTCAATGTACACCAACATCTATAAGGGATATGAAGGAAGAACCTGTTATTTATTCCCACAGAGATACATGTTCTGCATCATATTTATTGAATATATATACAATACTGTAGTTTATATTATTAGTTGCTCAAAAGTTCTCTGCTCAAATAAGAAAGGAATCTATTTTTGTGGATTTTAAAAAAAAAAAAGATTTGAAGAAACTTCAGTATGTATTAACTAATTATCAAACCATAGGTAAGATGTGACACAAGGTCAATTTTTAAGTGGAGTACTGTGGTTTGAATTTGTTTTCCTTCGCCCTGACTGGTTGCCAAACCAAGGCTAAAGAACCCACTCTTCTCTATCATTTATCCCCTAGCTGGGTGGAACAAATGAATTCATGCCTTTTTTAAGGGTATTAGTGCAAAGTGTAATTCAGACAGCCTTGTCTAAGATTTGAACTCTGGTTGCTGATTCCATTTCTTATGATGATAGCTGCTACACCAGTAAAGTAAAGTTAGCGACCTTAGTCAAGGGTGACCCGAAGGCTCTCTTTTCAATAGCTACTACACCAAGGTGTAGGAGAGGGCGCTATTCCATTGCCTGGATTCCTCCGCTTTATCTTTGATCCGAAATGTTGAGTGTTAAGCAAGGAACCATTAAATGCCATTTTTTGAGTCTTCAGTATGACTCGACCTGGGATTGAACCCTGGTCTCTCGTACCGTTAGGCAAAAAAACACTCTCCTCATTAGGCCAGTGCATCTCTAATTTGAGAAACCATTTGCCAAGTGTGTTGAACTAAAATTTTCATACCATTTACTATTTGCAGTATTCATGCTTATTCTTAATGATTTTGTTGTTTGAATAATTTCAATTCCTGGATTTTCAATTCAAGTGTTTTTGTTAAGGTTTTGATGTATCTTCTGTTTTCCTTTTCAATTATATCATATAGATGTTATTCTGGCTTGCTGATAGTTGTACTTATTCTTTGGTCTAACTAATTAACAAAGAACTTCTGTCACTCATAACTTGTTGCTTCCTTTATTACTCCTGTTAGCTATCAGTTTTGATCTGTTTCCAGAATGAACCTTTCTTCACAATGTAACTTTGCATGAAAGAAAAAAAAAATTAAGGCTCAAAATTCATCCACTCATCAAATGTATTTCTCTATTATATACATATGCCAAATAAGAAGTGGTTGGAGGTGATGTCACAGTTGTGATAGTACCCAACAGGTTTTTCATGTGCTTTAATAATTAGGAAGGAAAGCAAAAAAACTGGACAAATACTTGGACCATGGTAATTTAAAACATGAAGGTAACAGTGATATCAATCATAGTTGGTGCCCTTGGAACAGTCCCCAAAATTCTGGAAAATAGGCTTAATGGACCATAGATTAGAGGAAGAATAGGATACTTAGGAGCATCCTGGAGTCTTGCTGTCATTCAGATTTCAGTGAAAAACCACCACTTGAAACTGGTGTAGAAAACTTGCAAGAAGTAAAACAATGAGTTCAATTGTCACCATAAAGTATTCTGTCTGTAATGTCCTCACTAACAATGACTTTAATATGAACATGCTGGATTATTGGATGCTGTTTAGTATTAATATGACATTAATCACAGCACACAGATACAACATTAATTCTTGGTAGAAGAGTCACTCTGATCCTGTATAAAAATGCACAGATACTATACTCTGATGCTAGAAAGTGAACTTTTATCTCAAGCAGAGCATACAGATACTTTGTAGAAGTGCTTATCCATATGTTAAATAAACCTTTCATTTAAAAAAAAAAAAGAAAAAAGTTTCTACAGGTAAAAATGCTAGTTGTAGTAATCATGATGCAGGATATCATCTAAAAAAAAAATTATTTTATTCATAAAAGGATTCTTTGGTAGATTTATAACTCTGTATTTTTGAATTGTATCGGACCATTTCTATAAGTTGTCTCTTTGCTATTTATTTATTATCAACATAATTTATTATATTTGTGTATTTCTTAAGAGAAACCACACTTTATTTATAATAAGGCTACAGCCTTTTATTTTATTTTATTTTTTTTTTCTTGTATCAGATACTGAATTTGACACGGTCTCTAGCTTCTACAAACATATTTTGCAAACGATGTAAAAAGATATTTAAAAAATAATTTTGGAATTTAATTATGTTTACTGTTTGCCAAAGAAATTTTCACTGAATGCCTCCCCCCCCAATTTCTGTTGCTTCATTCCCCCCCCCTAATTTCACATATGTTTACCATTTTCCATTGCTAATCTGCAACTGCCTGGAAAAAGAAAAGAAGCCATTATTATTGAGATAAACAAATTAAATATCTCTGCTATCTGGGAGTCAAGTGATTGCTCAGGTCAGTTACCAGTTGCTATTGGCCAAATAAATTCCCATGATACTTTTTTTTTAAAAATTTTTTTTATACAAATAGCTGTTGTTGATGCTTAAGCTTTAAGACATTTCCTTCCTCTTTTCCATAAAATATTCCTTTTTTAATGTTAATTGGTTTGTTTCTTTTTCTTTAATAAACCATTTAACCGAGAAATATTTTTCTCTTGTTGGAATAAGTGATAGTTTCTACTGCTGAGTGAGAGAGAGGGGTTTGTTTGCTCTGGTAGAAGGTAACATTTGAATGGTTGTCTGTCTCTTTCCCTCTTTGTTCTTTTATTTTTATTCTTTTTTTATTTGCTATTAATTTATTTTGTTTCAAACTTTGGATCAGAATTTAATTTCATGAACTGGGTGATAAAAACAAAGTTTTTTGTAAGTCTTATAAGATCTCTAATGGCTATTTTTTAATCTTTTTGTATTTTACTTATTTTATATATGCAAAGTTTTTCTGCTTGTCAACTTCATTTTTTTTTCTCTTTGAATATGGTTATCATTGGATATAAGTAGCCAAAATATGACTGATGACCATGATGATTTTGACATTTAATATTTAACTTTGATCTTGTATTTATCCAACCCCTCTGTCATGGGCATGTTATGGCATGTCAATTTTTAATTGGAGTAAAGCTGATTTGAATTCAATCGTCTTTCTTCTAGACTGATTGCCAAATTAAAACTAAAGAACTTGGTCTGCCCTACTATTTATTCATATCTGTAGGAGAAGAGTAGGAATCATGCCTTTCCCATGTGCATTTGTTCAAAGTGAAACATAATCAGCTTTGTCCAGGATTTGAACACTGGTCGCCAATTCCATCTCCTACAATAATAACTGTTTCATTAAATGTGCCTCCTATGGGAGTAGTAGTAGTAGTAATTGACATTGTAAAAAATGAATAACCTCATCCAGGATTTGAACTCAAGTTGCCACTTGAAGCAATCTGATGAGTTCTTTCTTTGCCCAACATTCAGTGAAGTCAGTTTATGTCATAAAAATGTAAGACTAATTTTTAAAGATGATATTTGGTTAAAATGTTTTTTTTTTTTTTTGTTTTTTTTTTAAATTGTCAAATGTTTTAAAAATGTAAGTGTGGATCATGTGAGAAATTTAATTAAAATATAAAGTTTAATATTTTATCTTAATTTTTATAAAAAAAAAGCAGAGATTCCAACTCGCTCCTTAAAATTACTGGTTCATGAAGTGTTTTGTTCCTTCTGATCTTTTAAAACTTTTTTTTACTCATGTCTCATGAAAAGGACTTATGAAAAGACATGTCTTTATTCTATGTTGCTTTCTGTTTTTTCACTATATGCATTGTTGGTCACATTGAGGACATTTGTTGACTATGCTTGGTAGATAATAGCATAAAATCAAAAGGTAATCTAACTCTTTGACCTACCACAGTTATTCTAATGTCTTTTCAGTTAGGTTACCTCTTTCTTTGTATATTGTGTATTAACTACAGCATATGACCCTTTGTATGGAATAAAGATAGAACCTTGTAGATTGTTTATGTTGGCTCTTTTGAGGTAATCAGGAATTTGCTGTTGTCAGTATTAGTTCCAGTATTTAATAGTGTTTAGATAAGAAAGTTGGTGACCTTTTGTGGTTTGTTTTTTGTACTTTCTCTCTTTTGGCCTTTCTGTGAGTTACCCTGGTAAATATTTAAGTTAAGATTCATCAAACTGACTTACTGCATTAAAATTTTTAAAAAAAGTTTACATAAATTATAAACTGAATCCACTCTATACCTATCTTATTCAATTCCTCTTTTACAGTTAATTTTTCTTAAAAATGGAATATTCCTGAATGAAGTGGGTAATTTTTAGGCATGAATATTTCATATACACAAGAAAAAAACATTTTCTAATGAAATCACAGTATGTTAGCAGAATCTTAACTAATATTTATCACTTTATCTCTGCAATGATAAATAGATAGCATTGCTATTTGCTCAAGTTAGAAATAACTTTTAAGCACAGAATATTCACAAATCAAAAAGGTTGATATGAAGAAAATATATATAGCAATTTTTTTTCAAAAATTAACTGACTAGTTTATATTGTTGAGTTGATGGGCAATTGAAACAAGTTCATTTAGAAATATGAGATATCATTTAAAATTAGAAATGACTTATTAATTTGTAATGCTGTTAGGATAATTTTTTTCATTTTCTATGTATTTCTAATTCCTTAGGAGTTTTAGTTAAAACTTGTTGGTATTTTTGTGGATGATCAGTTATTCATGTTTCCATTTAATAATGGAAAATATCTGTGTGATGTTCTGGGTAATTGAGTAGAATTTTTTTATATAAAGAAAAATGAAGATATTCCAAAGAAAAAAAATCAATATGTTAAAAAAATGGTATGTATGCATGTTCAACTTGGAAAAAAGGTTATCAGTTACCTCAATGTATCCTTGAAAGTGACTGACCAAATAATGTGGTTTTTGTTTTATATCATATTCATAATAGCAGCCTTCAACTAGTCTTAAGTAGAGGGGGATCTTTCTTTTGACACTACCTTAGATATAGTTTAAGCCCTGGACAAGGCTGTTTGCATTTCTCATAGTGCTAAAACCCTTGAATCCAACACTTCTACCTCCAGCTATCAGTAAATAGTAAGGCAGACTGGACTCTTTGACCTTGGTATGGCAATCAGAATTGGAGAAGGAAAACCCTGAATTCAGTTAAACTCTGATTAAAAAAAAAATTGACCTTGTGTTGTATCCTACCCATGCTGTGAGGAATTGGGTAAAGACACACCTTAGAAATCAAATCAGAAGAACTAGGAAGCTGCATATTGACTGTAATGTCATGTTGGCCGTGTATGAGGGAGTAGTCTTATACTTGGATATCTTCTGGTACCACATGTGTGATGGTACAGGGTGCAGAAGCAGATTTGAAAAAATGCAATAAATCTAAATCTTCATGACTAGTTCTATAATTCAAGCACTTTTAAAAATTAAAATTCAGCCCAATATGAGTGAACAAGAAAAGAAGTGACAAAGAATCTGATTTGCTTAATACTGAAACCAAACCAAAGTTTCTTTGTCTATCAGATACAAAACAAAGAAAATTCTTTACAGAGAAAGAGATTTTTAAGGAAAATAGAGAGTGTGGTATTGAACAAAAAACAAAAAGACTGCTCTCGCTATGGTGATTAAGAAGGACCCCATAAGAAAGCATGCTAATGAATTGAAAGTCTATGAGAAAACTGATGACGCAATATGGGGTGTTTTAGAAAACAAAACAAATGCAACTTCCCATCCAAATATTGGTTCACTTAAGACTGCTATTGAGAAGGAATGGAATAAAATGTCAGAATTTATTTTGAAGGCATGCAAATTGTTTTGAAACCATGTTAATACAATAATTGAAAAAATAGTGGCCATATTGAGTAAATTTACTGTTTTGTGTCTGTCTTATTTTGTTTATTTTTTAATTAAAATTAATCTTGATTTAAAGTAGTAATTTATTATTATACTAGAATATTCCTAATTTTGCTTCTGCACCCTGTATACTCTGCAATATTAAGCCGCTCTGTAATATCCCTCACCGACTCGCAGGAAACATGATAAATGATGTCCTGGAACTCCTGGTTGAACACAACAGTCTTTGCAATATTTTAACATTTAGAATTTTTTTTTCTCTTTCTCTTGACACTGGATGAAATATTTTCACCTAGTTCATTCCTGACTTTGAACATGAAAGATCTGGACACTTTCAAGAAGCTAGTTATATTCAATTTGTTATGGTTGACAACTAGTGCCATGAGTTTGGTGTGCCTTTTTGCTTCCTGTGTCAAATTAGAAGCTGCTATATTGATGTTTTTGATATGTCTGAAAGAAGAAATGAGAAGATTAAGATTTGTCACATGTCATGTAATGTTAAATTTAGTCATCTTCCATCTATGGTCTGCTAAAAATGTATCCTTAGTTACTTGGCATACTCAGTGTACACATGCACATACCTCACTTTTAGTTTAGTTTTGTGTGTTTTTTTTGTTTTTTTTTTCCTTGATGAGGTTTTAAGCAAAAAGGGTTCTAAATTTACATATTTCAGCTTATTAATAATTGGAAGCTTATGTCTTTTTCACCTTTCTAACAGAAAATAATGCTTTCTTTATTCAAAAATAAAAAGTAATGCTTATAATGCTATGATTTCTAGACCATAAACAACATGTATTGCTATAAAAAAAGGATCTGACCAGAGAAAAGGATTTATTCTACATTGCTGTTACTCATTAGTTTGGCTCTGATGCAGTAGATTGTAGTTGATCACTTTGATCTGAGCAGCATTTCAATGATGACATATGTGCTGACTTGATCTTGCATACCAATGAGTTAAAATTTTGTCTTCAAAAGAACACCAACTCTATAAGTCATGTTTATTTTGAATTTGTCATGTTGCTAGTCTTGTGAGAGAAGTTTGTGCTTTCTTCTCATTCTTTTGCACACATAGTTGACTTCAGTTTTTATAAGCTGTTACCTCAGTTCTTTAATAATGTCATTGCAATAATATCCTTGTACATATGAGATTAGGTTCTTTATTCATTCCTATGTTCAATCTAGCTCACTGTTCATCACTCTATGACAGACATGCAAACAGATTAAGTATTATTAGATGATCTGTAAAACTCTTTGGGTTTTTGTCTATGATGATATTGAAGCTTTTCTTTTGGATGAAGTGAAGAATTCTAATTAACATTCCATAGTTATCTCCATCATATTGAGAATTTGGACAATTAAAAGATGATGTCCAGTATGAATGCAAATCCTACAAAATTGCCATTCAGTTGTAAATTGGACTAAAACTTGCTGTATTCACTAAGAACATTTTTAAGTGTATTGCTCTAATATAAATTTTACTCTGATGGGTTGTTTTTGCTAGGTTACAGTTATGTGGACATTTACAGACAGACATGAGAATTTTAATAATGAATAGATAATGTAACCAAGTCATATCTTGCCATTGCTACCTTGTAGGTGATACCTCTTCAGGCAATGGCTATACTCAATGTGGACATTGGCAGCAGTGTGTGATAAATCTTAAAGTATTAATGGTACAGCCACTTTTGTAACATGCTGAAGAACCAGAATGCTGCTCAATGAATGGTAGTAGTTTGTCACTGCAGAACAAGGTCCCTTATCTGCTAAGTCTGTTAGACTCTGATGTACACATAAGATTTTTAATCTAAGAGAGGCTCTGTGATGAGATACAAGAAACTTACAGTAGAGTATATTCTAGATGAGTAATTGAACATTAAGACTGTGGGGTATCCAAAGAAGATGGAAAAGAATGACTTTTTCATCTGTCATATTAGAGACAAGAGTTTGATTCCCCTTTAGAAAGTACAGACAGTTCAGACCTTATATAACCCACTAGTTATTGTCAAATTGATTTGAATATTGATGATCATCAACTGTTGGCAATATATTTCCATAATGTTTTTTTAAGAAAAGTTATTGTTCATATTGTGTCATGTATTTCTCAGTAGTTTAAAAAAGAGAAAAGAATTCTAACATGAATTGCAAATGGCTAGGTTTTATTTTCTTAGCTGATGATAATGATTATTATCTCAAATTCAGTCACTGCTGTATTGATGACTGAATTTGGCCTTAATCTGACAGACAAAGAAATGGTTATTATGTACTAAATGGAATTTTTATTTTTGTCCACTAACCTGGACACTTTGATGATATCTCTACATCACTGATGACAAGTAGTAAAAATACTGTTCTAATATTAGAGGAGGAAAAAATCCTAGTAATTACTGATAACAAATGATAGCTTCCAATGTGGTAACTGCTCTTGGATTTTTCTCAGGCTGTAGTAGCAAGGGTCTACTAGAAATATGTGAATTCAGAATAGATAGCAGCAGCAATTTGAAACTGTGGGCACCCACAACTGATCTAAGATTGAATGACAAGGATAGTAGCCCCCATCCAAGTAGAACATTGCATCAAATCACATACCAATTCAATGATTGTGCCACTCAACCTGTCAGACAATGCACTGTATATCATACATGACATTCCATAACTCCTTCATTGCCATTACTCTCAAGCTCACTCTGATTTGGAATGGAAGTACCTGCTATGATTCAATTTATGGGTCAAATAGATCTGTTTTGAAATCATTTTTATTAGATAAGAATAAAAAGTAAAGTTGGCGACCATAGTCGAGGGTAACCCGAAGGCTCCCTTTTCGATAGCTACTACACCAATGTGTAGGGGAGGGCGCTACTCCTTCCCTGGATTGCTCTACTTTACCCTTGATCCGTACTTTATAATGCTGAGTGTTAAGCAAGGAGGCATTTGAAACTATATATACATCTAAGATGTATGATTGAAATGTGAATGCTGGTAACAACAGTGACGACTGGGAACAGACTAGTTGGCAACCAGGGAATAGACCTGGTGACGGTTGGAGAGGCAACTGGCAACCTGGAAAGACGGGTAGTGGGGCAAGATGGGTTAGCAACCCAAATTGCACGCTCCATAAGGAGCAACCAAGAAAGATGCTACGACGAACCTAAATGCACAATACCCCCAGGGGATCCGGTGGGGGGGGGGCGGAAGAGATCCTCAATAGGATGGATTTAACGGAAACGAACAGGAATGCCCAATCAACTTTGAGCAGATGCATTTGTGGTAAGACGTGCAAAATCCAAAGAGGCTTGAAGATACATCAAAGCTGGATGAAATGTCTGGAGGCGGGTAGCCGGGAGCAATGTGCAGGTACAAGTCCTGGTAAAACGGAGGAGGTGCAGAGACAGGAGTCATACCACAGCGCCCAGTCCCTCCAAGCTTCAGTTCCTCTCACTCTGGGCAAGGAGTCCTGTAAGATTAAATGGCCCCCAGCGAACAACAAGGGGGCCTGGCAAGACTTCGATAATGACATTTGTGAGATAATTCAGTCAGCTACGAAGGGGGACGTGGAGAGGCGACTAAGTTTCATGACGACAATAATAACTAGCTTGGCGTCAGAGAGATTTGGTTTCGTCGAAACCCGGCAACCGAGGAGGCCCTACACTGCCAACCGTAGGGTGAATAAAATGAAAGACCTAAGGAAAGAAATAAGATCCCTTAAGAAGCTATATAGAAGGGCAAGTATAGAAGAGCGTCAACGCCTCGAGGAGCTCAGGGGAATACTGAGAGGGGAATTGAAAACCTTACGGCGAGTGGAGTGGCACAGGAGGAGGAGGAAAGAAAGATCAAAGAAGCGGGCAAATTTCCTGTCTAATCCCTTCGGCTTTGCAAGAACATTACTAGGAGAGAAGCGAAATGGGAATTTGGAGGCATCGGAGGAAGAAATTAACAACCACCTTCGAGATACTATGAGTGACCCTGCAAAAGATCAAAATATGGGTATTAACAACTGCTTGATTCATCAGAAGCCACCAGTGGTCCAATATGACACCTGCTTGCCAACCTGGAAGGAAATGCAAGAAGTTGTGAGAGCCACAAGATCCGCCTCAGCACCAGGACCAAGTGGAGTACCTTACATTGTGTACAAGCGGTGTAAAGGAGTTCTAGAAATCCTGTGGAAGATATTGAGAGTCATTTGGAGGAGAGGCAAGATCGTGGAGCAATGGAGATTCGCTGAGGGGGTATGGATCCCGAAGGAGGAGGGTTTGAAGTTATTGGACCAGTTCCGATTAATTTCATTATTAAACACTGAAAGTAAGATCTTTTTCAGTTTATTGTCAAGGCAATTATCAGATTTCTTCCTGGGTAACGGCTACATTGATACATCAGTCCAGAAGGGCGGAGTAGCCGGTATGTCAGGGTGCCTTGAACATACAGGAGTCCTGACACAGCTCCTGAGAGAGGCAAAGGAAAACAAAAGAGACTTGACTGTATTATGGTTGGATCTTGCTAACGCCTATGGGTCCATGCTACACAAACTGGTGGAGGAAGCCCTAACGAGACATCACGTACCGCCATCAGTATGCGATCTCATTGCAGACTATTATAAGAATTTCCAGCTGAGAGCATGTTCTAGTTCAGTAACATCAGAGTGGCAAACCCTGGAAAAGGGTATCATTACAGGGTGTACTATGTCTGCCGTCCTATTCTCATTGACTATGAACATGCTTGTGAAGGCGGCAGAGGTGGAATGCCGAGGTCCTTTGTCTAGATCAGGAATCCACCAATCACCAATAAGGGCTTACATGGATGACTTAACCGTGACGACAACATCTGTCATGGGAGGTAGATGGCTCTTAAAGGGTCTCGAGAGAAATATGACCTGGGCTAGAATGTATTTCAAGCCAGCAAAATCCAGGTCACTAGTATTGAAAAAAGGCAAGGTCATGGAGAAAGTCCGATTCACAGTCGCAGGAGAAACAATACCTACTCTGAGCGAAAAGCCTATTAAGAGCTTGGGCAAGACTTTCAACAGTAGTCTGAAGGATACAGCCGCAAAACAGAAGACTATAAAAGACCTTGAGGAATGGCTGACGAAAATCGACAAATCTGGATTGCCTGGTCGATTTAAGGCATGGTTATTCCAGCATGCAGTTTTGCCCCGGATATTGTGGCCATTGCTCGTCTATGACATTCCGATTACCACCGTGGAATCGTTAGAGAGAGCAATTAGTAATCGGTTGAGAAGGTGGTGGGCTTGCCGAGATGCTTAAGTGGTGCAGCTCTCTACGGGAACAGCAACGCATTGCGCCTCCCCTGCAGCAGCCTCGTGGAAGAATTCAAAATCACGAAGACAAGAGAACTGCTAGAGTATACAGAGTCTGAAGATCCAAAGGTGGCGGCAGCAGGAATTCAGATAAGATCTGGCAGGAAATGGAGTGCGAGGAGAGAGTTGCAAGTGGCGGAGGAGAGGCTTAGGCATAAAGATATCTTAGGGTCGATAGCTAAAGGCAGAGCGGGATTGGGATTTTTCCCCTCGACGCATACCATCAGTGCCAAAGGCAAGGAAAGACGCCATCTCATCCTAGAAGAAGTCCGAGAGGGCGTAGAAGAAGGGCGTTACGGCAAAATGGTCGGTCTGAGTCAGCAAGGAGCCTGGACAAGGTGGGAGGATGTAGAGAAGAAAAGGGTTACATGGTCAGATTGTTGGCGGCCGGATTTCAACGAGATACGATTCCTCATTAAATCAGTGTATGATGTGTTACCGAGCCCAACGAACCTGCACATATGGGGGAAGATAGAGACCCCCAATTGTCAACTATGTGCTAGAAAAGGATCTTTACAATATATCCTTAGTAGTTGCCCAAAAGCTTTGGGTGATGGTCGGTACCGTTGGCGTCACGACCAAGTACTCAAGGTAATTGCAAATGAGGTGACTAAAGCTATGAGGGCTAGTAAACATCAACCAGGAAAATTGAAGCAAATCAATTTCGTAAAAGCAGGAGAGAAGATACAGAGGAAGAGGAGAGACAAAACGAACCTGTTATCTTCCGCGGACGATTGGCAGTTGACAGTGGATCTGGAGACTCAGCTGAAGTTCCCCAGACACATAGCTGTAACATCGCTAAGACCGGACCTGATATTGCACTCAGATAACACAAAGCAGTGCATTATTTGGGAGCTGACTGTGTCATGGGAGGAATATATCACTCTCACTAATGAGAGGAAGAGGTCCAAATACCAAGAACTGGTCGAACAATGTCAACAAAAGTCATGGAAGATTCATTATGACCCCGTAGAAGTTGGTTGCAGGGGCTTTGCTGGACAGTCTTTGGGCAGAGCCCTAGCAAAAATTGGCATAGTCGGTGCAGCAAGAGTGAGAGCGCTGAAGGACATCACCAACACAGTTCTGAAGGCGTCAAAGTGGATTTGGCTTAAGAGATCAGAGCCATGGAAGAAATAAAGAGGACGTTGGAGGACCCTAAAGAATTAAGACTAAGATACACATTACAAATCATAAATGCATAATAAGTTAATACTAAGTTAGGAT
Organism: Sepioteuthis lessoniana; assembly: GCA_963585895.1. Classification (NCBI taxonomy): domain Eukaryota; kingdom Metazoa; phylum Mollusca; class Cephalopoda; order Myopsida; family Loliginidae; genus Sepioteuthis; species Sepioteuthis lessoniana. The sequence continues at coordinate 70,345,901 of OY757920.1, read as the reverse complement.
AGTCGGAATGTCGGGGGGAGGGGTTGAGAATAATTGGCGGTTGGGAGGGGGGATGGACATTTTATTTTATTTATTTATTTTTTCAATAATCCGTTTTTTTTTGTTTTTTTTTATTATTATTATTATTTTTCTTCCTCGTATACTGGTTATGGTCCGCTATGATTTAAGGTAATTTATTTGCCAGCGGTCACGAGCAGTTTTAGTTAATTGATTGAAACCTAATTGCAAATAGTTCATGGGACGAAGGAGGGGGGGACTGGAGATAGGTTCGAAATAGTAATAGATTAGAATGTAAGGAGTTGATTAGAGTAGCGTTTTTTATTTTTGTTTTTTGTTTTTTTAGGAATATGCATTAGATTGGTAATATGAGCATAGGTTAATGATAAACGGGGAGAAAAATTTTGGCAAAAAGCATGAGTTAATCTGTAGCAATTAATCTCGTGAGCCAAATAAACGGGATTATTATAATTATTTTTTAATTTTTTTTTTTGCAAATAGGGGTATAAGGTAAAGTTAAAGACTGACTGAATAGTTTTGAGCGGGGGATTAATTCATGTTAGTTTAGTAGTATTAGTATAGGACAGATTTGGGGGGAAATTCGTGTAAGTCTAGTGAAGTGTAAATCATGGACACGGACGAGTACTAAAATAACATCTTACCTCGGTACCGATTCCGGAAGTAACAGGGAGAAACCGGATGAGGTAAAGATGGTACTATATAGCAGAGGAGTGTGGAATGCCCTGTTTTCATTGGCTGTTTACTAAAAGACAAATGTCTATAAGAACGGCCGAAGTCCGGCTTTTTATTTATTTTTTCTTTGCTTTGGTAGAGGCACGAGCGTAGCACGTCGCGATCATGGAGGCGGCTTGGCTCTTTTAGAGTCAAGCCGGGGTTACTGTCGGAGCTGATATGATGCAGAAATAACCCAAAATTGGCAATGAAGACAGCGCATCACTGAAGACCTCCCTGATGCATCTAAGATGTATGATTGAAAAGTGTAAAATATGAGTAGGTGTGATTATAATCAAATGAATCTGCTGGAGAAGTAAGAACAAACTCATAAGCAATGTTCTCCTATGGACTCCTATACAGGGGCACACTAGTGTTGGTCAACCAGTAGATTCATTTTCTTGATGCAGGCACTGAATGTTTAGAAGACTTGCTAAGAGTGATGACTGATTGGGATGGATGGTGAGAGAGAGATAGAGAGAGTCCAGAAAATCTGTGCTGTTGGCACACCTTGATGATAATAAAAATAATGATGATAATTAAACAAATAAACCAAACTAAATGTTTATTCTTCTCTGGCATTAGACATTGTATAAAACTGACCTAATCTTCTGAAATATTAGTGAAAAAAAATTATTAGAAAATTCCTTTGATTTACTTTCTGATAAGCACTATGCATTAATTAAAAAAGGCATCTGCTGATAGATTTAATAACTGAGATCTTTAAAATCAATTACTTTTAAATTCTTTTCTTTGGAAGATCACATTGAATAAAATTTAAGCTGCATGATAGGAAGCTGTTTTCATGCTTGAAAATTAGGATTGATGCAATAATAATTACATGAAACATCTGTGCTGAACAGTAAAAGGTTTTAAATGGCTTGTAAGACGATTTTGTTGTTGGTAATTTTGTTAAATCATCTCTTGGGGGTCTTTTAATTTCTATTTTACTGACAAGATAAATGCTTTTCATACTAATTTACTTCCTTGATATTTTGAATGTTTTTATTGTCTACATACATGTTTTAATCATTTTATGAATGTGTTTATTTAACCCACAGTATCATGGTATAATTTATTAAACAAATACATTGAAACCTTCATTTTTCCCCCCCTAATGTTTACTTATTTAGTGACAAAGTAAATACTAAATGCATATAAAAGACATAGGCAAATGCCAAAATTTTCATAATATATACAGTGTGAAGTGTGGGAATGGATAACACACAATTCTCTCAAGCTAACCTTTTGCTTTTTCAAAGTAATCATGTATTATGTAATAGTCTCTTTTAATTATTACTATTTTATTTGTTATACAGGATCACTCATAAATAAGACAATTTTTTAAATAAAAAGTTTATTTCTTGTGGAAATTTATACAATAAAACTGACATTGTTAGGTATTATTAATTATCAAACTCTATAGCATTAAAACTTTGTAAACAAAAATAAAATGGCATATATATGTGAGGTGTATTTATTTTTGAATTGCTAAGTATTCATATTTTTGGTTACACTGCTGTAGAGTTTGGTAATAAATAGTATCTTATAATATCTGCTTTGTAGAATGTTCTGCTCAAAATAATAAAATCATGCTATCTTTTGTGATAGTGTCAATGCTGTAGAGTTTAGTAATATTTACTATCACAATTATATAATATTCTACTAAATAATATATTTATTGATAATAAATAATACTTAACAATATCAGTTTTATTATATACATTTCCACAAGAAATAATAAAATCCTGATGTCTTTGGTTTAGAAAAAAACTTTTTTTTATTGAAAAGAAAATAAATGGTTAAGAGTATACTTATTTATTGGCAATACTGTATACCAAATGAAATAAAAATAATAAAAAAAGTTGACTACTTAATACATGTCTCTGTTCTTTGAAAAAAGCAAAAAATTAGCTTAGGAAGTAGATATTTTAACCCCTACCTTGGTTAATGTCTAACAGCTCACTTGCAGGATATTTTAATTAAATAACAAAATTAATAAGCAATCTGTGAAGCTAACCCACAAGCCTATGGGCATTTACTACCACTACTTCTCCACATGTGCCAGAATGTGACAGAAGGTTGCTTTAATGTGGGGGCTCTGAAAGAAGTAAACCTCCTAGGAGTGGTACCAAAAATTGCTTAGCTCTATTGATATTCCCCTTTTGGGCATCTCAGATGTTGGGCAATAAACTCAGGACTTTAAGATGAGGTGGCAGGTGTTGTCTGGGGTTAAGACCCCCCCCCCAAATAGAGTTGATTTATTTTATTTCACCTAAGATACAAATGTGCTGGGTCTTTAAATAAATGAAAATTGTCTCAGAGAAATAAGTGCTTTAAAGGGGAGTTTGACAATTTAGCCACCAAATTTTGCAATTCATTTCAGTTACTGCCTTGTCTTTAGTTCATATATTGAATACCAAGAAAAAAGTTAATTGTTCAAGAATCAAAAATGCAAGCATTTCTGACCAGGACCTAACTTTCATCTGCTTAAACCTTAAGCTATATGAAATTAGAGGCCCTTCTCTAAAATATATATAATTTTTGATGAAGTAGTGTTTATGAATAAAAACTAATGATATAAATAGTTTAAAAATGAGTCCCCTACAATGTGTTGCCCTAAGGTATAGCTTATTTAGTTTATAGGTAAGTCCAGAACAATTTCTGATAGGATGGAATCTTTTCATATATATAATTTGACTATTGAACTTTATAATTGATGGAATTTGAAATGTTAATTTGTAGAAATTATGTTCATATTTCTAAAAGAAAAAAATATTTGTCTACAAATTTTAACAAAGGTTTTGCTAGAATGGACTGAGTCAACTTTATAGATTACTAGATGTGATATATAGCTGAGAGAACCTAAAAAATACACCAGCTGAATTGTGATCAAAATAACAAAAATAAAGAGAATCAATAAAATAATTCAGACTAAGAATTTTTAATGTCTGAATCTCAACCTGTACTTATGTTTTTTTGGAAATGCTTTGAATTCTCAAGGTTGAGGTAGTAAAGTTGGGTTAGTTATTTTATCTTGACTATTGTTATCCAAGAAAACATTCAAACAGAAATGATTTTGTTGGTCAATAATCCATCATATCTTTCAATAAATTCCTGTTTTTTTTTCTTAATGATTTCTGCAATAGCTTTCTCTTTTTATCTCTATCAATTTTTCTTTGGGTGTGTATCCTTCTCTCTCTCTCATATAGTGTGTGTGTGTGTGTTTTCCTGCCTGTTTCTCACTAGCTTCCTCTCTGTATGTGTCTGCCTTTTTCTGTCTGCACACATACACATGGCATAACTCACAAATGTTCAGAGTGGGTGTTGTGAATCTTGTGGTTTTATTGTTCTTTCAACCAGTTGACTGATGATCGGTGCCAAATATTTCTTTGTGTAGATTACATTTGTGTATTTGTAAAACTTAGAATACAACTAATCTTAAATTAGAATGTTATCTTTTGACCAGGGTTCACTAAATATTTTTCTATCCGATATATTTACTGTTAAATAGACCAAAAGAGGTTTTTAGAAACTTTTATCAATACAAATGTTTGAAACTGAGTTATCTGCAATTTCCTTCTTGGAATTTTTAAGCTCTGTAACAAATGAATGCACAAGTTAGTAGTAATGTACTAAGCTTTTTACTTGGATGTAGCACAAGGCCGTATGGGGCACCCAGTGAGACATGAGCTCACATGTGAAGGTTTGCTAGTCTAGCTTGCTACCCATTACACCACCCCAAGTGTCCAAAATAATTTACTAAGCTTTTTGCTGAGATGCAGCACAAGGCCATATTAATGGAGCACCCAATGACTTGAAACTCACTTGTGAAGGTTTGCTAGTCTAGCTTGGTAACCATTACACCACTTGTAGTGCCCAAGTTAACTATTATAGTGGAAGCTCAAACTTTTGGTTGGAGAATAAATGTGTGAGGTAGGGGATTATGGAGAAGACAAGGATAAAAACTGCTTATTAAGTAAATAGTTATTTACTTAGCTTAGCAGAGTTGTGGCACAAGGTCAGAAGTATTGCGCACTCAATAAGAATCAAACTCATTAACGATGGTATGCTAAACTAGCTTGCACCATGTGGTGGGATATTATTAACCAAATACCCATTAACATTTAAATCAGTAAAAAATTTACTTTTTTTTAGAAAAAAACATAATCTGAATATTTTTTCAAGATAGGGTTAATCTTGTGGATTTGGTAGAATGAAAGTTTTTTTATACAGCCTGTCTGAAGTTGTTAAGCAAATCGAATAAACCTCAATAATTCAAAAAGTTCTGAACCAGTATCTGTCAAACTTGTGTAATTCTTAGAATAGTAAAATATTTAACTAAATTTTCTGCCATTTTTAAATGTTAAGTTTTTGAGATAATTGGAATTTACAAAAATATACTGACATAAGTTAAACCAATATTAGCTTAAGAACTCTGAAATCTAATAAAAACTTTTCCTTTTTCTCCATGATAAATGTTGAAACATGGGTAAAGGGAAGGATCTAACAACTGCAGAAAAAAAGGAAAATAACAAAACTTATTTAGTCAGGGAATATCCACTTTGGAAATATCAAAGAAGCTTGGCAGAGATCATTAAATTAAAAAGAAGGCTGTTGAAAATATAACTAAGTTGAGGATTTGAATTAAAGGAGTAGGCTTTAAAAACTTGCTTCCTTAAGATGAACATAAACAGAAGCAAGTTCTGATGAAACAACCATTTTTAATCTGCACTCAGATCTTTGAAAAGGCTGGAATTGAGGGAATCAAGAAGGATAAAATGTGTAAAATACTTTGTGAATTGGGGTCTATAAAGAAAAATCTCCTAAGCAACCTCCTCTCACTAAAGCAAATATTCTAAAACGTCAAAATTGGGCCAAGAAATACATGAAAATCGACTTTTCTAAATTTTCATGGATGAATCTCTAGTGACATTTGATAGACCTGGTGAATGAACCAAAAGATGGAGTTTATTAAATTCAGACATACTTTTGGCTAAGAGAAAGCAACAAGGAGTGATAATATAGGCTGGAATTGATACCTAAACAATTATTAGACCATTCAAAGTCAATTAAAGAGTTAAACTGAACAGTGCTAACTATTACAGTTTTAGACAAGACTTTCTTTTCATGGTACAAGTCCCAGTCTTGCAGTTTTAAAGTGAAGTATGTATTTATGTACAACAATGCTCCTTCTCATGAATCTGATCTTACCTGTGGATTCTTTGAGTGTAAAAGATTTCCAGGAGAGTCGATAATGGAATGGCTCCATGAAATCCTGATCTGAATCCAATCGAAAATCTATGGTCAATTGGGAAGATGAAATTATATGAAGGTGGCAAGTAATATAGCTGCAAAATAGACCTATGAGAAGCAATTACAACTTCCATGTTGGAAAATGAACATGCTGAAGTAAAAATTACCAAAATCAATGGATAATAGATAACGGGTTGTTATTGAGAAGACTCACTATATTGAAATGTAAAGGATTCAAAGACTTATCATGTGTTATTTTTCTGTTGTAGGTTTTGATCAATTTTTGATGATTTTATCATCTTTTAAAGTAAAATGTGATTATTTGATGTTGGTTTGTAACTTCAGATGGCTTTTTAAAAAAAAATTTTTTTTTTTTTGAGAATGCATTAAATAACTTAAATAAAATATTTTGATACAGTTTAAAATTTTAACTCAGGCTTTGTTTTGTTTTTTCAATTGATTGTTCAAAATTTGACAATTTTTTTTCCCTATGAAATTTGAATCATTGAAGTTTATGTAATTTGCTTAATAACTTCAGATAAGGTGTGCTTTGAAATCAGTGGAGCTTATACAGGGGGTTTACTTGATAAAAATACATAGATTTTTTTGAGATATAAAAGTAAGTTGTCAAGGGTGACCTAAAAGCTCCCTTTTCAATAGCTACTACACTAAGGTGTAGGGGAGAGCGCTACTCCATTCTCTGGATTGCTCCACTTTACCCTTGATTCTTACCCTGTAATGCTGAGTGATAAGCAAGGCAGCATCAAGTACCATTTTTTGAGTCTTTGGTATGACTCGACCTGGGATTGAAACCTAGTCTCCTGGGCCATTGGCGAACACTCTACTCATAGGCCAATGGCCCAGTTATTCATTCATTTGGGGGGGGGGAATATTAAAAACATTTGTAAGAGCAAATTAAAACCAAAGTTTTTTCTTCATAAAATAATGATGTAATTAGGGGGGGGGGAATTAATATTGAACAATTTTTCTGTTGGCAAAAAATTATATCATTTAATTTGATTATGATATAGTTAAGTTCAGCTTAGTCTGGCACAAGGCCGGAATTATGGGTTGTCTAGTGGACCTGGTTATAATGATATAATACACTTTAATCTTCTAGAATGCTGATAGTTAACAAGTTAGATTTGCTTGTATCGTGTATTCAATTCTTATTTGGTACACTATGATTGTTTGCTCTATGCTAGATTGAACCAAGTTTGCTGAATATTTTTCTCAGTTTGTTTACTTTCTATGTTACTGAGTAGAATATTTCATAATATTCATTTTATATCAGGCAGTGTAATTAGATTTATTTTTTTAATCTTTAATGTGTCTGTGTGTACTTATGCCTGAAACCCTTTTCACCACACACACACCATATCTCCTGTAATAGCATGGAACACTTTCAGCATTCTTTTCAAAACAAGATCTTGACTTGTTGATTGGAGCAGTTTGTTTATAATAATTTGTGGTATCACACACACTCACACTAGAATAATCTGAACTAAGGTTATTCATGTGTAGATCTGTAAATCTGCTTTTCTTTAGGTTTTATATGGTGGAATCAATCATATTGTTTGGTTGAAGACACAGGGGCATCAGTTGACTAAAATCCTTTCAAATCACATAACAGAAGAAAGAAAACATGAGAAAGTGAAAAGAGAATAATTTTGAAGGAAAGAAAAAATGAGAGAAGGGGGAATGTTTTAATGTAGGGGAAAAAAAAGACTGCCATATAGAAAGTTATGAAGGGGTAAAAAAAAAGAGAAATGAACCACACACACACATGAATAAAATAAATAAGTAGATGCTATATTTTAATTTTTTTTTTTTTTTTTAAATTTTCTTAACAAAAAATGTCTATATTTTTGAAAATTAAACTCTTGCCCATCTCTAACTCATATGAGGTGCATATGATAAGTTTCTTGACTTTTTTCGTATGGGCACTTTTACTGATAGTACACACATGAAACTCTAGTCCCTTTTGAAGTAACCTCCTCCAGCTGCAAACCAACTTGTACTGTTCCAACAACTTCTGGAAGGCCTCATGGCGTTGTGTGAGCATGTCAATGACCTTCGTCACAGCCTCTTTCATCTCCTCAGTTGTCTCATAACGACAGCCTCTGTGCTTAGGGAATAAGCAAAAGTCACAGGGAGCAAGGTCTGGACTATAGGGACAGTGAGGAACTGTCTTGATGCCCATCTTGGTCAAATAGTCTGTGACAAAGATGGAGTTGTGGACTGGTGCATTGTCCTGGTGGAAATGCCACTGAGCCGATTTGAAGAGTGCTGGCCTCTTCCAATGGAATCTCTTCCTGAACTCCCTTAAAACCTCAATATAGTAACTCTAACCCTAACCCTTTGGCCAATCAACTCAGGTGTATTGGCTTCCTTACTCCTCCCACACCTGTCATCATCCCCCACAGACTCCCAGCCTTCCTTGACTCTCTTATGCCACTCAAAAACTGATGCTCGATTCATGCAAGATGGTCGAAAAGCAGTCTGAAGCATTCCATATGTTTCTGTGGCATTTTTTCCAAATTTAAAAAAGAATTTTATTCTTCTAAAGTGTCAGATTGCATTTTTGAAATTCCCCAGCTGTGATAATCAGGCTTTAGTAGGGTGTATTCCAATTGCTGCTGTAGCTGTTCATTTGAATGTGAAATCATAAAAAATTGGTCAGTCATCTCATAAGATGTATAGCAATAACATAGTGAATTTTCAAGAGTCTACGACAATTTTAAATGCCATACGAAAAAAGTCTGGAAACTTATCGTATGCACCTCATATATATTTGGATATATGTTGAAGTGTGTGTGTGTATATATATATATATATATATATATATATATATATATATATATATATATAATCTCCATACACAATCTCTATTTTATCCTTTTTTTTTTTTTGTTCAAAATTTTATAGCTGCCTTGAATAGCTAGAATCTCCTGTGTTGCTGCATATTTTTGTCAGATCTGCATGTAAATAACAGTGTGACTAACTGAAATAGATAAGATTTATTGAAGTGATAGATATTCTGTGTAATAGGTTAGCTATGCAAGTGCTGAATGCTAACAGGTGCATATAGAAGTGGTAACCAAAATGCAACATATACTGCCTATTGGTTGTGGTAGGATTAATCTTACTCTTGCTGCTGCTGTCTTTTATATTTCAGATATTATTAGCCTTCCATTCCAGAAAAAAACAAACATTTGTTGTTGCTCTCAACCCTTTCAGATATTTCTGTCTTTGTTGTACTTGTCTATAATGCAATGATCAATCACAGAGGTTAATATCTTTTACTCTTTAAGTATTGTAGTGAGATAGAGAGATTTGATTTCTTTTGGTGTAAATATTTAGTGGGCTCTTACCTATTGGAGAGAAAGATGATATATTGAAAATCACTTGATCTTCAGAATTTTAGCATTGTGTAGACTACAAAACAACATGAACGCTTTATTTTGTTCTTTTCTTAAATTATTTTACTCCTTAAAAATAGATTCAAATTAAAAAAAAAAAACATGGATTTGGTAGAATGGTGATATAGCTATGGTAATGGTTGTCAGCATGGGATAATAATTTGATAAGCTGAGTTCATTTGCATTTCATCTTTTCTCTGCCTCCTGGATATGACACTAAATTGCTTCTAGTGGTGAGATTCCGATTCAAGATATCTGGGAGTTTAGAGCCACCCATTTATTGCCATTACTCCCAGGTTTACTCCAGAACTGGAGTTTAACCACCAGATGCTGTTTTGCGTCATACCCTTCTTTTGCTTTTGTTACTCTGTCATTGGGGCTTAAAATATGCTAACTGTTGAGAGGAAAGACATTCCCCCCCTCTCCAAAAAAAGGGAGGAGGTTGTGTATGACCCTTATGGTGATGAGGCTCCAGTTCTGTCTAACATGAGCAGAGTTATATGTAATACTTACTTGCCATTTGTAACACTGCCCTGTCAGGAGGTCTTAGAATATGTCTATTGTATGTCCCTGCAGAGAGATAAGGGATGTCCTGGGTATGAAACTAAGCTGCATCTGGTGGTGAGGCTCCAATTCTGAATATTTGGGAGTATGGAGTCACCTATTTGTTGCCTTTACTCCTAGCTTGACTCTGTAAGGATTCCATCTTTCGGTCAAATAGATGTTTGAAAATTATTAGTATTGGATTGGAATTTTTGAAACACAGTTATTATAAATTATTTGGATGAGATAAGAATACTTGAAACCATATAAGTGTATGCAAGCAAATGATTATTATCATAGACAAATAAAGAAAAAAGTGTGGTTAGAAAAAAATGATAGCAATGGAATGTTAGAAATATAAAGTAATGATTATAATTATACTTATGAATAAAATTTCAGCTTTGAATCACGCACAAGGGATTGATATACCATCAAACAAATAGACCAAAGCATCTTTTCTCCTTGCTTGGTAAAAAAAGTAGTGCTGATTGAGCCTTCTAGTCTTGATAGGTAACCTGTTTAGAAGAAAGACAATTGAATTGAAAATCAATTTCAATAGGTTTAGCAGTCCAGTAGTATATAATTACTCAAGTAAACAAAAGAAGAAAACTACAGATCAAGTGATGTGATATGTCTATGATATTTTCCTATTAGGAATTAGATAAATAAATTGTACTTGAAAGCAACCAGTCATGTATCAAGCTTATCTGGAATATATCCAGCCATCTTGAATATCTTAACTGCTATGCTATTCTTTGTTCCATGCAGGGGTATTTTGGCACAATGTATCATCCAGATCTGTCAGTATCCTCTATAGTCTAAATTTTGTTCCCTTTGACTTCTGGTTTTCCCTAAAGTTAACATTGCTGTTGAATTGTGGATGAGATTAAAGAGAACATGACAAGACAAGTGATAGCAATCCCAAAAGAGAAGACATTACAGATTATTTTGAAAAGTAGAAGGGATGCCAAGATAAATATGAGACTCCAAAGGGATTATTTTAAAGGGAATGAAGTTATCCTTACATATGGTTGGCTATTTCTCCTCCCTCCTACCATCAATATTAAATGGCTTGATACTTTCTGGATGGCTTCTGGATTGTTGTAAATTTCTCTGTACTACATTTGTATCCATCTTGGAACATAAATATTCATGCATATGGCTTTTATAATTGAATAGAAATTGGCTTTCATCTCGCAGTATTTTTGTCATTTATTTTGTATCAGATTTCTTTCTTGCATGATCACCATGAGCCCCCCTCCTATCCCAATTTCCAATCTTCTTATATATGGCTATAACTCTTTGAATTGATTTCATATTGATTTTTTTTTCTTAAACGACTCATTTCAATGTTTATTGGTCCTGTCAGCAGGGCTTAGAATAAGCTTACTGCATCTCTTGCAGAGGGGTGAGACCCTCTCAAAAAACAGTGCCCTGGGTATGAGACTAAATAGTGGTGAGGCTCCAGTTCGGAAGATTTGGTGAGTGCAGAGTCACTCTTTGGTTGCCATTACTCACAAGTCCACTTTGACCAGGAGTTTTAGTACCTGTTAAAATCAAATAGATTTGTTTGAGATTAAGAAGTGTTAGCTGGTTTAAAATGATAATGAAAATACATTTTTTAACCATATATAATTAGGGGCTATTGCTGTTTAACTTACTTTGTAAACCAACCAACCAACTAATATTTTCTAACTTTTACAAATGTATACATATGTTAGGTCTATTGAAGGGAAACTCTTTTCTCAATATGCATACATTATCTGTTAGAATAATAAAATATTTTTTCTGATTTAGTTCTTATCAGTAGTAATGATAGGACTTTAAAATTTATATGAATTGTAAATTTTCAAAAAGTCTTTATTACAAGTAGTTTTGGAAAAAGTCAGAAAAGGTTTTATTTTAGGGGAAAATGAAAAGGACAAAAAAGAACTCAATATCATTTTCATTCTTATGTTTACAACATGAAAATCAGACTTTTGTGTACAATTTAACTTAAAATAATTTATATGAAGTTTAGAGGTTCTTATAAAGAATGATTTCAACACACTGATACCCACAGGACATGACAATTAGAATCATTTTAAAAATTTTCATCAGTAGTATACATGCATACATGAAGGTCTACTGAAAAGTTTATTGGCTGACCAAGATACTTTCATGGAATGTGATCAAATGAGGATTATTTTTCAACATAGATCACCTTATCGAGAGAGAGAGAAAACTACATAGATATATAGATATGTATATATATATATATATATATATATATATATATTCAAGGCATTATTATGACTATAAGGCTAATAAAGTTTCATTCTTAATGCAATGTTTGACATTATTTTATTCAATTTCTTTGTTCTTTAAATACCATATATTAAGTAATGAAGAACTCCTAATGTTTAGACACAAAGTTGTTTTTATGGGCAAGGTTAGGCCTAAAGGACAAGGTAAGCCTCTATATTTCAAAAATGTATCTCTTGTAATGAACATCTTATTTTTGAAATGAACAATTGATCTTAAAAAGTTGTTCATTAAATAAGTGTATATGGTATGACTAGTTCAAAAAGGTTGCCAATCTGTATGATAAATAATTCAAATTAATAATCACATACTACATGAGCGGTTTTCAACTGGTAGGGGCAAAAATATGAATCTTGGCCAGGTCACTTTTTTTTTAAATTTTTATTTTTATTTTTATTTTTATTTTTTTAAGTGAAATAAATCTGATGTTGTGGAGCTAAGGAAGTATTTTAATAGTCTTTAAACTGATAGATTATACTACTATTACTGCAAAGTCATTTTTTGTATATATTTTTTTCCTTTGATGCTTATCTAGAGTTGTTAATTCAAAGCGAGAATGTGTTTTCAAAATTTGCCCAGATTCTCAAGATGGACGAACAGTAATCGTCTTCATGACCATCTTCTAATTCTATAACAAAAATAGGTGTAAATATATGCAGTACTTATTCTTAATTTCTACTCCATCTTTTTTTTTTTTTTTTTTTTTTTTTTTTTTGCTGTGCTATCTTGAAACATTTTTCTATTTTTTTTCTCGTGGCAATGTAGAGATTGGCACTACCATGACGAGATGATTAAAAGATGGTATGAACAGATGTGCATTGGCTTGCCTATAAGGTGTGTTTTGTCTTTATTGGCACTGAAACCTATAAACAAGAAAGCCTTTTATTTCAAAATAAACAAGATAGACCTTGCTGAGATATTGAACAGCTTCACATTTTCAAGCTAAAGCAATTGTTTTTTGTGAGCTTCACTTGTATTGATAACATCTTATAATATTCTAATTATATCTGCTGTCTGTTCAAGTTACATGCTTGAAATGGAAAATTTGTTAATTTTTAAAACATGTTACAGATAAGATATTAGGAATATGCTGTAGAGTTATGATTAATCTGATGTGCAATTAGTTTAATCGCACAGAAAAGGGAATTGACAAGACAGGTTTAAATTTCAGTTGAGGCAATGTGTTGATTTTATGCTAATGCCCCTCAAAAAAGCATGAATAACCCAGTCAGCTACAGCTGTAGAATGTCCTGGATATGACATTAAACCATCTGATGGTGAGGCTCCAGCTTTAGAGCTTTGGGTAATGTAGTGTACCTCTTCATTGATATTGGTCCCAGGTCCACTTTAGCCTGGAGTAGTAGCACCTGATAGAATCCTATCTATGTATCAAATAGAACTATTTGACATTTGAACTGAATACAAACACATGACATACTAAATTGAATTTTTAGAAATAGAATTGTTTGGTTATTTAACTGTGTGTAAACAAATCAGTGATATTTAATTGTTAGTGAAACAAAGCAATACTTGAAGCCATTTAGATTGGGGGGGGGCAAAAAAAAACCTAACAAAATTACAAATCATATATATTTAGTAGATGTATAAACAGGATTTGGTATTAAATAACCTACTATGATTGATATGCCATAAAACCCAACCCAACAAAACCAAATCAAAGACATGAATCCATACTTTCCCCAGGTATAGGTAAAATAGAGACTGGATTCTTACTATTTCTTGCATTGGAAATTAAGAAAAAATGCCTAAATTTCTTAGATGAGGAGTTTTTTTTTTTTTGTTTTTTTTTTACATTATCTAAATATTTTTGACTATTATCCTCATCTTGGTAGTTATATTTACATAAAATGAAGGTTTTCCTTTATTAGCCACAAATTTCTAATAAACTTTTCTTTTCAATTTAAAACTTTCAAAATTTGTGTGCAGTATTAAGATTTTACAGTTTAGAAAGATCAATGTTTACTGCGATGAAAATTTAGTGTTGGGGAATTCATGCAAGCATTACTGGCAGAAGAGGGCAATTATTTCTATTAGCATAATAATTCCGATATCTGAATGGCACTGGAGAAACAAATGCCATCCTTATCCAAAGCACTTTATACCAGTCACTGACTTTTTAAATAGCTGCAATAAAGATTTTATAGGTAGAGAAATGGGTAGACCTGGAATTTTGAAAACTTATTCCTAAGGTCTGTTGAGTTACTCTTTGGTTTCAGGACCTGATCCAATTATAACAACATGGGTGGAGAAAAAAAGCAAGAACTTTATCATAAGATCCACAAGAAATGATTGCAGAGGTATGAAGGTAGGCAGTTTGCAGTCCCTTGTTACTGATTAGTGCAGGAAGATTGATGACTAATTTTTTTTTCTTATGTACTTTAGAATTTGGAAATATATTGAGGCATCTATATATTTATACACAGATGTATGAATGCAAATGCATAGGGGAATCTTTGTAACTGTTTGATTTAGACATTTACAGATAAATATCCATTGTTATACTGGCTCATGTAAATAAGCAGCTATGTTTTGATACACAATAGCGCATCCATGTCTTTTTATATGCATGCATGCACGCACTCACAGACACCAGTAAAATTTATGTACATGTAAGGTTTGTTACAATATTAATTACACAATTAAAGTCTATTCAATGACCAAACTACTTATTGAAATAAATGAATCAATTGTTACTCTCTTTTGAATATTAATTCCTTTGTGTTGAATCGGCTGTTTAGTTTTCCAGTGACAAATGTGTGTTCAATCTTGATATTTTTTATGTATAAATCTAAGAAATTTAGGGATTTTTGAAAGATAGTGTAGGGGTGTCAAACTCATTTGGTTTATAGCTGGATTGAAGTTTCTACTTATGGGCTGGATAAGGATAATTATTCCTAAAGACTGTATTTATAGTAAATGGACTAAAGAGTCAATATACATTATCATAACTTTGTTAACAAAAAAGAAAGGAAAGAATGGGAGCTAATCGCAAACTCTGTGACAAGTTATGTATGAGAAACTCATCCGTGTGTGTGTGTGTGTGTGTGTATATATATATATATATATATGTGTGTGTGTGTATATTTACGCAGCAAGTTATTATTCAAGCAAGTTTTGTTAAAGGCGATGGAACATTGTTTATTATTTTCAATTTTATTTTTATTTTTTCAAGACTCCTGATTATTTTCTTAGTATTGGGATCTAGATGGTTAGGGAACGGTCCCATATCTACTGCCCAAGCACTTTCGACCATACATTTGGTCATCATCGGGAGTAGTGTAGTTTTTGAGTTGACTGTTGAGGTTTTACTTTTTTAATAATTTTTAGCATTTTGTTTTGAAGCTGTTGGTTGTAATGTTTTCAGTGTTTTATTTTAAAATGTTTGGTTGAAAAAAGGTTTGTGATTTTTAGTTATTGTAAGTTCTTTGTAAAATATTGTCTTAGATGAGGAGGTTAAAATTCTCCATGAATTAAGTTTTTTATAATTGCTATTTTATATTTAAAAAAAAAAAAAATAGCAATTCTAAAAAACTTGATTTAGAATTTGTTTTTGACAATAAAAACTAAAAGAAAAAAAAAAAGGCTTAATTTAATGGAAAAATTTATTATATATAGTCTATGTAATATAAATGCTACTAAAATTGTAATACTATTTTAAGTATTACATAAATGGCTAAAGGAACTAAATTATCTGAAGTTGAGAAAGGTGAGATTACAGCTCTGAAAAGAGTAGAAAAATCTCAGAGAAATTTTGAAGGCCTTAGGATGCAGTAAATCTGCATTATCTGCAATTACTTGAAAATTCCAAGTAAGTATTTAATAAGAAAATGGACTGGCAGGCTAGAAAAATTATCACCACAATTCAAGAGAAGAATTGTTTTTGAAGTAAAAAAGACAGCTTTGTCAACATGAAAAATATTGAAATCTCTAGTGGATGCTCCTTACAGTACTAGAACAATTAGAAGGCATTTAAACAATGAAAAAAATTAGGCATAAGAAAAAATTAATTGTCCAAAGTTAACTATGAAGCACAAAGAGAAACGACTGGAATATGCTCATTAATATCAAACCATGAGTGCTAAAGTATGGTGAAAAGTTGTTTTCTCGGAAATTCAATTTAGACAGTCCCAGATGGCTTTCAAGTACTGGCATGCAAAATATTTTCCAGAAAATTACTCAACAAGGCATAGTGGAGGAGGCTCTCTTATGATTTGGAGAGGCCTTCTCATCTTCTGGAAAACTTAAACGATAATTTTTTGGTTGGTTGGGTTTTATGGCATATCAACCTTTGTAGGTTATTTTATGCCAGATCCATTTTTATGCAAGTAGTTCTATTTCAAACAATTCAGTTTAGCATGGGTACACAGTTTAATTGTCAAAAACATTTCTATTTCAAGCTATTCAGTTTAGTCAAACAGTTCAGTTTAGCATAAGTTTAGTTCTATTCAACTCCTAGATAGAGCCCTATCAGGTGCTACCATTCCAGACCAGAGTGGACCTAGGAGCAATGGCAATGAAGGGATGCTCTGCATTCCCCAAAGCCCAGCATCACTGGAACCTCATCATTAAATTGTTTAGTGTTATATCCAGGACATGATCTTATTCCTCTGCAGAGGTGCAGTTGGTGTATTCTACAGCCCCAGCCGACTGAGTAATATGCCAAGTTAATGTCAAAACAGTTTCATTTCAGATACTTCTGTTTAGCCTAAGTATGCAATTTAAATTTGAAAACCGTTCTATTTTACATAATTCAGTTTAGCATAGATATGCAGTTTAAATGCAAAAAGCATTATACTCAAGAAACCATGGCTTATTTCTATTTAACCCATAGATAGGACCCTTATCAGGTGCTACCACTCCGGGCTAGAGTGGACCTGGGAGTGATGGCAATGAAGGCTCAAAGCTGGAACCTCACCATCAGATTGTTTAGTGTCATATCCAGGACACACATTAGTGGAGGGGTCTTACCTCTCTGTAGAGGGTGTATTCTACAGCCCCAGCTGACTGGGTAATATAATTTGTCAGTGGTTGACAAAAAGCAGCAGGTTTTGTGAAGATGCTAAATGATTTATCTCTTGCACAAGAAGGGTGTCATCTATACGGAGAAAAATGGATTTTTCAGCAAGATAATGCTGCTATCCACAATGCATCAATAACAGAAGTCCTAGCTTGAACAAAAAATAAGACTTGACCACCCAGCATGCTCACCATAACCTTAATCCTGTAAAAAATTTGTGGGGATTGATTTTTGTAAAAATTTATGAAGGAGGTAGACAGTACTTAGCAATTTCTGAACTCAAAAACACTATTTTAGATGTATAGGAAAATACCTTTGGTTCAACTTTGGAAACTAGTTGGATAGTATATCTAGCCAAATTTTTGAGTTTATCAAAGCTAACAGCAAATCTACAAAATATTAAATGAAAAATTTGCCTTTATATTCTATAGTTCTGCTCATTGGTCTTATAATTGTTAAAACAGAATTTTAAAATTTTGCATAAATACTAATATACATATAAAAAATGAATTGAAATTTCTTCATATTTATTTCATATAAATTTGTTTTTATGACTTATCTTTCATATATCTGATTTTCATAATTTAAAAATTGTAAACAATATTTTTTTTCTTCATTTTTGAGGGTAGTCTTATATTTTTGTTCAGGTGTGTGTGTGTATATATATATATATATATATATATATATATATATATAGTTCTTATAAGAATCCTTAAAGAATACAGATAAAGATTTTGAACACTTAATGGTTAGAGATGAACTGTTTTATAACCTATAAATATATAATAGTATTTTAAGATTGATAACAGTAGTAAGTTTATAAGAATAAAATTGAGTTGTACAATTATATCTTACAAATTATCATATTATTACTAAACCCTGAATCCTTTATATCTTAAATAATAATTATTTATCATCAATTACTATAAATTACTTTTCTTAATATGACTATAAAAATACAAAATTTTTTTAATAAAAAATGATTAAAAATTTTTTATAGTTATGAATTGTAATTTGTAGAAATTTATAGTAAATGATGATAGATAATCATTATTTGTAATATTAAGGATTTAAAGTTTAGTAATAATATGGATAATATTATGATAATGTGTAAGATAAAGTTGTAACCTTGAGTATATATAATATGTTGTATTTGTTTTTAATTTTAGATAAGTCTTGACAGTGACTGGTATCATTTTTATTGTTACATTATTAATGAGACTATTTATATTGAATAGTATAAAAATTTTGGTATGACAATTTTCTTTGTTTTTTTATTAAATAGTATTAATGTGCAACATAATATTTTATAATATAATGTAATTTTGTTTAGAGGTTATTAATACCCATGTAAGTTGTTCATAGTCGATAATTTTCTCTCCACCAAATTTATTTCATTTGGGTTTAAAAGTTTCTTTGTCATTTTATAAAAATGAGGTGAAAAGGAAAAAGGAGTCAACGATTGATACATCTTGATACAGGAATTGTATGTCATTTGTCAACCAGATAGGAAAAACAAATGGTCTGTTTTTTAAATGATGAAATTTGGGTTAGGGAGATAGAGTGGCTGGAATTTTATGGGTTTTTCTAAATTTTCATTAGAAATTTCTCATTTTTTTTGTCTGAAGATGCAGATCTAACATTTTGAAAAATATAGGGTCTGCTGAAATAAATATTGTTACAAAAAATATGTGTGATTTTTAAAGGTTTTTCTTTTTTATAGAATTATTTGCTCTGTATTTTATGTATTATTTTACGTTGAGCTCTCTATTGGATTTTGAATTATATGGACATTGGAGAAAGAAAATCCTAAAATAGAATCGTTCCCACCATCGGTTGACTTGGCTTTGGATAATGTAAGGATATATTTATATATAAAACTGACCTGAAGTTCTGTCATTATCTCATGAATCATTTGAACCAGTATCATCACTTCTGTTGTTTTATTTATTTTAATCTGTGACTTTGTGAGAGTAGTCCGAAGTTCTGAGCTGAAAAATTTTCATTATTTGATGAATCTGTACTGTAGCCAGTGCAAGATTACCTCTTTCTTTTACAACAATAAAGTTTTATTATTGAATTTTTTTCTTCAATTTTTCCAAATTTTGTGAGTCGTAGTAAAATTTTACAGCTTAGAGTTATCAATGTTTATTTGGGTGTTTCTTAACCTGGGGTGCTAAACTTCATTTCAGGGTTTGTTGTGAATGGTCTCAGGAACTCAGTCTACTTTTGAATAACACTGTTTTAACTTATGATCAAAAATGGATGTCAGACTATGAAAAAGTTAGGAAACACTATAAACAATGTAAATAGTTGATTTTATCTGCAGTTCATATTCATGCTTAAAGTGTTTTGTTACTATTCTTCCTTTTGATTTTATTAGTCTACTCATAAAATGATTATTTTATTAGACCAGGCATTATAGGATGTTCATTTCATCTTATTTTGTTGATTAAGTAGTATTATCTTTCTGCCAAGTAATACAAAACTCTTTTAAAGATATAATAATTAACTGATAATAGGCAGTGGCAAACCACTCTTGAAATATTCTCAGAATAATAACACTCATATCAGAAATGATCTCAAGATGGTTATTATCAGGTTATAAAAATGATCTTCGCAAAACTCATGGTGAGATGCCTTTATCAGACTTTACTTTCAGTGACATGACATAATTTTGCAAATGGGATTGTTAAATGAGGTTTTTCCCTCCCATCCACTTTCTGCTGGGGTGACCTACTTGGAACTTGAGTAAAAACTTCATCTTAAAAAAAATTATTAAAAAAAAAAACAACAAAAAAATATCTGTATTTTTAGTTTTATTTATCTTTTCTAAAACTGTGTCAAACATTCTTAGATGCAATTTTTGAACATTTCTCGTTACTAAGAACATATTAATATGTATCTATATATTAGATGTATGCAAGTTTTCAGTGAAGTCATCTAGTTTTCTAAAAAAGATTGCACTCATCTAATATTAAGATTTTACAGCTTAGAGAGAGATCAGTGTTTATAGCAGTAGATTGTTAATGGTCAAAAATTCATCCAAGCATTACTTGCAGCTATTACTTGGACTATTATTTGTATTAACATAATGATTCCAATGTGGAAGACATCAATGTCTGAATGACATTGGAGATCCCCCCCTCCACACTTTTATCCCAAAAGCCATTCCAGTGACTGGTTTTTAAATAGTTATATTAAAGATTTTATTGGTATATATTTACCCACCTCCTCTACCACAATCAGGATGTGATACAAGGTCAATTTTTAAACGGAATAACTGGTTTGAATTCAGTGTGGAATGGAAAAGAAGACAGCTTAGCCTGTATGTCAAAATGAGCATGCAGAATGAAGAGAGAAAAACATGGCCGTTTTGACATCTCATTTTAACTACGAATTGTCTCGAGCGACGAGAATTTGTGGGAATGGGTCATGCGAATTTGTGTGTGTGTTTTTTTTCTAGCATAAAAACCACCACTCACGGGAGGAAAGCAACGTTTTTGTCAGTGAAGACTCCTTTTGTTTGTCAGGACGGTAGATACGGAAGTCAGTAACCGATTGTCAGTAATCAATTTCCAAACAGTTTAACCACACTGTTTTCCTTTTTATAGATTGTTTCTTTTACCAAGGCTAAAGACACCAGTCTACCCTACTATTTACTCATAGCTGGAGAGAGAATAGATGAATTCATTCCTTTTCTAAGGGCATTAACGCAAAGTGAAACACAGTCTTACTCAAATTTTGAACTTCGATGTTTGATTTTATTTCCTATGACGATAACTCTTATGCTAAGTGTGCCTCCTTTTTAAAGATTTTTCTGGGTGGAGAAATGAACTGGGTAGACCTGGAAATTTGAAAACTTGTTTTTAGGTCTGTTGTGTTACTTTTTAATTTCAGGACTTGGATCCAATTATAGCAACATGATATACAGTTATAATGTTCAATTTTAAATTCTGCACATGTGTGTATCCTAGCTATAGGTTAAATAGTACCACTACTGTTCTTCTACAAGGATGGTTTTGGCATCTAATAATCCACAAAGGTTGATATGCCATTAAACTAAGAAACCAAACTTTATTTCATCATACATTGAATGAGTCCACAAATAGTTAGGTGGGAGGTGTGTAGTGTTGTTATGATTTGTACAGACAATGGAATCAGAATTAAGGCATTTAGTATTCAATTTTGGGAAGGCGAAAATCCATCTTGGACTTTGTCCCCCCCCCAACCTTAAAGAAATAGCTACACAAAAAATATTAAATATGAATATATAATGAATGTAATTCCCTAACCTCTAGGCTTAAGATCTCTTGATGGATTTAGATGCCATGAATCAACAAATCCATCTTTCACTCTTTAACTATGGGTAAAATAGTAGATCAGTCTGAGCTCTTTAGCTTTGATTAGCAACAAGTTTTGGACACAGATAAATTTGATGTCAAACTAGGAGTGGAAACACTTAGGTACTTTGATAATAAACTCTACTTCCCTTTTAGCAATTCCACATATTCATTCCACATCTCAACACTCTTTGCTCATAGTTTCTCAAATTTCTTTTACTCTTCAAAAATAAATAAAGCAAGACAAAACAGGTAATTCTCTTATTGGTTAGTTTAAGAAAATTTCAACACCTTCTTTTATTTCTTTTGTTTTATAAAACAATGTTATGAGGATTGATGTATGTGTTCGTATTTGTGTTTGTATACCTTAAGATGGAGCACTGGGTAGCAAGCTAGTTTTGCAGACCATTACTTTTGTTTCGTTGGTTTGATCCATATCAAATATCTTATACTTGTGGTAGCGTTATACTACACTAAGCTCATCTTCATAAATAATATTGTTTGTATTTTGAAACCAGTTAGAAGGAACTATCACAGAATCAAAGGAAAAAAAATGATGGATGTGGGGATAGAAGATGTGAACAGTCAAGAGTGAAGAAAAAAGACTGTTGTATTCAACTGACAAGATATATATTAAGTCAAAGGTAAAGAGAATGTGGCAAGCAATCAACAGTACAAAGTAAATAATCAAATGACAAAATGAAATCTATCTTTTTTTTTAAAAAATGACTATCTACATAAGATAGAAACTTGGATATTTTAAAAAAAAAAAAGTTTCCTAGATATATCATTAATATTTCATCTTTGATCTTAATTTGCTAGATATGTTTGAGTTTTAAGTTATCATTTTGCAAGTTGTAGCTTTTGTGAGAAAGTAAATCATATTTTAAATGTTTGAAAATGTCTTTAAGATTTGAATGTATTCCATAGAATTTTATCATTTGAGTTGTGATAATGTTTTTGTTATGTATCATTAAAGAAAGAAAAAATTAAAACTTGAAATATATGAAGTATTAGAAGTGTATATTTTTGTGAGCCACTGATTTATTTCCTTAAAATGTTAAACTCCAAAATCTTGAAATAAATGCAGTTTTTACATATATATATATATATATATATATATATATATATATATATATATATATATAAATGCAGATGAAAAAGATTTTTGCATAAAAAGTATTCAATGTCATTTTGGCAGAACAAGTACAAAATCTAAAATGTTTTAATTATAAACTCTTGAAGTTTTATGTGAAACATATAACATTTCCATCTGATTTATATATATATATATATATATATATATATATATATATATATATATATATAATCTCTTTATCTTAATATGTAAATTGATTTAGATATTTAGTAGTATGCAGATGTATCGTTGGACACCTCATGTGGTGTAATAGTTAGAAAGCTAGATTAGCAGACAATTGTTACTGAGTTTGATTCCCACTAAGTGTTTTGTACCAAATCTAGACTAAGCTTATTAAATAACTACTCAAATATATCATTAATATTTTAGCTGTTTAATATATACTCTTGATGAGAATGTTTGTCCAAACAAACCATCTAAGAGTGATGATAATGATTCATTTAAGAATTACAGTTCTTATTCAGAGTACAAAAAAATAATGTATCCTCTGCCTTATTGTAAAGTTCTTTTTTATATAAAAAAAAAAAGTAGTTTAGAGTTGTAGTATTTACAAAAAGGTTGTAATGTTTAGCATAGTTCTTCTCTTTTCTCTCTCTCTCTCTCATTCTCATACACACTGGAATCTTTTAGCATAGTACTCCTTTCTTCTCTTCTCTCTCTCTCTCTCTCTCTCATTTTCATACTTACAAAAATCTTTTAGTGTAGTAATCTTCTCTTCTCTGCTCTCTCTTTCATTCTCATAACATACAGAAATCTTTTAGCATAGTACTCCTCTTCTCTGTTTCTCATTCTCATACACACTGAAATCTTTTAGCATAGTACTCTTCTCTCTCTCTCTCTCTCTCTCTATTTCTCTCTCTCCCTCTCTCTATTTCTCTCTCTCTCTCTCTCTCTCTCATTTTCATACTTAAATCTTTTAGCATAGTACTCCTCTTCTCTGTTGCTCATTCTCATACACATTGAAATCTTTTTGCATAAAACTCTTCTCTCTCTCTCATTTTCATACTCACAGAAACCTTGACTTTCTTGAATTTAACTTTTTGGATTTGATTTGTTTTTGCCATTAATAGTTATGTTGGAATTCTTTTCTTATTTTTTTTGGGTTTACTTTAGAAAATCATGGCTGATATAGAAAATGTAAAGAAAACTAAAAAATAATGTTTACAAAATCCTTAATGTATAAAATATATGAATTATAAATCTATTTTTATCATTTACTATGATAGATATATGTACTTAATGTATATTTCATCATATACTGGACAGGTACTATATTACTTCTCATCTTGCTGGTAGATCTTAGAATATGCTGACTGCATCTTCTGCAGATGAGTAGACCTTCTTTCCCAAAAGGGGGTGTCTTTGTTATAATACTAAATTGCTTCTGGTGGTGAGGCTCTTGTTCTGGGGGCCTGGGGAGTACCTTTTCATTATCATTACTCTCAGATGTACCCTAAATTAGAGCAGTAGTATCTGTTTGAGTCTCATTTGTGAGTCAAATAGATCTGTTTGAAAATTATACATGTTAGATAGGAATATTTTGAACCCTATAACTGAGTGCAAATTATTTATGTAAAAGTAGTTACTTAAAGCTTGAATGGTTTACTAAGGATTATTATTTTTATTAGCTATATATCACATCATACGATAGAGTACAAAGAAATGCCTATTATTAAATAGGAATAGTTATATTGAACAATATGTATAAATTATTAGTATTTGATAGGAATACTTGAAACCATGTAATTGTGTAGGAATTATTTTCATTAGATAGAAATTCTTGCTATATAATAGTGTGCCAACAGTTACAGACAAATTAAAAAATGTAATGTAACATTGAAAATATAGTTTTGAAGACGAACATTTAGAAATGAATCAAATTTTGGTATGAAAAACATCCCCTAAAAATAACCCCGAAAATGAATAAAACAAACCATATTGCTTCTTTTACTGTATAAGATTTCAATGTTATTTTAAATCTATAAAACATTGTTGCAGTACAGTGTATTGTTATAGTTTATTGTGTCAACAGTATTAAAGATTAAGTGAGAGCAGCTATTGATATTCAGTTCTTCTACTTTTGAATGAGCTCTGTGCTCTGAATGTAGAAGGTCATTTATGAAAGCAGTATTGAATTATTTAAGGATCTTGTAGTGTTCATTTGTGCCTTGAAATAAAAATCCTATCATAAATGCATGTTAGATAGTTGTGCTGTTTTCTAAGCCAAAGACTTTTAGTCTTGTGCATTTCAGCTTTCTACTCCTCTACCTATTTATTTCACATTCCTCTCTTGAAAAGAGGAGACCAGGTGTCTTTCCTTATTTTTTGCCAATATCATTTTGCATTGCTTTTCCAAAGGAAGAATACAGCCTTTCAGTTTGTATCTTGTTACTTTAACTCTTCTGAAAAACACATATTTGCCTCTTTTTGAGCTCATCTTTTTTTTCACTATATTGTTTTGTCATATTCAAGAGCCCAACAACAGCTTGTTATTGTAGAGTATAAGTATGAAGTGAACACAAGCAGTCTCAAACAAATATTGAACTTGGTTTGCTGATTCTGTTTATTTTACCAATAACTATTATACTATGCCACATTTATTTTCTGAAATTAAAGCATGAAATTAAATAACTAGACTGAAGGGTCTAGATACCATTATATAGTGTGAGACCAAAAGACCGTATATACTGTTGTCCAGTCGGCCAGGGCTGGAGGATACACTGACTGCACCTCTGCAGAAGGGTATGGCTTCCTCAATGAGTGTCCTGATATGACACTAAACAATCTGATAGTGAGGTTCCTGTGATTGCCATTGCTCCCTGGTCGACTCTGGAATAGTAGCACCTGATAG
Source organism: Sepioteuthis lessoniana (assembly GCA_963585895.1). NCBI lineage: Eukaryota > Metazoa > Mollusca > Cephalopoda > Myopsida > Loliginidae > Sepioteuthis > Sepioteuthis lessoniana. The sequence goes on along the minus strand of OY757920.1, from coordinate 70,320,256 downwards.
GGCCCTATCTATGGGTCAAATAGAACTAAACTGTGTACTTATGCTAAACTAAATTGTTTAAGATAGAACTGTTTCGACATTTAACTGTGTGTAAACAAAACCTATACTTATACTAAACTGAACTGTTTGAATTAGAAATGCTAAAGTAAACTGAATAGCTTTAAATATAAATGTTTTTGACAAACTGTATTCAAGCTAAACTGAATTGTTTGAAATAGAACTGATTATTTGTATAAAAATGGATTTGGCACTAAATAACCTACAAAAGTTGATATGCCATAAACCAAATAACCAACCAACCATATATACTCTAAGAGCAAAATATTTACATAGTATGGCACAAAGCCAAATGTGGAGAGTATTTTGCATTCATTTTTCATGAGGGTTGAGCCTGGTTCCTTGAAAATGATTTTTCAAAAGCCCTTTACCTGAGCTTGAATACTGATCACTGTAACAAGTTGGAAATACAGTTACTTAAGCAGTAATATTGATAACTGATTATGTATTTACCCAGCACATCCCCCATGAGCAAGATGTAACACAAGGTCAATTTTTGAGCAGAGTAAAGCTGGTTTTAATTTAGAGTTTTTCTCCTTCTAAACCAGTTTTTTAACCAAGGCCATAGAACCCAGCCTACCCAAGTATTTACTCATAGCTAAAGAGAGAACAGATGGGTTCATGCCTTTCTTAAGGGCATTAGTGTGAAGTGAAATGCAAAAGCCTCACCTGGCAGTTGAACTCAGGTTGCTGATTCCATTTCCTATGACAATAACCATTACATTAAGCATGCCTTCCAATAATAAAGTAGACAACAAATTATGGACATAACACTATGAAAGGTAGATGTTTAAATAAATTATGAAATAAAAATTTCTTCTGGTTCTCTATTTCAAACTTTTCTTTTTTATTTTCTGTAAATTTTGTTTTTCTTATTCTGTGCCATCTATACTTGATCTGACTTAAGTTTTAAATAAAATACAATAAGTTACTCCAGATTATTTTGGTATCTTTGTTGCTTCCTAATCTGATTGATCTCAAAGCAAACAAAAAGCAATTAAATTGGTAATTGAGAATCTATCTTTCAAACAGCACCACCTAACTACACTAAAAAGGGAAAAGTTATAATATTTGTTGATGTACCTGCTATTCAAATGAAGTGACTTGGCATTTTGTACAATAAAATAAAAATAGAATATTGTCAAATTTTGCTTTTAATTAAGACATGACTGGGGATCATTTTTTAGACAGCACCTCCCTATTATATTAGAAGAGGAAGCATTAGTAGTAATCTGTGATGTCTGTATTTTGAGCCAAGTGTTCAGATGTATTTTGCATCAAGTGGAAATGGAAGAACAAATACTAGACATCCTTGTTTTGTCTAACCTTGTTGGTATATGCATACTTTGGTTCATCAAATTTGAATTCCTTTCCCCTTGGTCACTCTCAGGTGGCTATTATTGGTGCCAAATGGAGCTGAACCAGATTATGCATGCAGAACAAATATTGAAGCCAAAATGAGAAGTAGCGGCACTTCCCATTAATAAAGACAGAATGAAAACAGCATGAGAAAATGTCTATCAACTCAGTTATGTCAGACTCAAACACCCACACACCTCGTCATTTTCCTCTTGGCACTGTTCTTCCTTGAGTGAACACCTTTTTATCTACCTCAGTGTGATTCTCAACATAAACATTTTGGCTTAGTTCACTTTTATATAGTTGCTCATACACACCCACACTTTTTCACACACACACACACACACACACACACACATATATATATATATATATATATATATATATATATATATGCCTACATCTACATGATATAATGTGTGATGATGGTATATGTATTCATAAGAGGTATGTTTACGTTTTGTGTGTGCGTTTATGCATTGACATTATTTTCTGTATATATGTGAGCATCAACCTTACGTAAAATAATATACATGCATACATAATTCTTCTGTCTGATGATTGTGTCAAATTTGTCACATAAAACTTTTAGTAACAATGGTAAGAAAGTGAATAATCCTTTTTAGCTATATAAACTAAAAAGGATTACTCACTTTGTGCACGTATATATGTGTGATGTTTATATTATGATATCTCTATCTCTTTCTTGTTGGTGTAATTGTCATCAGCATGAAAAACTGAACAGATAATTTGATTTTTGTAAGCCTTTTGGAAAGGCATAAATTAACTTGTCTCTATGGTATATTCTATTACTAAATATCTTGACAAAAGTCTCAACTTGGACATGTCATGCTAACTAACCAGTGGAGAAGAGAATTCTGCTATTGTGTAATTCATTATGATATCAATACTTCGAAAAGAAATTGGTACTGCATTGTAGCTCTCTTACGATCTTTGAGATTCCTTGAATGATGAAATATGTATAAACAAAATTTGGCTCTTAACCATCAAGAGTTGACATGCCATTACACTAGATAACATAATCTGACCTTGAATGATGAAAGTTCTGCAATTACCTTTGAGTTATAGGACCAACAGACACATGCAGATATTATATATTTAATACTCATAGTCTTTCTCCATATGTAGTTGGAAATAGATATGCTTACAATAGTATCAGTATATGATAGAGTATATTATCTCAATTGAAAATCAAACAAGTTATTTGTTTTATATTATCTTCAAGCTGCAGGATAAAAGATGAGAAAACTTCAAGATATTAAACAGCTGTAGTCCATCCAGATTTTGTAGCCAAAAAGTAAAATTGAAAATCATGATTTATTTCATTGCTATATCATATCACAGACAAAGAAATAATGTCAAGCCATTCAAAACCTTAAAACTATAACAAAGTAAAAGAATTATATTGCTTTTTCCAATGAAATCATTTAGAGTTTGCTCTGCAAAAAAAGCTTGTTTGTATTTGTGAATATACATGACTTGTATTGAGGCTTGCTTCATGCTTTAGATAGTTGCCTATCTGTGTCATATATATATATATATATATATATATATATATATATATATATTTTTTTTTTTTTTTCTTGGACAGAAACAGTAATCTCTTAACCACTGACAAAGTTCCTGTTCCTGATTTCCTTTTCATTTCTATAGTAAAATCATTAGCACTACATTTACATTTGATATAAACCAACCCTATTCTGTATGTACAGTTGGCTGGGGCTGCTGACTGCATTTTGGTAGAGGGATAAGATGAGTGTTTTGGATATAACACTAAAACCATTTAACTGTGCAACAAAATGAACTCTGGCTTGTTAAAAATGTTACTTTCAAACTATTTGTTTACAAATCATATATATCTAATATATACATTTATAAACAGAATTTGGCATAAAATAATCTACAAGGTTTGATATGCCATAAAAACCAACTTATGTCAATATAGCTGGTATTAATTTCTGGTGACTGATGAATCTTTCTTTCTGATTTTCAACGTGTTCCATGGTGAAATCATTAGTAACACATTAATATTTACATATAGTCAAATTCTGTCAGTAAAATTGACTTCATTTTGTAACACTGACACACAACATATAGGTTGAGTATTAAAAGTTGTTTTTTCGTAAAAATGGCAAAATTCACTGTTTGACATCCAAAATATTTTCTTTATTGCCAAACATATTTAGTGTGTTATTATTTAGCAAGTTTTACTAAGTCTGGCTGACAGGCCTCAAGTTGTTTTCAGTACTTGCTGTTCTTAAGTGGTTACTCATCTAAGTACTAAACAGATTCATGGCTGCTTAACTTTGGTGATTGGTTGTTATTTATTAAGCTTCAGTTTAGACTGGCATACAGGCCTCAAGATGTTTACACTATTTGCTGTTCCAAAGTGGTCACTCATCTCAGAATAGAACAAGCTTATAGCTGCTCTGATATCATTCATAATTCTCACTCTACTCATTATATCATGGATTATTTGAACACCTTCAAATAAGATACTTCTCCATGCTCATATACTGATGCATTTACAACTCCTAATTTGCTGTAAAAATTAAGTTCTTCTAAGTTGGTAACATTTATTCTAGACTTTCTCTTTTAATTTTTTATTAGTATAATTTATTTATTTTCTAAATATGTTCCCTGCTAATTCGTCTATTGGAATGTCGTTTGCATTTAATGTTGGTACATCCTCATTGCTCTTTTCATTGTTAGTATCCTTTACTCTGTCCTGTTGGTAGGGCTTTTATAATATGCTGATTGTATTCCCTGCAGAGGGGTAAGAAGACTTTTCCTAAACACCCCCCAAAAAGGATGTCCTGGTTATGATACTAAATTGCATCTGATAGTGAGGCTCTAGTTCTAGAGATTGGTGGGTATGGAGTACCCTTTCAATGCTATTACTCCCAGGTCCACTCTAACCTTGAGTAATAGACCTGTTAGGGTCTCATTTATGGGTCAAATAGATCTGTTTGCTAATTATTTGTATGAGATAAGAATAATTGATACCATATAACTATGTGCAAATTATTTGTATTAATAGTTACTTGAAGCTATAATTGTTTACTTAGGATGATTATTTGTTACTTGAAACAATATAACTGTGCAAAACAAATGAATATTATCAAATAGAAATTATTACTTGAAACCATATCATTATTAGTATTAGATAGGAATACTTGAAACCATATAACTGTGTACAATTTGGATTGGATACTTGATTTATAACTGTGTACAAAACCTCTAAAGAAACTGCGCAAAAAATGTAAATATAAATGCAGAATGAACTCAATTCCCCAACCTCTAGGTGTAAAATAATGTTAGCTGAGTTGACATGCCATTAAAATTTATTGATCATTTAATTATGTAACTCTCTAAAAGAACCTGTTAATCTGAATTTAAATCTTAGTTCCTTTCTGAAATCTCTCATTGGTCCTTGTTAGTGTCTAAAATTTCTCTTGGTTTTTCTGTTTAAAAAATTCCAGAAAAGAACATTATTTGTTATAAAGTAAAGAAAGAAAACTAACTTCTTTGTCTTGTATCTGTATATCCTTGTGTTGTCACTTGCTCTCTATTCATATGTATGTAGTGAAACCAGATTTTGCAGTGGTTTATATATTTACTCATGCATGCACCAGCTCCTGTATTTTTCTATCTTTTTGTATCTCTTTCCTGTATCTGCGTTTTTCTAGCTTAATCACAACTCTATCAATTTGGAAATTTTTTCCTATCTTTCTGATGGCCCAGATTTGTACAAATCTTGTTTATAACCAACTGTTTTTTTCTTCACATCTCAAATGATTTCTGTTTCATGATGTGAATTCTTGTGGAAAAAAGTTTCAGGTGTTTTTAGACTCGTCAGTGATAACAATTTGTCTTAATAGAATTGTCCCTACAAAGACTTGAACAAATCTTTTCAAGTTATTTTTATTCGCAGTTTACACAAACTCGTTTTACATAGATAATACAGTTCTTTTATCTTAGGCTTCAAAGCATCTTCTAAATATAAAAAAAATTATCCCATCCCATCCCATATTTTCTGTTGCAAATTTTATATATTTACTCAGGCTTCCCAAAACCTCTTCAGATTTAACTGTCTGTTACAGATTGTCAAGATAAAAATTCATTGGTGCTTTTTCATTCATTAGTGACTTATGTGCAGAATATAAAAACTATAGTGTTTTCCATCATATGATAATGTTTTAATGTGATGGATTTAATCATGCCCTTTGAAGCAGTAAGGAACTTGTCCAGCTGGGTTAGCAATCTGTGCATCCAGGGGGGGCAATGGGGATTGCTGAATTAAAGAGCTAATTTTTATTTCTTGGAAGTTTCAATGGTGTGTATATTCTGGAGATCAATTATTCCTCTAAATATTGAAGGGAAATCACAATGAAACATTGGCCTTATCACAACAGTTATTGTACAGAGTTTGGCAGAATGATCATTCAAGTTTGAAACAACCATATTAGCCATTTTATTTTGTTAGTATACTCAATAATAAAGATTACATTGAGTCCCTGTGGTGAAAAGTGCAAAAGTACATCTTGAAGTAAGCAAGTTTGAACTCCAGTCTTACTGTTAGATTCATTTTCAGACTATTACCCTTTGGAAAGGTTTGAACTCCCTTATCCCTCCAGCTATGGCTTAAATAGTATCACTGCTATTCTTGTACAAGGATGACTTTGGCATTAAATAATTCACCAAGGTTGATATGCTCTTAAACAAAGAAACTGAACTAAAGATTACATTGTCCATGTAATCCTTTAGCCTATCCTTTGTTTTCCAGTCATTGTCTCTGGTATTGCTCTGATTTCCTGATGAATAAAACTTTTCAGTTGGTTAGTCTTCTGTGATCTAGATTTAAAGTTTTGATCTTTCAGGTATTCCTAGAGGAAGTAATCATATAGGAATAAATCTGGTGAGTCAGTTGGCCGTGGGATATCACCATATAGTGAGATGAAGTGCTTAATCACCAATGTATGATGATCCCCTTTCCACACCATGATAGCAACTGAAATGGTATGCTGGCTGCTATTGCTCTTCCCACCTGCTCACTGCTACCAACGGCTGCATGGTGACTATTTTTAATCTAGGACATCATTCTGATGGATCCTGTATTTTGCATTGATGGGACAAGGTTGAATGAATCACAAAAGTAACAAGCAATTTCTATTTCTCCATGTTGGTGATATTTATTGTAATGAAATGTATTAAAAAAATTTTCTTCTGAAATAAGTTTTCAAATTAATATTTTAGTTTTGATACATTTTCCATTTTCCAATTAAGAACTGTTTTTTTTTTTTCCAAAATCTTTTTAATGATTTAAATTCCCTGAGGACTTAGCTTTATAAGAAATATGAATATTTTCCCTGTACGTAAATATTTCTGGTCTAGAGTTTGAAAGAGTGAAAGACAAGGGAAATAATTGTGGTAGTTAGTGTAAGATCTGAAAATTTTCCAAGTTAGGATATCAACATTGCTCCCAATAGCCAAATTAATTCAAAACCAATTTTACTTTTATTTCCAGATAAGTCTTAAGAGTACCATATCGTAGAAAAATTTATGCTGAAATGTCTTATTTTTCCAATAATTTGGTTACAAACAAATGCAGAAATTTAATATCATAATAGATTAAAAAAAAACAAAAAACAACCAACAAGAAATTTAACTGTCTTTTTTGTAGAGAGTAACTTGAGTCATTCAAATATACTTAATGTATGAGAGTGAGATGCAACTTGAGTCAAAATTATTTTTAAAGTTTGGATTTTATGCTTTATACCCCCTGAGAGTTTCTCTTGTTTGATATACCCAGGCTCCAAAAATTAAAACTATTACTTCTAGACATAAATAAAATAGTTGTTTTTAGAAGTATGAGTGAATTGAAAAAAAAAAACTCACTTTATAAATACACTTGTGTGATATACCTCCATCTGAACACCAATACTGAATTATAATTATGAAAATCTGAAAAAAAACCCTAAATAACCTTATTTGCATGCTTTTTTATTTTATGGATTAAAGTGCATTCTAGCCATAGGATTTGTTGCCAAATGCCCTGCACCAAAAGGCTTAAGAAGTTTAAATTAAGCTTAAATATTGTTGATTTAGGTAATATTTTTCTGAAATTGTTTGAGTTCAATGTATAATATTAGTCTGAAACAACTGCAAATGTTCACTATTTAATCAGTATGACTATAATTATAATAGCAGAAACCAGACCACTGTATACAGTTTGTATACAAACTATTCTTCAAGCGAAAGTGTGCATATGATGATGCTATTGGTTTTGGCACAGACTTATATATATATATATATATATATATATATATATATGTGTGTGTGTGTATGTATTTGTTTTTTTAATTATTTATCTATATAAATATACACAGATGTATACTGTATAAGTAGGAAACAGGCAAATTAGTGTTACTTTTTGGAATAGCCTAGAGCAGAGCGACCCCAGACTGTCGATTAGCACTTTGATGTTATTAGGGCATCATCAACAAGATAGCGCCTAACACATGAGCTTTCTGGCAGCCACTCAAACATCACTTTTATGTTTCTTTTTTTCTTTTTTTTTTTTTCTGCCAGTATCTGTAAAGTTTTTTTTTCCTTCTGTTGTTTTTCTTTTCTCCTTCTCTTCATGCATATTTGTTATTTTGTTAAATTTTCATTTTTTTAAAAACTTCTTTTTCTGTGTTTTTTCTTTTTGTTTTACTTTTTTTTCTTCATTTTTTGCCATTTCCCTATTCTACTTTCTCTTTTTTTTCCTTTTTTGATTTTCTATTTATTTTTATTTAAAGAAAATCATTATTCTTGCTGTTTATGCTTTTCTTGGGTTTCTTTTTTGTTTTAGTTTCTTTTTGGCATTTTCTAATCTAAGTATTTTCTTGGACAGTACCACAAGTATGAGGCATCCAATAAGGATTCAGTGGTTTACTAACCATTGTGACACAGTGATGCTCTCATATTTTCTAAGCTTAACCCAAGTGTACAAATGTTGGTCATCTGATGAGGATTGAACTTATTGTAGCGTTGGTCAGTAAGATTAGTTGGCTAACCTTTGTCAAATGGTGTGGCACCCAATTTTTTTTATCATTGAAATTAACTTAGTCCAGCTGAGGACAATAATTGTGGAGCACTCATTGCAGTGGTAGTGATCTGTAAGATTAGTTATCTCAGCACTGATTCATGGACAGGTAGTTGCTTGGTCATTCATAGTGTTTTTATTTCTCCAACTTCATTTCTTGTTTTTTCTTTTGAACTAATTCTTTTTTCCTTTTGTATTTAAAAAAAAAATCTGTACATTTTTTTTGTTTCCTACCTAAATATGTCTTGCCTTTATGAATATGCTAATTGTATCCCTTAGAATAAGGTTAACCCCCTGTATTTGTTGGTGAGGTTCCGGTTCTAGAGCTTTGGGGAGTGTTAAGCACCTCTTCATTACTGCTACTCTCAGGTCCACTTTGCTTTGGAGTGGTAATAGCTGTTAGAGCCTCATCTAGTGGTCAAATAGATCTGTTGGCAAATTATTTGTATTAGATAAATATACTTGATATCATAGCTATGTGCAAAAAATTACATTAAAAATGTAAATATACAATGTTTACAATTTAACTTCTAGGCATAAAATAATCCCAGATGAGTTGACATGTTATTAAATCAATCAAACATGTCTCTTTATTTACCTATTTAGCTTCTTTTTCATTTTCCTTCTTGTCTATTGAATTTTTTGTTTTTTCTTTTATTGTTTTATGTTTTGCTTTGTAAATTTGTACATATTCCCCACCTACTTCTTTTTCATTTTCTTCTCAAATTTTCTTCACTTTTAATTTTGATTCTCTTGTACTTTATTTTCAAAACTCTTCCTAACCTGCTATTTTTCTTTGTATTTTTTTAAAACTTCATTCTATCTATTTTCGCTGATATGTAGTTTTCTGTGAACATTGTTATTTCTTTGTTCCTCATTTCAGTTGATTAAGAATAAATATTGTCTTTGACTTTATTAGTTAGGTAACTAATTCTCTTTAGCTCATGTTACAAATGTCAGCAGATGTAGTGTTTTTTGTTTTGATTCTGTCATTGATAAAACCATGAATTTATGTGATGATACTTTAAAGCAGCTGCTTTTTGGAAAATCAGCTTTAGAGCCTCAGTCTGACTTCATAGCAATATGTTAAATTTAAAACTTGTCAAGACTTTCATTCAATTTTCCAATTTTTGATATTGAAACTGTACTTATACTAAACTGAATTGTTATCTAACTGCTTGAATAAACTGAATTGTTTGAAATAGAAATGTTTTTGACAAGCTGTGTACTCATGCTAAACTGAATTGTTTGAAATAGAAGTGATTAGTTACATAAAAATGGATTTGGCGTTAAATAACCTACAAAGGTTGATATGCCATAAAACCTAACAAATCAAACCAAACCAATCAATTTTCTGAAATAAGTGTGAAGATCAGTTCATGATTATAAATTAATAATCTTTTTGGTTTTTCAATATTCATCGACAACATTTAAGATATATTGGGGTTCACAGTGTCAAGTTTTTAAAAAATAGCAACAATATACTTGTTGAGAAAATGGGTGATTTGAATTAGTTGTTTTTTCGATCAATGATCACTGTTCAAACATAGGTAAAAGTAAGAATATTGACTTATAGGCTGGGCAAACCGCTATGCTTTTTTATTATATAGGAGCCATGTTTAACATAATGCTTATTATCATAAGAAATGGAATTGTCAACCTGAGTTCAAATCCTTGACCTTGTGTCACTTTCTGTCTGTAGTGGAGGTGTTGGGTGAATACATATTTTATCATATGGTCTTGTGTCATACTAAGCTAATATTCATAAGTAGCTACAAGGTGGGGCTGAAAAGTTCTTGGCCAAACCAAGAAAAGAAAAAACTGTTGAGAATGTACCACATGTGTTGAATTGCTGATGAATATCCTTGAGATAATCCTTAGTTTGATTGACAACTTTTCTGTAACCCCTCATATGAGAAGTAGCAGATGTTACCAGGAAAAAAAAAAGAAAATGTTATCGATGGTTTTAAGTGTCTGAGTTTTTAGTAATAAGTACTAAATTTGTCATCTTATAAAACCCGCCTTATATTTTATTTTGCCTGTAAATACAGAAAACATGTAAGTCTTTAGTTGTTTTAATTTTTAGTAAATTTATCTGCTTTACTTTTTAGATGAGAATATAAAGTAAGCATACATCTACTTCTACAAGCAAAGAATATGATATAAGTTTGAGGTTATCATCATTAAGTATTCCTGATAGCACAGATTTCCCTGACTCTCTCTTATCATCCACCCCTATCCTCCATCACTCCTAGCAGGCTCTCTTGACTGCATCCAGTGCCTGCACAGAGATGATGTATATAAGTTCTTGCTTATGAATTCATCCTTGCTTCACCAGCAGTTCCCAGCATGTTTTGTTTGTCTTACTTAGATGGTTTGTGAGATGTGAGGTGCTGCTTCTAGGATTTATTAAAAATAGCACATAGCATTGTGTAGTTCTCATAATTTCTTTTGGGATTCATGTATGAAAGATTGACCTTGCCTCCTCCTCTCTTTAGTCCACTGTAGAACTGAACATTAAGGAGTAGCCTCCTGAAGCTAAGGGGATTCTGGCTTTGATCTTCTTGGGAGAATGGAAAATATCTTGATTTAATATCATCTGTAAGCTTTAACATTTGGGAGATCCTTTTTCTCTAATCATATAAAATCATTATTCCTTTTTCTTTTTTTCTTTTTTCTTTAGTAAGTTAAGGAATTTTCTATCCTTTTACTTTCAGTAATATGATAATGGATAGGAGTAGGGGTTTTATTAATTTCACTTAATTTTTCAGTAATATAAAACCTTGTCTCTAAATAAGTAAACACCTAACAATCTTTTTTTATAAAAAAAGTTAATTTTCTTCACTACCTAAGATAGCAAGATTTTATTTATTATCCAATGAAAACAAATACTATATATGATTTGTTTCCATACTCTATTGCACAGAAACTCAGTAACCTAAAATATGAATATTAACAGTCCAAAAATAAGTACAACTTCTTATAAAGTATTATTCTTCTCATTGCATATATCTTCATACAATTTTATTTTTGATTACAGAATTCTATTGGTGCAGGGTTTGGTAATTAATAATACCTAATAATATTTGTTTTTATTGTATGTTTCTCTAGAAATAATAAAATCCTGATAACTTTATTTTTGAAGAAAATGGATATGAATGTACTTATTGTGTGTGTATTCAGTATGAATAATCTGCTTGCTCAAAAAGTTTTGTAGAATTCTAATATGAAATATCTATTTTATCACCTTGGGTGCTGAAAGGACCAATGAAGAAAGAGCCTCTGTCATACATCCTTAGAATGTAGGTAATAAGTAATATCTTAGTGATTTGTAACTAGGTCAGAGTTAATTAGAAAATTCTTTCTGTCTATCTATACCAATATAGTTTTCAAACTATTATCTTCCATCCAAATATTTTAGTCTACATTACTTTGGGAAAAGAGAATTATAATGGAGATTGGTGCATCTTGACCTTCGTTTTATTTGTTTCTTTCTTGATTTTTTCCCTGCCAGTGGAAGTTTTCCTATATTCTTTGAGAAGTTTTCTTTTGTATAGAATTATGCAAACTAAGATGTAATAATCTAAACTACAATGCTATTTTGAAGAATCTATTTATCCTATATTATTCTATTTATATTCATAATCAAATCATGTTAGCCTACAAAACAGTAGCTGTACAGCTACTTACCTCCCATCTCACAAGATATTTAAGTAAGATAAGCTGGGCACTGCCATAGAAGTTAGGACAAACTCATAAATGACTTTCTTATGAACTATTACACATAGATTTATGAGTGTAAGCCATCCAGCAAAATCTTACATTCATCAGGTCTTTGCGAACACTAGATACCATTTAGAGAACTTGCCAAGAGCAGTGGTTGATCAGGACGAATACAGCATTTGAGTCAAGAAAATCTGTGCTGTTCGTATGCCTTGATGACGTGTGATTTTTTATATATATATATATATATATATATATATATATATATATATATATATATATATATACTAGCCAACTATACATCCTATTAACAGAAAATTAAATTCTAATAAAAGCTTTTAAAATTTTCACTTAAAAGTGAAATTTAAGATTTAGGCAACAATATTTATGGTGTTGAATCAAACACTTAAAGGAATATATTTGATTTTGCTGTAAGAACTTAATCTGGCTTAATTAGTAAAATTACTTGAAATTTTTAGATAAAAACAAAAATGAATTTAGTGAAATACAGGCTGTTTCAAATAATTGGATACATTTCCTAATCTAATGATTTGATTGATTCTTGTTCAAATGATCTCCAATTTCAACAGCATGTGTAGAAACAACTAAAAATTTTATTTTCAATGATTTATACCTTTTCTTTTCCAGTGTATGGTATTCATACACCTGTCCAATATTTTTTTTTTTTCATCATAATTGTAACCCAGTGAGTGTTTTGTCTCATTTCTAAGTTATGGCCAAATGAACCAATGCGAAAGCAAAGTTAAGAAGTTATGATTATTTTTTTATGCTTACATCAAAATGATTTTATTATAAAAGATTCATTAAAAATTACTGGTATACAAAGATTAAAAAAATGGTATCAAATTATAAATAATTTATTAAAACTGGCTTTTAAAGAATTAATTAAAACCAACTTTCAAAATTCCTTATGTGAATTACGTATCACCTATTACTCTAATAAATGCTGTTTGTTTGGATGTATAAAGTTGATAACCTTAGTCGAGGATGACCTGAAGGCTCTCTTTTCAATAGCTACTACACCGAGGTGTAGGGAAGGACACTACTCCTTTCCTTGGATTGCTCCACTTTACCCATGATCCTTACCTTATAATGCTGAGTGTTAAGTAAGGCGGCCTCAAGTACCATTTTTTGTGTCTTTGGTATGACTCGACCTGGGATTGAACCCCAGTCTCCTGGGCCATTTATACATTTTAAAAAGTTAATTGTACTGCCTATTAAAATGGAGACTGTTTTGTTCTAGATGATAGAAGTTGGGATACACACTCATACAGATTTAAATGATGAAAATTTTTTAATAGATTGAAACTAAATTGTTAGTTGTTAATCTATGCATGGCCACCAACCAGAGTGATCTTCAATATCGAAACAAATTCTTAGCAGCATAATGGTAAGAATCTTTGCTTGTTGTTTCTGCTGATTCTTTGATGACTATAGAGCCACATGCATACTACATCTGTGATAATGTTGCTATTTTAGCAGCAAGTAGATTTTTTTATGGGGTGGAATTGTTTTATACCCACTGGTTTTTTAATTCTGTTTTCCTTCTCTTAGACAGGTTGCTTTACTAAGGCTTAAGAGTTTAGTGTGCCTTGCTATTTACTCATAAATGGAAGAAAAGATGGGATTCATGCTTTTACTAAGGGCATTAACATAAGTGAAATGGAAACAGCCTCATCCAGGATTTGAACTCTCATTATCAAGTCTGTTTTCTATGACAATAACTATTATACAACATGTACTTCCTTGATTTATTATATTAAAGATCACTGTTTGGCTGCCATGTGTAGATAATGGCTAGCAATTTAGTTTTACTATACATAGCTTAATTTTAATGTATGTTTGCCTGTCATACTAAAAGTTGGTTTCATTTGTCTATCGTGGTATAAATTTTTTAAAGATTTTTGTCTGATCATTAAATGAAGACTGTATTCCCTGCCATTGTGATGTCATTTACTGTCAAGCTGAAAGCCAAGGTCTGTAAATGGTTTGCATTTGAATGAGATCAGTGATGAAGTCAGTGTTGTTGTGTGTGACACTGGATTACTGGGGTTATGGTTTAAGTAACCAGATGTTTCTTTGTTACAGTATTAGTTGGATACAAGTACATTTATGGAGAAAACAAGTTGTGTTAAGTCTATACAATATGGGTCATTACAGCCTTCACCATATAACATTGGTGACTAAAAGGATACCTACTGTGTATTCTAGAATAATGAACACCCTTATGAAATGAACAAACCATAATTTAACTGAGAATCAGTGTAGTGTCTGATAAATAAATTATCATCATTGAGGTATGTTGATAGGATGGATTTCCTTGACTCTCTCTCACCATCTGTCCCTATTGGTCATTGCTCTTGGTAAGTCCTTTAGATAGTGTCCAGTGTTCACACAGAACTGAAAAATAAATAATAAGTATTAAAACAATTGTGTGTGTGTGTGTGTATAAATACACACACACACACACACACACATGCATTTTTTTTTTTTTTTTTTTTTAATAGATTTCATATTTTTTTGAGGATGTATTAGGTTTTAAACTCAAACTAATGACTGTTTTCATCTACATACTTTATAGTTCTAAAAAAAAACAAACAAATGAAAACAACTATGAGTTACACAGGTACAGATACTACTTTCTGAGTGTCTCTTAAAAAATAAATTAAAAAAAAAATTTATTTTATTTTATTATTTTATCTTTTTAAGTATAATTTTCTCTGAGCTGAAATAGTGAATTTGTTTTAAAGATCATGACACACCTTGTAGACAGTCAAGCTTAAGACTTCTTGTCTCAGAGGATGGTAATTATTGACGCAAATTAACCCAGAAATGATTGTGCTGAATGAATTTGCCTTAGAGAAAACAGGTGTAATGTAATAATAGATATGTCAGCTGATAAGATAAATCTCTGCATTCTTAAGAAATTAAATATTATTATTGCTCTATTATGTCAGGGATGGCTTGATGGTTATTGGCACAGAAAGTAGAATTTGCAAATTTAGCCAATTTGGAAAAGTATGATTCCATGTCTTCCAATAGGTCAGGTGCAGGATTGTTTCTAGCTGTGTGAAAAATAATAGACAAAGCCAATTAATCCTGTGAGGTAGGTCAGGTAAGAGAAGTTTATTCTGATTGGTAAGGTAAATAAACAAACAAAACCTTCAACTTGGCAATTGCCTTAGCTATCTTGATTTGCTATGTTTGTATTTACCTGCAATTTTCACTGCAATGAGCAGGATGTGACATAAGGTAAATTTTGCATGTGGAGTACAACATGTTTGAATTCAGAGTTTTTCTTCTCTTAGAGTGGTTAACATACCCAAGTTAAAGAGCTTAGCCTACCCTACTATTCATTCATAGTTGAAAGGAAAATAGTTTCGTCCCTTTCCAAAGTGTATTGGCATGATATGAAATGCAAAGAGCCTTGTCCAAGATTTGAATACTGATTATGTGCCAAATTTTGCTATGTCACTATATATTTAGATATTTTATTTAAACAAAATTAATAATTTTTTACCGGTGGTCATATTAGTGTGTGATCTGAAAGCCACACAGATGAATGTGTAACGGAGTCCAGTTAGAGAATTTTTGCTTTACGAGTTCAAACTGGGCCATAATGCTGCAAAAGCAACCAAAAATATTTGTTGTAAGAAAGGTGACGGTGCAGTAGGGTAACCAGATTGCTCAACAAATTTTGCTTAGGTTGCAAGATCCTAGATGATCAGGCAATTCAGGTAGGCCTAAGACTGTGGATTTTAAGGTCATGCTTCAAGCCATTGAGGTAAGTCTAGTGAGTAACACTTGGAGAGTATCAAGCAAGCTCAGAATCTCACAGTACAGTGTGGTTTGTCACCTTCATGACATTGACAAAAGCATCCAGAGGCACCAAATCAAGCCTCATATTACTAAAATATTGCAAAACTTTTGACTCAACTTGAGATGATTGGAATTTATATCAGATGAAGCATCATCAATCATTGTTAATGTTTTATTACTATTATTTTGATAATAAATTTATCTAAGGAGAAAAAAAAGCTGTTTTCATAAAAAGAGAACATGGGGGGGAGAAATGAGAGAGCATTTGTAAAGAAGAACAAAATTGAATGATTAGTGAATAAGTTTTGATATGTTTAAGAACTCAGATATGAAGTATCATGGATAGCATAAGTAGCAAGTACTTTTGAATTATTTCTTTGATTATTTCTGTTAAGATTTGATATTTATTTTATTTATTCTTATTGTGTTATTAAAATCTTCATTAATTGCTCTGTTTGGCGGGAGCGGGGACATTTGAAAACAATAATAAAGTTTTTTGTCAGGGTATCAAACAATAATTATAAACTCTGAAAGACTTTTTAAAAATTAGATTTTGAATGCTTGATTTATCAATTGAACATCATTAAATCTAAGTAAACTGATATATTACATTTACTTATGCCTAAATAAGCATAAAACTGATTCTTTCTTCAGTTGAAATGGTAATAATGAATCTATTTCTAATAGCATTGTCTTTTTATTTGATAGTTCTTGTTTCAGTCATCATGAGTTTTTTGATCTTGAGTAAATCAATTCTGTCAGTATGTTCTTAACTCAATCCAGTATTTTACTTGAAGTGCACTAAACTTAGTCTGAAAAAAGGTGAGAATTGTAGGGCAGTCAACAAGGCTTGAAATTCACTATCAGTGTTTTACTTTACAGTATTACTAACCATTGCTCTCAGTGATGCTCTTAAAACTTTATACTTATCTGATATTCTCTGTTTATATTGATCTAACCTCTCCACCATGAGCAGGATGTAACACAAGGTCAATTTATAAGTGGGGTACAGCTGGTTTGAATTCAAGAGTTTTCCATCTTGAAGATTGATTGCCATACCAAAGCTAAAGAGGCCTGTCTGTGTTACTATATAATTGTAGTTAGAGGGAGAAGAAAGAGATTCATGTCTTTCTCAAGGGCATTAGCATGATGTGAAACAAACAGCATCATCTGAGATTTGAACTAAGGTTGCTGATTGCATTTCCTCAGATGATAACCATTATGCCATACACCTCTACCAACTTCTCATATTTTTTGTCTAATAAAATTTAGCTTATTGCATAAGTTTATTTGAATGAATATCTTTGTTTTTATACAAGCCTGGTCCCTTGGAAATTATCTATCAGCAATTAAGATTATCCATTGCTTAATGTCTCTGTTCTTTTCTCACAATTTGATTGTATCTTTTAATTCTGTCCTTTATCTAACCTTCATTGTCCATACATTTTTTTCTCTAAATAATATACAAATGTCGTATTGTTTTCTATGTGAAAACAGAATAAATATGCAGAAGTATTTTATATTGCATCTTCTCTTTTATATAAAAAAAAAAGTCATAATTCAATTTTGTCTGTTCTTCAATTAAGAAAGTAATTCTTCTATTCTGTTCTGCTTGAAGTTATTTCTTTTTCCACTAATGATTTACATTTAGGTTATGAAAAAAACTGTTGCACATCATTTGACTTATGTGTCATAAAAATCTTTTGTGTATTTCTTTAGAAGCACTGATATGACATTAAACCATTTGATGATGTTGCTCCAGCCCTAGAGCTTTGAAGAATATGAAGAACCCTTTCATTGCCATTGCTCTTAAGTCCATTCAGACCTGGAGTGGTAGCACCTGATAGTCTCCTATCTCTTTGTCAAATCAAACAGTTTGACATTTAAACTGTGTGTAAACAAATTACTTACATGAAATTAAATTGTTAGAAATAGAACTCTTTGACCATTTAACTGTGTGTAAACAAATGACTGATATTTAATTGAATTGTTACTGATATATAGCAATACATAGAACGATTTAACTGTGTGCTAATGAAATGGGTAATGTTGAATAGAATTATTAGTCTTGATTGGCAATACTTGAAACTCTGTAACTGTGTCCCTGAATTGAATTGTTAGTGTTACATAGTGATGTTTGAAACCATTTAACTGTGTGCAAATAAAACTATTTATGTTAGATAGCAATATTTGAAATCTTTTAAGTGAGTGCCAACAAATGATTAATACTAAATAGAACTATTCATGTTAGAATATTTAGAACTAATTAACTGTGTGCAAACAATAATAATACTTATGTGCAAACAAATTAGCTCTGATTGATTTAAGAATAAGATGACACAAATTATTAATTTACAAATCATATAACCATTTAACTGTATGCAAACAAATGAGATCTGGCTCATTTAAATATGTTCTCAACAAACTGTGTTTACCAATCAATTGTATGAAGAGGATTTGGCATTAAATAGCCTACAATGGTTGATGTGCCATGAAACCCAACCAAACCTCATTAGGTACCCAATATTTGTTACTTTCTGCCAAATTTAAGGTAGACTTGGTTTTAGGACTCCCTTGTATAGTCTAATGATCATAAGCTTGGTTAGCAAACTTCTTTTTGTGAGTTCAGTTCTCATAAACTGGATTTGGCATTAAATAATATACAAGTGTTGATATGCCATAAAACATGATGAACCAGCCTACTAGCTTGAATAGTCATGATTAAAGTTGTGACTTGAGCTCACAATATAATTCCCCATAATCTTAGTCATATTAGTTGTAAACAAGAAGTCAGTCATATGATTCATTGTTGATTGATATTTTGGTCTTGGAGGAGGGGATAACTTCTCATGGAATTTATAAAAAATGCTACTTTATATTAGGTGAATGAAAGGAAGTGCATTCTTTCTGTTCAGTGTTCTAAATCTCCTGAATGTTAGACTTTGTAATATGACTGAGTTAATTTCCATGTTTAATTTCTTTCTGCCCTTCTTCACTAGAAGTTGGAAGTGTGCTTGGCTAGCTTTTTTTTCCTTCTCCATTTAATATGAAAGATGCACTCAACTACTAATGGATAGCTGTATATATGTTAAGAACAGCATCATTTTGATCTGAAAACTCATTTATCTCCAAAGCTCATGCTTTCATCCAATAAAAAATATTGAATCTGAGATTTTAGTTACATCCATTAGGTTTATCCTTGAGAATCCTCCTTTTAAAAAAATGTACTTAGTCCTGTAGACTTCTTTATAGAACATAGGACAGTTGCCACACCTTATCAATTCTCTGGTTTCCATAGTAACAAAGTTTTTATTGAAGTGAAGTTGTTCATCCAGCACCCCCGGGTTTTGAATTCGTAATTTTTCAATGTTAGAGGGCCTGGCTTACTAATAGCTTGGTTTAGACGGGGGAAAGAGATGAATTCATGCTTTACTCCAAAGGTATTGCAAAGTAAAATATAAACTGTCTCATCCAGAAGTTGAACTTGGCTTGCCAAGACCATTTCCTTTGACAATAACTGTTGCACTGTCTATGCCTCCTAATTTGAAGCTTTGAATTCAAAGTTTTACTCCTCTTAGACTGGCTATCATACCAAGTTTAAAGAGCCAAATCTGCCCTACTCTTTATCCATAGCTACAAGGAGAATAGTTAGATGCATACCTTTCCCAAGGGTACAAGCAGTCTGTGAAATAAAAACAGCCTTGTCCAGGATTTGAACTTGGGTTGCCATGCCATTTCCAGTGAAAATAAGTGTTACACCACAGGCACCTCAACATTGTCATATAAACTAATAGAAAATAAGATTGCATTGCCTTTTAATATACATTTCAATTTACTCAGTATTAAATGCCCAAATGATATAACTGGATTATTTTGTTTGTGATTTTTTTTGACTGTTGTCCTCATCTTTATTATTGTTTGCCAAAACACAATGTTTCGGCTGCTGTATCCTCTGGTCTTCCTCAGGTGTCCTTTGTTCATTTTGGGCATAGGAATGATTCAACCTGGAAAATCGTTTTTAAAGTTTGAGTGTTTATCAAACAAGATGTTCAAGAACTATGAAGATCTTATTCAAATACACATCAAACCTCATTTAAAAAATTCAGACAGATGATATAGCTGGATTACAGCAAATGATCCCTATGTGCATAGGTTCTAAAATAAGGGCTGTGTCAGCAGTACTTGAACATCAAACATGTACTATGCCAAGGTCAAAATTGATGTAGTTGTTCAGGATATTGCAATTTTATTGTCTGTTAGTATATTTAAGTATATACAAAATGTAGTAAAATATTGAAATTATGACTTACTAAAAAAAGACTGTTCTTCTTTTATAAAAAAATAAAAAGAGTGTTGAGAATATATTTAGCCTTATCAACATGAGGAATAACATAGACAAAATAATCATTAAAAAACAAAGTTTAAATAAACATAACTTTAAAAAGATCATAATGCAAATGGGAACATTAATGGCTGACATGTTTGTTTTACTGCTTGTTTTATTTGCATAGCTTTTATATATATATATATATATATATATATATATATTCACTGACTTTTTTTGTGTAGATTTTGTTGTATATAACTACTTGATGTTTTTTATTCTTTTGAAAGACTGAAGAATTTTATCTAAAAGTCATCATAATTTATCTTCTGAAAAGTGCACATTTTTTTTTATTTTGTTTTTGGGTAAATCTTGAAAAGACTTTGTTTTGTTGGAATATAGTAAAAGGAATTTTTTTTCAATTCAGAAACATCTAAATAGTAGATGTCTCTGTGTGTATGTCTTGTGTTGTATACAGAAATAGTTGTTTCTAAAACCCTACTTGAACATATATTATGGATCTTGACCAAAGTAGCGGGTATTCTTATATGCTATTTCTCTTGCTACACAGCAAATCATTCCGAGTTTATTCACTGTTACTCAGATTGGCAGGAACCTAGTCTGCTGGGGCTTCAGAATACACCAACTGCATCTCAGCAGAAGCGTAAGAGACACTCTCCTACTAACAAGTAACCTGGATAGAACACTAAACCAGCTGCTGGTAAAGCTCCAATTCTGGAGCTTTGGGGAATGTGGAGTACACCTTCATTCCCATCACTCCCTGGTCCATTCTGACCTAGAGTGGTAATACCTGATAGAGTCCTGTCTATGGGTCAGATAGAACTGTTTAACAGTGTACAAACAAAATGCCTGGTGTTAAATTGTTAGTGTTACATTGCGATGCTTGAAACCATTCAGCTGTGTGCAAAATAAAACTATTGGTGTTAGATAGCAATACTTGAAACCATTTAACTATTGCTAATCAAGGAATGATGTTGAATTATTTGTTTTAAATAGCAATACTTGAAATGATTTAACTGTGTGTGAATAAAACTATTTGTGTAAGAAATACTAGAAACCGCTTCACTGTGTTCAAACAAATGATTGATATTAAATAGTTATTAGTGTTATAAAGCAATACTTGAAGCCATTTAACTGTGTGCAAACAATAGCAATACTTGTGTTTGCACAAATTAGTTTTAACTCATTTAAAAATAAGATTACCTACTAACTATTCACTTACAAATCATATATAACCATTTAACTGTGTGCAAACAAAAGAACTGTCTTGTTTAAAAATGTTATCTACAAACTATTCATTTATGAATAATATATATCTGATATATATAAACAGGAGTTGGCATTAAATAACCTACTAGGGTTGATATTCTATAAAATGCAACCAACTAAACATTGCCAGCAAGTGTAAGTTCTTTGGAATCAGCCCCTATTACAAAACAAATTTATAGCCTTGTTCAATCTACTGTGGACAAATAGATCTGTTTAAATAGGAACTCTCTCTTGAAACAACTACACAAAAAATGTAAATGTGAACTTACAATGAATGAAATTCTCTAACCTTAACGCATAAAATAACCCTAGAAAGGTTGACATGCTGTTTCAATCAATCAATAAAGCAGTTGTTAAGGAAGGTGTATTGAAAGCAGTTAGAGGATGATTTTTTAAAAATTTTCGCAGAAGACTAGCAAACTAGGCAGCTATTTGCTTTAGAAGAAATCTTTCCTATTTTTATTTTTGAAATATTTCCTATCCTTTTTTTTTTTTATTAGCATAGTTTTTCATGTCAAAACTATTTTTTCTTGTCTTCTGTATTTTCTTTTAGGAATCTTTCATCACTTTTTTGCTATTCTTCTATTAACTCTTAACATCCTGTATAGCACAACACAACTCTTCATTCTCAGTACAGTTATCATTGTAGTATTAATACTATTCCAATACTGAATCTTTTAAAGTAAAGTATGATAATGATATTAAACTAAATTGCTATTAATAGCAGCCCAGAATAATTCTACAAGAACTAATTATCTAAAAGCTAGACTAGACAGCTAGACAGGAGAATAGCTAGTGTAGGCTACATGGAAAGAGAGATGAAGTAGTAAGTCGTATAAGAGAATGCTGCAAACTCATCCAGAAGGAGTACTATAGCAGGCATGACTGTGTGGGAAAGTTGATCAACTGGCAATTGTGCTAGGGACTAATATTTGATACTACCGACATGGTATATATACAAACCATAATCTATCCTGGATAATGAGATAAAACATTCTCTGTGATTTTAAGATAAAAATGGATTGCCCATTTCAGGTCAGAAGACCTGACCTACTTTTAATTAACAAAAAGAAAAGAACTTGTCTACTAATGGATTTTGCCATTCCAGCAGACCTCAGAATAAAGAAGAAAGAAAAAAACTGGATAAGTTCCTGAATTTTGACAGAGAGCTGAAAAATCTATGAAATATGAAGGTGACAGTAATACCAACCATCACTGGAGTCCTTGGAACAATCCTGAAAAACCTGGAAAAGTGATTGGAAGAACTGGAGATAAGAATTAAAACTATCCAGACCAAAGCAATGCTAAGTTCAATTAGAATACTTAGCAGAGACCTGGCAATCTGAGGAAACTTGCTGTCATTCAGATTACAGTAAAAACCACCAGCTACTACTGATGGGAAAAACTCTGATGATGATGATGAGTGGCAATATTGGTTTATATTGTACCTGTTTAAAGGTAGAATCTTCCACCTGACTTTCCTCTCTCGATGCCTCCTGCACTTATCATCATTGTGACAGCCAGTGATGAGACCTTTGTCAAGATACTTGGCAATATGACAGTGCAGGGAGAAATGAATTTATGCCTTTCTTTTCTTTTGGGCATTAGCTGAAATTTGACTTAGTTCATTGTATTGACAACTGATATATCATTGTGCCTTGAAATATAAACAGTTTTTATGTTATGTTTTCGGATGAATGCTTTTTTCCTTTTCTTTTCCTTTCTTACTTGTTCTGCAAATTAATGGCAGCAAAATAAAGGACGTTCTCTTATCCATTGTCATATATGTTGATTTATTGAATCAGTATGGCCTAAGAAGCAGGTAAAGTCATCAAAGATGATTTCTTTCTCTGATTCTTTGTAAGCCAAGTATCTAAACAAGTTTCTGCCAAGCAAGAAAGGGTGGTAGTTTAGATGTGTTAGTGTTCGTTTATTTTTAGGCTGAAAGGAAAAGTTTATGAAACAAACAACTTGCATTTTGTAAAAGGTTGGACCTGAAGATGAAAGAGGTCGTACCAGGAAAGAAGCAATAAGATGAGGAAAAGAAAGAGATTATGTGAGAAAGAGATCAGAAAGTAAGGGGAAACTGAAATGAAGGAAGTATGAAAGAAACTCGTAAAAGAAAGGAAAGAAGAAGAAATTGTGGAAGGAGAATGGGATTTGTAGTAGAGAAAAGAAGTGGAAGGAAAAAAAGCATATTTGTAAAGTAGGATAAGAAGAGGAGGAAAAAGAAAGGGCAAGTTGGAAAGAAGGAAAGGTTTGTGATTCAAAGACATTTTGGAACATAATAAAAGGGAATGAATATTGAAAGGGATTGAAAGTTTAAGGAGAGAAAAATAGAATAAAAGAAATGTTGGAAAAAGTAAGAGAAGGATGTGGGAGGAAAGAAATGAAGTAAAGGGAGCGAAATAGTGAGAGATGTGGTAAAAGAGAGAGAGAGTTAATAAAAGAAAGATTAAAGGTAAAGAAGAAACAATAGAATAAGAATTGTGGAAAATGGGGGAGCAAAGAGGGAGGGAAAAAGAAATATTTGAGGAAAAGAAATAAACTGCAAGGAAAAAGGAAAGAAGTCAGGAGTAACAAAGGGAATAAAGAAATAGAATCAGTAAAGAGGAAAAAAGAAGCTGAGAGATGGGTAAAGAAGTATTAAGAGAAAGCAACATCTTGTTTTTCCTTTGTTAATTTCTCTTGAAGAAATGGCACTAGATCATAAAGAGCAAAGTAGTTATACAGAAAAAAGCATATGTGAATAATAAAAATAATTAAGATGAAACTTTTCTATTTTTAATTATTTATTTCCAGTCAACCTCCATTATTTATTGATATACAAGTTTAAGTTTTCAAAATTCAAGTCTTTATAACTGTTAAGTAATTATATCTTAAGAATTTGGAACATTTGTTCAATGGCATGAAATATTGATCTTTTTAGAGTCAATTAGATAACACATGAACCTGTTGGATTTCATTGTAACTGTGGACCATTGTATTGCTGCATCTATTAAGGAAGAAGTAAAAGAATTTTGTTATTTCATTAAAGATGGCTAATTCTCTATCAGCTACTAGAATTCTTATCTTCGTAATTATGCGTATAACCATGACAAAACAAAAATAGCATATTATCTTGAGATTTTTGTTAGAACAGTACAGTAAAATGCACTTATTTAGATGATTATTATAATAAAGCACTTCCAAGTCTAAATTGCAAATGAATGATAATTTTGTGTGGTCCGCATTCTCACCAAATATCATTTTTTAATAATCCATATATAACACAGAAATACCAATATCCCTTCACTGCCATTACTTCTAGGTCCACTCTGATTTTTTTTAGTGGTAGTAACTGTTAGTCCCATCTATGGGTCAAATAGAACTGTTAAAAAATATTAATATCAGCCAAAATTTGTGCCATCTGAGTATAATAGTTGTAATGTAATAAAATATTTTATTAGAATAAATAGACAAATGAAATGAAAATAAATAAGAATGCATATGAAAAGATTACTCTGATTTTTTATTTGATTTTAATTGATTTCTGTATGATATGGCATAAGATTACTTTTAATATATTTGAGAATAAAACAATAATATCAGAAATCAATTACACCAAGTAATTGTTTATTTAACCCAGTTTGCAAATCATTCACACCATATACTATGTAAACCTTTATTTCTTAGTAATGTATAACACAGGATTTTAAACACATTAATAACAAGAGGTATTTGAGGCAAATCTAACTCATTTGAATAGGTATATCATTAACAAATAAGATACATATTAAGATTTAAAAAATGATTATTTCATAGTCATTAAGAATATACCTTGAATAACTAAGGGAATTGGAATGTTGGTTACATAATTTCCATTATGATATTAGCTAGGAGCACTTTATATCATAACTGTTAAAATCATTTGTATTAAGAATAGTTTCTTGAAGCTATAATTATTTACTAAAGATTATTATTATACTTCATGTGATTTTTTGCACCAGCATTAGCTGATGGTCTTTAACTGGTGTCTCAATGACAACAATTCTCCTCAAGTCTCTTGGAATCTTCTCAGTATTCTGGCCAATCTCAAGTGTTGTAGTCTGTATGGTCTCAATTCATCCTCCAATCTCCAATACCCCCAGTTCCCTTTCCAAGTCCTTGAGGACCATTCCAAATGCACCAATTATAATTGGCATCAGTATCACCCCCATGTTCCTCAGCTTTCTTAGTTCTCTGGCAAGGTCTAAGTACTTGTCTCTTTTTTGCTTTCTTTGATTTTCACCCTGTGGTCTGCTGGGATGGCAAAGTCTACTATATAGCAAGCGCTCTCTCTCTCTCCCCTCCTTCTTTTTTTTTCTTTTTTTTTTCTTTTTTTTTTTTCTTCTTTTTTTTTAATTAATTATCCCTATGTCTGGTTTTCTGGCCTGGATTAGGTTATCTGTTTGTATCTCAAAATCCCAGAAAATTTTATGCTTCTCATTCTCCACGACAGATTCTAATTTGTGCATGTACCATTTGGTAATATGGTCAAATTTCAGTTTCTTGCGCATTTCCCAGCAGATTACCTTTCCCACCCAGTCGTGTTAAGTCTTATACTCACATTGCACTAGTTTACTACATTCACTTATGTGATTAATGGTTTTGTTTCTATCACCACATAATCTTCACTTGCTATTCTATTGCATATTATCGATTTTGGCTTTATCATTATTATTATTGGTTACTTGAAACCATATGATGGTTTGTAAATTTTTTTGGATGGGCTTATTTGGTATCATATAGTTATGTAAAGAAATGATTAAACAAATAAAAAAAAAGTGCTATTGAACATTGGAACTACAGTGATGATTACTATAAAGCATTTATAGATAAACAAAATTTTAGCATTAAATAAATAATCCATAATGAGTTAATATGCAATTAAATAAATAAAAATCAAATAATCAATTCTAATCATTGTCCAGAAAGCAAGTTTAAAAAAAAAAAAAAAAAAAATACTCAGATGAATTAAGTTTTCAATATTTTGGTAATTTGATCTTCAATTCAGCATCTAGAGATGCTTTTGCTAAGGTCGTGAAGGTGACCTACCACTCTGGACTGCTGAACTCACCTGATACTTTTTGAGTGCCAGTCGCTGAATTCATTTCTTTGGCTTGGAACATAGCCTCAGAATCCATGGTTTTAGGTCTACCTGACCTTGCCTGATCATCAAAAGTCTTGCAACCTCAGCAAAATTTGTTGATCCATCAGTTTACTGTACTGTGATCAACTGTGCTTTCACTTTTTCCAATATAAATGTTTTTGGTTGCTTCTGCAGAGTTAAGGCCCATAAATTATCATAAGTTAAGCATAAATTGCCAAATTAGATTACATTGCACATTCATCTGTATGGTTTTCAATTCACATGCAGTGAAGCAATGCATGAGTCAGTGCACCAACTACTATGAGGAGGGAGTCTCTGTGGGGTAATGGTTGACATGCTGGAATTGTGACATCATAGTAAGCAAGTTTAAACTCTATTTCTGCTATTATGTTCACTTTCAGACTAATACCCTTGGGAAAAAGGTATGCACCCCCTTATTCTCCAAGCTATGGTTTAAATAATACCACTACTGTTCTTCTACAAGGATGGTTTTGGTATTTGATAATTCACAAAGGTTGATATGCCATTAACCAAAAAAAACAAACCAACTACTATGATACTACCGGTCACAGTACGTACCTATCACAAGTTCAACTGCTTCTGTCATGTGATACACGTACTACAGACTAGCATGCATCAAAGTATGGCAAAACTTGATCACCCTAGTAAAATAAAAATCCTTGTCACATTCGTGGAAATGTTCCTGAAAAAAAAATTTTTTTTAATATATTTGTTTCAATCTTCAATATGCCAGCTTCATCTCCACTGTCAGATTCAAGTCAACATCCTGAAAGCGAAATCAAATATGAGCTGTTTGTTGTTATTGCAAATGAGTTTTGGGTATCTTATGAATTGATGAGTGAGGTTAATGAAAAAGGGTAAGAAGATATGAAGATATTAGCTATGTGTGAGTGTGTGTTCGGGAACTTAGTGTCAAGCAAACTGATGAGTTTTTGACAGTAAATAAAAGACTGCATATCCTCTTGCTTTATGTATCCATGTTGAACTTTGTTCATTCACAGATATGCCTTATAGTGATTGGCTTACTGGTGAATCTTTATAAATGTAATCAATATTTTTGTACTCACCATGGTAAAGAGGTAATTTCTCATTTCCCTTGACAAGCTGATTAGGTGATTATCCTGACCTTCTTGTCAAGACTAAAAACTTCAATCCTCTTGGCAGTAGAGAATTGTGGGTACCATCTCTTTATGCTAAATGCTTGTATTCAGATGAATGCTACTTAAATTTTGCATTTACACAAATACTCAGTGTGTGTGCATGCATGTGTAACAGTTTCCATAATGTATACACATACTATCCTCTGATACAAGATTCAGGGGAGAGATTTTTTGATCCTAGGCAGAAATACAGATAAATACCTAGATAATCCTGTCATGAGTACTGTGCTAATACTTTACACACTCTGTATTTAGTTGTCTTATACCAATTCTGCCTGGCATCTATGCTGGGTGGTTTTTGATTATATTTATGGCTCTGTTCCAGTAGCACCTACTCCCTTGTCTAAAAGAGATAAGGGCTGGATTGATTGTTTAAGGTGTCCATGGAAAGGAATGCCAACATATCTTGAGCCAGTTTTGTATACTTCCTGTTAGCCCTCTACATTTAACTGACCTTGTCACGTTTCAGCACTGTAGGTTGGAGTTAGTTGAATACCTTGTTTACCTATCTATAAGTCCAAATCACAAAAATGTTTGAATATTACAGTGTAGCCAATGCCCTGCTATTCAGATTGGAGAATTGTACAGCTTGGTATTCTGGATGAGTTTTGTAGAACAGAAGTAGTATTTTGTAATTGCTCATATATTTTCTTGGCTTGAAAATATGATGTATGCATATGTATATATATTCATGCACGCTTTAATATTTCAAGTTCAGCTGGTTCATGAAAAAATAAAAAAAGGTCTTCCTTCTGTCAGCAACTTCTATGTAGTAAATCTTTCTATAATATAGACACCACATGTTTTACCAATTTTACTAACCAATTGAAGGCAATAACATTTTCCTGCAATTTGAAATTAGTTTTCCTTTTCTTTAGTGAGTTACTCTGAGAGTTCAAACTTGAAATCTTAAGCATTCTACTCTTGAATCTAACTGGCTGCTTGCAGTTGGTATTTATATTACTTGTATATCATATTTTAGAAGTGTTTGATTACTCAAACTGGAATTGATTTAAGAAATACTTGATAAAGTTTTGTTATTTGCTCCAAAATTTAAAGACCAATTACCTAAAGAAGCAACCTTTTCTGTCAAATAGGAAAGAAAAAAAATGTAGTTTTTTAAACCTTCAATGTGCTATATCTTTGAAATACTAGGGTCATTCAATAGCTAAGAAAAATTTCTTTAAAATACCCCCCCGCTTAAGGAAACGTCCACTCATCATTGTTTGGAGTTGGTTTATAGCAAAAATTATTTTAATCTCTCTAAAATATTTGTTTAGAGGTTATTAAAATGGTTGCAAATTAAATGGAATACTCCAGGTTCAAACAGAGGTCTGTTATCAAATTTTGGGTGGCTGAGAAGTAGCAACTATGTGAAATTTATAAAAGAGGAAGTCTTTATGGCTTATGTGCTGGACTTCAACTTTGTAGTAAGCAAGTTTGAATTCCAGTCATGTTATTACATTTACTTTCAGGCTAATAACCTTGAGAAAAGTATGAACCTCCTTGTCCTCTTACCAATGAGTTTAATAAAACACCACTAGTGTTCTTCTACAAGGATGGCTTTGGCATTAAATAAATCATGCAAATTAACACACCATTAAACAAAGAATCTGAAACCAAAATGTACAGAAGAATGTGATGTGTATAGAGAAACATGTTTTCATGAAAAATACATTTATGAGCCTGAGTCAAAAAGACAGTCAATAGATTGGAAACACTGACTTTCTGAAAAGAAAAAATTCCAGCCAGAGCAGTTAGTAAATTGGTTGATTGTGTTCTATGGAATATCAATTCTTGTAAGTTATTAAAGCCAAAAACTGTTTATATATATATATAGTTTGTAAGTAACATTATTTTAAAATGAGCCGGAGTTCATTTGTTTGCGCACAGATGATTTCAAGTATTCCTATTTACTGTTCACACACAGTTAAATGGTTTCAAGTATTGCTGCTTAGCACTAATAATTTTATTAGATATTCATAATAATCCATATTAAGTTTGAATAACTCTATTTGACCCGTAGATGGGACACTAACAGGTACTACCTCTCCAAGCCAGAGAGGATCTGAGAGTAATGATAATAAAGGGGTACTCCACTTTCCCCAAGCTCCCAGACTGGAGCCTAACTATCAAACGCAGTTTAATGTCATACCCAGGACACTAAATGTCTTCAAGTATTGCTGTCTAACACTAATAATTCTTGTCAACATTATTCATTTGATTGCATGCAATTAAATGGTTTCAAGCACTGCTATTTGATTCAAGTAATTCAATTTAATTTGAATGATTTATTTGTGCACATTTAAATAGTTTCAAGTATAGTAAATAATTAATTAGTTCTATTTGACCCATAGATGGAATCCTTACAGGTACTACCCCTTTGGGTCAGAGTGGACCTAGGAGTAATAGAAATGAAGAGGTAGTCCACATTCCCCAAAGCTCCAGGACTAGAGCCTTACCATTAGATAATTTAGTGTCCTATCCAGGACACTCATTGAGGAGTGTCTTTAGTTAAGTTATTTAGTTTAATGGCATGTTAACCCTTGATTGTTATCTAATACAAAATCCTTTTTATACATATATATGATTTTTAAATGAGAAGTTTGTAGGTTAACATTTAACATTTTTTAAACTAGCCAGGGGTCATTTGCTTGTATACAGTTAAAGGGTTTCAAGTATTGCTGTTTAGTACTAATAGTTTTATTTGACACAGTTAAATCATTTGAAGTATTGCTGTCTAAGACAAATAATTCAATTTGATATTAATCATTTGTTGGCACACTGTTAAAGGGTTTCAAGTATAATTAATGATTAAACAGTTCTATTTGATTTATAGATGTGGGACCCTAATGGGTGCTGCCACTCCAGGTCAGAGTGGACCTGAGAGTAATGATACTGATGGGGTACTCCACAACTCCAAGACTGGAGCCTCATCATCAAATGATTTACTCTCACATCAAGGACATTTGTTGGGGGCAGGATCTTACTTCTCTGTTGTGATGCTGTTAACATATTCTACAACCCCAGCCAACTGGAGTGGCAATCAGTAAAGAAGGTTATGCTGACAGTGTTCTGGGACATGACTATTGAATTCCTTGAAAAATGTGCAACGATAAACATTGCCTTATATTTCTAACTTTTTAGGCAAAATTCAACTTATTTATTGAATAATCCTTGTACATCTCATCCAGAGACGCTCTTTGTTTTTTTTCTAATGCTATTTGTTGTTTTCTTGAAGTGATTTCTGTAGAATAAGACAGAAAGAAAGGTTGTTGTACTTGAAACCTTAAATATGTAACCTAATAGCAATGAACTTCAGCTGTCCATGCTAACAGCCATCACTGACATGATATTTATTATTTGGATCTCTCAAGCATGATATTAGAATCCTAATGAAACTGTAATGAAGCATCAGAGACCTAAGGAATTGGAAAATAAATCATGTGACAAGAGAGAAAAAAGTATAAGAGAGAAAAAAAAAAGATAAATTTTACCATTTCGTTTTCTTGTGTTTCAGATTTGTTTATTTTTTAATTGTTGTTAGTTGATGTTGTTACCTTTTTAGAGTACTGATTCACATTGTATTTTACTCTTCATTGCTGACTCCCTGTAAATGAATCTAAATTGTGAAAAATAAATTTGTTATAGATCATTATATCATGTGTTATAGCTGTAGTTGAGCGTGTTTTTTAAATTAGCTTTTTCCCCACCTTACCTTTTTGTATGTATCACCCAAGATTTGATATACTTACCTGACCAAACTTTTTTTTTCTTTGTTTTGCCACATATTTTCAGAACCTGTCTATTGTTCTTTGTCACTTGGACTTGTCTTTGTTCTAATATCTAACTAATCCATTTTTATAGTGTTTTCTGTCAGTTGTTATATCTTCTGAAGATGATCATTTTCAATCAGAGGGATCAAAGTGAATAACTCTATTTACTTACAACCCCGAATGAATGAGACTCAAATCTCATACATTATTTACTAAGCATAGATTAGATTTTAGTACAAGGCCATAAGTACATGAATCTTTGTGTGGATTGAATGCTAGACTAGCTTGCCAACCATTATACTACTGTGACGTGGCATAAAATATTTATCCCAGGACGGGAGTTTATTTTTCGCACGTGTGAAGTCGGGGCAGTCTGGCACTTGATCCCTCGCAAAATAAGTCCTAGTTAAGATTCCCTTTTCGGGCATAGGGGAACTGGCAGATAATGTGGGGGTTAACTTGGAGCTAGACTGATGGCCATTGGCAAGGGGTTTCCATTTTTCACGTTACACACACCCACCAGACCACTTCGTCTTCCTACCCCTAGGATAATGGAAGGTATGGGCCTCTAGGTTTAGATATGATATTATTATTTATCATAGTTGACAATTCCAATTTCCCATGTAATATCTTTAAAGGTGAATAGGACATATAGCGAGAATAAATTGAAGTGAATGAAGCTGAAACAGAACAGGCAAAAGAAGGCAATTCGATAGGCAAACAACACAATAAATTTCGACACGAGGGGACATTTAAAATATAACAAGGTTTTAATACTTGCGGACAAGCAAATAATTAAGGCGCCGGCTATATTACTAGCAGGCAAGACTTAAACACAATGTCTTTCTTTCCTTTTCTCTCACTTTCTTCTTTCTTTCCTTTCTCTTGAACCTTGAAAAGGTAGCAAAGTCCATTCATATGTTTAGAGTTTATGGAATAAATCTTCATTCCATTTCTCTTTTCTTAATGCATACAATTCTCTATATGCTTCTTTCTTTAAATTGAGAGGGAGAGCATACAACTGCAATACTTAGGAAGGGTGGAGGGAGAAAACGGTTTTAAGGTTTACTTAGCTTTTTCGATGGGTTTCTTCGCAGAGTATTTTCTTTAACGGGCTAGCGGGATTCTATGGAGCTCGGCTTGAAGGCATCTGCTATCTCCTGTCCAAGAGCTCTATTTTGCTTCTTTGTCCAGAGTTTTGGCGACAGTTTCAACACATCTTGTCACGCCAACTACTGTCCTAAAAACAGAATTCTTTATTCCTATTTCCGCTGACGAAAAGGGCACTCCTTCCGGTTTTAGGGTTCTTGCCAATCAATTGGCCTCTTTCTTCTTCTTCACCCTGTCAGGCAATTCATTTGGACTACTGTCTCTATCCACCCGGGTGAGGTTATGGAGTAAAGATAGCTTGACCTACATTCTAATTTCCTCTTTTAATGGTCAACCTTTGGGGGCCTGTCAATTCAAACATGGAGGGGTAGGGGAAATTTCTTGTTTCTCTCCTCTCAGTGGTAGACCAGTGACACTACAATGAGGTAGCCACTGTTGTATCTTATATATGCTTTTTAAGTTCTCTTGTTATTTATAACACCCACTTATGTTTGTGTTACTCCCTATTTTCTTCCTTTCGTTGTTAATTTGTCAATTTGATTTGTTGATCTATTTTGATATTTATAAACTGAATGTATTGCCTAAGGACAAATGATGAAAAAGAATCAAGGAAAATTCTATTATACCAATTATTCAAGTTGGCTGACTTACTTTGAAAGTCAGCATTCCAGTTTTTAGTCTTTACCTGGGTTTGACCGTTGGTGTCAGTAGGAAATTTGCAACTATTTAACTCACTATGAAGTTCAAAATATTTATCAAAGTGAGCGGATTTTAGTCTGGCACATAGCCAAAATAGAAGTTCAAAAGAACCTGTGTTCAAGTTTCCAAATGAAGAGGGCCAGCCTGTTTAGAAAATTAAAGATCTCCCCTTGATTTTGGCTTGAACATTGACCACTCATGTTAATAGAAATATGACAACTCATCTACATCTTCTTTTATTATTCTCTGTAACATTTCTTGAATACCAAATATCCTTTATGTATCCTAAATCCTTATTTCTTAGAGTTTTCATTAATGAATTTGTTATATTCTTATCTAAATTTCTATCAAGCTATTTTCATTGTATTTGGCTTCAATTTGAATTTATTATTTCCTGTGTGCATACCTAGGACAAGAAACCGGGCTTTGAACTGGAGATGCTTTTGCCTTTCTCTTGTTTTTTTTTTGTTTTTTTTTAATTGTATTTATTTTTACTTAAATAAAATATCTGCCAAATAGACTCCCTAAAATTCTTGTTAGTGTTTTTATATAATGTGCCAAAGATTTAACTCTGTGTGTGTGTATGTATGTATGTATATATATATATATATATATATATAAAAATTTGAAAAACCATTAATACAAATTATTGGCTACTTTGTTACGAGCAATAGTTCTATCTTCACCATTTTGGCTATGACTCATGATATTTTTCTGTCCACCTACGTGTTTGTCTGTCCATAGTTCAAATTATCTTCATCTGGATTTTAGCCAGGCACTCTTTTTCATTTTGTACTATCTATAATTCTATCTTTCTCTCTCTCTCTCTCTCTCTTTGTCTGGGTACTGGCCAGGTACTCTTAACTTAAGGAAACACTTTTTCCTGTTTCCTCTTCCTATATTATATCTTTATTTTTCAATCCATTTTTTTTCTTTTGATTTCATTCTTCTTCATTTCAACACTTTTAGCCTTCCATCTCATTTCTTTGAACTTCATCACAATCTTTTTTTTCTTTAATCCCAAATTTACCCTTTCTTTGAATCTCTTCTTGCTCTTTTTCTATTCTTTTTAATCTTTCTTTTTATACGTTACTTCTTGATTTCTCTCTCTTTTTTTAAAATTTTTTATTATTATTCTCTTCTGGATTCCTTGCTTATTCTCTTTTTCTTCTAGGAATCTTCCATTTTTTTTTTTTCTCTTCTAGGTCTCTTTCATTTTTCCTCTTCTTAGTCTCTTTCATTTTTTTTTCTATTTTCAATCTCTTTCATTTTTTTTTCTCTTGTTTTTTTAAATTTTTTATTTTCTCTTTCAGGTTTCTTTATTTTTCTTCTATTCATTTAGGCCTCTGTTTTTCTTTTCTTTTACTAGGTTTCTTTTTATTTTCTTTAAGGTTTCTTTCTTTTTTTTATTTTCTTGTTGGTTCTGTATTCTAATCTTTTTTATTTAAATCATTAGGTTTTGAGCAAATTTCTTTTCGCCAATAATCATTGAACTTTCTCTTTGGATTTTGACCATTTTGTTTTCATACCTGACCATTTCTAAATATCTTTGTTTGTCTTCATTGCTTCCCCTGTTAAATCACTTGTTGCTGTTTGGTTTGTATATCTTTTATCTTGGATTGGTCAGCATCTGATATTATTGAGATATTTTTTATTTGTCATAACATCATTAAATTATATTTATTTTTTCTATATTTTTTCATCAAGGAAACATTCTCTAAATTTTGGAAGCCATTAACATTCCAAATAATTGAATTCCGTCTTTGTTTTTCACATTCTTACTACAATGTTTTTGTTGAGATATTCTTCAGCCTTTATCAGGTAAATACTCTGCAATTGGCAGATTCAAACTTGGGATATCAATCTTTATGCAAACAATAATTCTATGTATCATTTATTTTTTTTGTCAGATAATCTTGGAATGGTATAATCATTTGAAATCTCTCTAAAAGAGTGCATAGGGAGAATGTCTTTTTTTTCTTTTTAAAAATAGACCTATTGTTTTAATAGATTTGTCTTATTTTTGTTGTTGATATGCACAAAAAAACTCAAAATCCTTGTCTAGCAAGTTTGTTAATAAAAAGTCATGAAACGATTATTATTATTTATAGACTTAATTGTTATTTATTTTCAAACTTCAAATGAAAAGCTTTATGAGCTATTGAATTGTCATTTTTCTTTTCTCTTTTGATGTCACAGGATTCTGCTCAACTCTTTTATCTGTTGGATTTTACTCTTTGATTCCAAATTTAAAAATTAATCAGCTAAGATAGAATCTATCAAACTATAAAAGTTCGAAAGTGTGCGTGCATTTGTGGGCAGGGGACACATACAAAAACTCCCACCCATCCCTTTAAAATGTTTTTTTTTTAAATGTGATCTATTCTGTTAACAGAAAATCAATTTGTTTTTCATTTAAAAATTTGAATATATTAAAAGTTCAAAGATATGTTGTGCAATCTTAAAAAAAAAAATTTTTTTCTCTTAATTTGAATTCTAGTATTCTTAAAGTAAAATTATTTTCTGTTCATGTGATTTATTTCTTCTGATGATTTAATTTTAGTTTTTTTTTCTTTTCTTTTCAGGTGAGTTCATACCTTTTGATCTTAATAATTTTGTAGAAGTGCCAACTTTGGTAATGTAGCATTTTTATTGCCATCATTTTTCTAATCTTGTATAAAACACACACACATTTACTGATATAAGCTATCATACATTTTTTAAATATTCAAATATATTACTTTGCAGCTGTTACTGTATTTTGGATAGAAAACAAATCATTGAAGGCTCAATCTTGACAACTAGGGGTTTTGAATTAGTTATGTCCCCTAATTATAAAATTTTTTATTGTTAAGCTGACTAAATAATGTGTTCATACACACACTCTTTCTCATCCCTTTCTCTCATATGTATTTCAGTATCATCAACAATATTGAAAAAGTAGGTTTTATGTAGTAATAGCACAAAATATTTGTTGTTGAAAGTTTACTATTTAATATTAGATAGACAAACTAAAATAAAATTGACATAAGTTTTTCTAATGGCAATCTGTTAAAATTGGTTAGAATTGTTCAAAGAATTTTCTACATTGTTTCATTTACACAAATCATTAAAATTTTATAGCATAATTTCAACCAATAGAATCACATGAATAATAATTATAACAGTGACTTTTTTGAAAGCTGTTTATTTATAGCAGTGGAAATAAAAGGGCTATTTTGTCTTGGAGAAGAGGTGAAATGAATAAAAAATAAGTGGGGGGTAGGAGAGTCTTAGATTTTCTCAAACTTCAATACAGGCTGTTAGGGAAACTTTATCAGAATGAATGCACTTGTGGCAGTAAATGTCAGAATATGTGAACCAGTACAAAATGTATCAATAAAAATAGGAGGAGGCTTTTTTAATGCCAGATTTATAACATTTAAATAGTTTTGTAATCTTTAAATAAGTTAAAATTTAAAAAAGAAAAAAAAAATTAAGTTCTTATTTGATCCCAGTCAGTTCATATTGAAGATGGTTTTTAACAAGATTTTTATGCTAATCAAGAAATTTGCCTGCACTGGTTGTAAATGTTTTTGTAATTCTTGAGTGCAGTGCAGATTTGAAATGTACGTAGAATGCTCATAACATATATACATGGAACATAGGAATCTTGAAACACGAAAAACATTAACGACTTCTTAGTTCAGGTACGAAACTTTTTATTACCTTTGAGTTTAAAGGTTCTTCGACATAAGGAGAGAGATACACATTGTTTATATTCTGACTTTTTCATGGGGAGGGAGGGGGGAATCTCGTGTGGCACCCGCCACAAAGCCACTGGCCTGGCTTCGGCGAGCAAGCAAAAGCCAAATATCTTCTCCTGAGGCAGAACTCAACTCAACTAACTTTCTTCAAAATTCGCAAAATCCTCCGCGCGCGGTGCGTGATGTCATTCGCACTCTGTAACCCCGTTTCTCATCTGGGCTATTGTAACATCTCTGAGTGACACGTCCGCTCCGCGCACACGTGAAGACCTGCATTAATATTGCACCTAAGTAACCCATGCACTGAGCCGAAAGGTTCTCAGCCTAACTAAACCCAAAGGCATAAAACGAAATCCCTCGGCCATTATATTACAAATTTATTTATTTTCATCTATGTGAAAAAACTGGTTACATATGATTTCAAATGGGGTCAGAATTTTAAAAAATCTCTCCCTTGTGGAAGGGCCATAGATAAATAGTCTGTGACATACATATTTAAGACCCGATTTATATCAATGTGATTCTTCTAAGAGTAACTTTTTTCATTAACAAAATACTGGGGTTTCCCCATGGTGCAGTGGCTAACCTGCTTGACTGTGACATTATTGTTAGTAAGTTCAAACTCCAATCTAACTATTACGTTCACTTTTGGGCTATTACTCTTGGGGATAAATATGAACCCCCTTATCCCCACTGCTATGGGTTTAATAGTTATACTACTATTCTTCTACAATAGCTTTGGCATTAAATATCCTATGAAGGTTGATATGCCATTAAACAAAGAAACAGAAACCATAAAGTACTATTGTCTCTTAATATAATTGAAATGTTTTTCACATTTGATAATGACCACTGTTTCTCTCTATATACTTCTATGTTGAAGTTTGTGTACATGTCTGTTAGATGATCACAACTAGAAGGAATGTTCTAGACATCTGAATTTATACACAATGCTGTGTAACGACATACTTTTTTTTGTGTACAGTTCTTTGCATTCCTGAACTGATACAAATTCTAAAGAAGTACCTTTCTTTCTGTTAAATACTTTGAAGCACGTGTCAGTATGAGTGATATTGCTCTTCTGGTTCAAGTGACATCTCATACTGATCAAACAGGATCAGTTCTAGACATGTGACAAATTTATTCTGTATAAATGGAATCTAATATATTAAGATTCATTTTCTGTGTATTAATACAGCTATATATTGTAAAATGAGAGGATCATTGGATACACAAATCTGCATGTGATTTTTTTTAATGTTATTGATAAAAATTACTACAATATCTTGGCTGAGATATTCTTCAGCCTTTGTCAGGTAAACAATCAGCAATGGGCAGATTCAAACTATTGAAATATTGGTCTTTATACAAACTATAATTCTATAAATCACTTTTTTTGTTTGGCAATTTTCGAAGGTTGTAATGATATGAAATCCAGTGAAAAATTGGGCATGGAGTTAAAAAATAGGCAGTTTTAACAGATTTGTCTTATTCATAATTCCTTTTAAAAAATGTAAGTAGTTTTTTGAGCTTTATAACTTATGTAAATCACTTTCACATATCAACACTCAAGTATAGTCTACCATCATGTTTTTGTTATATGCTCTTCGGTCACAAAAGGAAGGGTACCCTGAGTATATATTTACCCAACCCCTACACTGGAGAGAGGATGTGACACAAGGTCAAGTTTGAAGTGGAGTGTAACTGGTTTGAATTCAGTCTTTTCCTAGACTAGTTGTCTAACCAAGGCAAAAGAACCCAGTCTGCCCTGCTATTTACCCACTGCTAAGAGAAGAGAAGGATTTGTGCCTTTCTCAAGAACATTAGTGAAAAGTGAAATACAAACAACCCCAACCAGTGTTTGAACTTTATCAATTTTATTTTCTAAACTGATAATGGTTATGCTAAGTGAGCTTCTTTAAGGGTGTCCTGAGTTTGGCACTAAACTGCATTTGGTTTTGTATTAGATATAGTTTAGTGCCATACTCCTAACAGGAGTTAGAAATATCTGTGCAAAGAGATAGGAGTCAGAATGTTTCATTAAAACTTTTGGTACTAATGAATGTCTTTGGTCTGATACTACTAATTGTGAAGATGGTTTCATAACAAATTTTTAAATATTATTTTTGAGATTCTGAGATAAAGTTTGTTCATCATTGCTTTAACAAATATATTCATGTAATGAATAACTTTTGAAGACCAGTTTTTCACCTAAAAAAAACAAACAAGGGATCATTCATTACCTGAGATAGATTTTTGAAATTGTTTACTACTTATAACATCTGTGCATATAATATGTACAAATATTATATATAGTAAACAAAATTACATAAAAACTTTGTTTTCTTAACTAAAAACCTTTGATTTGACCTTATTGTAGCTTAGCTTATCTAGACTATATTATTCACTTTGGCTTTGATGGTATTACAGTACTTTAGAAAGTTTGAGTAAGTATTTAAGTATTTTCTTTTTATGTCATTGGAGTTTGAAGAAATGTTTTTGTTGCCTAGCATAACCAAAATTAGGTGTCATTCACTACATGCAATATATGATAAAAACATATTTTTGTATCTAAAAATTAGGTTTTGTTCATTATTAGGCTATATGTGCAGTAATTAATTTTGATTTTTTTTTTGTTTTTAAAGTTTTTTTTGTTATAACCTTCTAGACTGATCCACTCAATCTTGTTTTAAAAAAAACCTACCTCTTTATCCTGATTTTATTTATTTTAGTAATTAGAAAGTGGGTTGACTCATGATATCATGATGAAAAAGGAATAAGAAGATAAAGAAAATGTCAAAATTATTGACCTTATTCTCTATATCTCTATTGTGTGGCTACTTGAGAGTATTTTTATTATAACACTAATAAATCTCTACTAATATTTGAAATGTATGGAACATAACCAGTTATATGAACTGTAGCTGCTGCCGCTGAAGCTTGCAATGACCTACCAGAATAATGTTCTAGTCTCTCAAGAGGAGGTGCAGTCTGGCATCTGGCTGATTGCAAGATGCCAAAAATAATTTGGATCCTAGCCATTAAATTTTACAGATCCTGAAACAAATGTATGCATACACAACTTGAATTTAATCTGCTGTACAATGGGGTTAATCAGTGTTTGTGAGTAAGAATGTCCCAGTTGCTGCAACTCTTTTTCTCCCTTGAGGGACGGGTGTGCCTCTTGTGCATGTGTTGAATTTTGGCTGCTATGTGTATCTACTTCCACTACCAGGTGCCTGAGTAAGAAGTTGGAAAGACACATGTTGCCAAAAGTTTTGATTATATTGTCTGACTGTTACTGCTTCAAGTGGATGGTTGAGTTGACCCACACTTGTGACATTTATATTGAATCTCTGGCAGCAGTTGGTTAGTGGGTGGAAAATAGCTCAGGGTGTGTAAAAGTAGCTCGCTCTTTTTTTAAGCACCTTGGAGATTTCTTGTGGGGAGAGAAGTGAAACATATCTAATCTTTTGCCATGAGACTAAATGAATTTCTCGTGTTTTATCTCAAAAGAGCATTATGACATAATTATTGACTTTACACTCGTATATCTAGATGGAAAACCAAATTCATTTCCAGTTAGGATTAGGGTGTGTTATCTGTTTATCTCCCTTAGTTGTGTCTTAGTTTATTCTTCAAGGAAAAAAAAAATCATGTTTAGACCTTGTGTTTTTGGTCATGGAAATGGGCTACTTTTGGCATTGTCCATAGGTATACATATGGGTCCCTTGTTTATCTAATCATCTGATAAAACTGCCTCAGAAGGGTGGTAGTTAAATATCACTGTTGACATAATAGACAAGTCCTTAGTTCTATGTATAAAACCCCATTATATACTTATAAGTTGATCTTCTTTTCCTCATTTATTATCTGTTTGGCCACTTGCCCTAGTAGACTGTGGTTAATATATATCTAATAACAAACAAGATAAATCATTTTAACTTTTAATTGAATACATGGAATAGTTATCAAGATATTAACATATAACTCATTTATTTGATTTTATTTTGGTCTCTAAAACTGCTTTATAGTCCAATTTAGCTTTGTACAGAAGCAAGACTCCTAAAAGGGAGGTTGTCCTGTGTATGACACTGCACTGCATTCAGTAATGTATTTTCTGTCCTGGATAGTGTTGAGTCAATCCATTGTTTCTATTCTTCTCAGGTTCATTCTGACTTGAAGTAGTCGTACCTGTTAGTCTCATTTATGGGTTAAATTGAAAATTGGTCTTAGTATTAGATAATTATATAGTTTCAAGTATTCCTATATGCAGATTATTAGATAAAAATACTTGATACCATATAACTGAGTGCAAAGAAAGGATTATTATCAGTAAATAGGAAGAGTTACTTGAAATCATAATTGTGTATGAATTATTAGTATTAGATAAGAATACTTGAAACCATATATAGACAAAGAATTTTTATTAGATAGTTTTGATTATAATCAAACATTGATAAATCAATTAAATTCTGGCATTTGAGTGCAGATAAAACAGTTTGTGTGTCTTAAACAAGAAAGAGCCATCTCTACTCTAAGTGGCAAACCTCTAAAATTAGTAAACTAGTTCATGTACTTTGGCAGCAGTTTCTCATCTGCTGATAAGATTGGTGTCGGTACTACTATATGGATGTACCACATGGACTCTAATGAAAAAGTTTGATGGGAACTACACAAAAATGCTGTTTGGAACAAATCCTGGAAGCAGCACTCTAAAAAAACAGCAGCTGTAGGGCTACTTATCTCCCATCTCACTAACCATCCAAATGAGCTGAGCAAGAAATGCTGGAGAAATAAGGTCTAACTCATAAGGAATGTCCTCCAAAGAACTCCTACATATGACCATGGTAGTATTAGCTGACAAGCAAAGACTTACATCAGCTCTGTACAAACACTGGATGCAGTCTAGAGGACCTGCTAGGAGTGGTGGTTGATAGGGACAGTTGGCAAGAGAGAGTTGGGGACTGTGTTATCAACATGACTTGATGATGATGCCATTAAATTAAACTAAATCTTAACCCTTATGGCCCAACTATTTTATGTCTCTGCTTACTTAATGATTGATGTCTTTTTGTAGAGGGCATTGACTGGAAGAATGCATTTGTTTATATTGATTACATTATGCAATATTTTTTTTACGTTTTCTTGTCCCTAAGCAGAAAGTGTTATTTTCCAACTGCTTATGTCTTGAGTAAATGGAAAATATCTAGTTTTCTCTTCAAATTTTGCTTTTGTTACCAAGGAGCATATAATAAAAACATGATGGGAGACTGTATTTAGAGGCTGATATGTGAAAGTGATTTACATTAGTTACAAATCTTGAATCTTCTAAACATTTTTGTTTAACTTTGATATACATACATGTAAATGTAGTCAGACCTTATATAAAGGAAAATATACAAATTTGCCAGTTTTCACATGGAAAATAGTTTAATTTCTAAGATTTAATATCTTGTGTTGGAAAGTTTGAAGGGAATAATGTTATTTGTGTCATGACTTCTCTTTTCTCTGTAATAAATAAGTATAGAAATTAAACCTTTTTCAAATCATTTAAAAAAAGTGATTCTGATGAAAATAAAATTGTAGCTTTTAAATTTGAATTAGAATAATTGTTACCCCTTTCTCCCAGTTATAGTCAAGATTCTGGGTTCTCTAGCCTTGGTAAGTGGCCAGTTTAGGAAAAGGATAATTCTGATATTTTCTATGCTTTTAACCATAAGGCTACCCACACCACCTTGGAACAAGTTTAAATTAATAATGATGGAAAAAAGTAATTTCATAAAGTTTTATGCATATATAGTTTCTTGCTATTGCATGAAAAATATTAATAATTTGTCTGTTCTTAGAATGTAAACCTTGAAACAATTCGTTTTCCCCTCGCCTAACATAGAAAATGATTGATACTTCTTATATAATGGTTATGGTTGATGGGCTTACTGACCATTGTTAGTGAGTTTGATTTCACTTACTGTCTGATTTTTTGGCTTTGTGTTGAAACTAAACTTA
This sequence comes from Sepioteuthis lessoniana, assembly GCA_963585895.1. Classification (NCBI taxonomy): domain Eukaryota; kingdom Metazoa; phylum Mollusca; class Cephalopoda; order Myopsida; family Loliginidae; genus Sepioteuthis; species Sepioteuthis lessoniana. The sequence continues at coordinate 70,276,900 of OY757920.1, read as the reverse complement.
GTAAATAACTATTTATATCAATAGATTACAATCAATGTAAATGAAACTGATGAGGTTAAAAATTAGTTATTTGGATGAAGCAGCGAGTGCATTACATGGAATGTTTCACTGAATTTTTAACAGTTTGATACTGAGATGGGAATTATTATGAAAAGCTAGTGTTTTGATGAAGCAACATGTTCAAGCTGTTAATTTCTCTATCTAGAGAGATTAAAATTGTTTAAGATCTCTGGTTTAGAAGAATGTCTGGGATAGGTCTTTTTTTTTTTTTCTTTCTTTTTTTTTTTTTCCTTTTCACTATTGGTAGACGTGAAGGGTCATATCTATCTGGTGAAAAGGAAATTAGGAAATGAATAGTTGTGATGAAAAGTTATTTCTGGCTGAATATTTTCTTGAACTTGTTAATTCCTGGGTTTAGTCAAATCCTTCTCAAAAATATCTAATTTTGAGCCAGAATGAGAAAACTTATCATTTGTATGGAAATTGTGAAAAATATACCCTTCTTACAAAGATTTAATTTTTTAACATCTTTTTACTTGGTACTTGTTAGAATTTCTGACAATATAGTACTAATTTTTAAATGAGTTGGGAGTAATGCTAAAATGATCTGACGAGAAAGAGGATCAGAATAGGTTTAAAGATGAACAGAAGACAAATAATTTTCAATTACCAGTCATAAAAATAGATGATGTTTCTAAAAGTTGAAGAATAGAACTACTCAGGACAGGAGGATAAACTAGAGAGCGATACAGAAAATGAAATAATAAAGGAGTGGGGGGGGGGATTGGAAGGTATTTAAAAAACAGAAAAAACATAAGAATAAGCATAAAACAAAGTATACAATATGTGTTATAATACCAGTTATAACATATGGTTGTAAAACATGGTAATTAACTCAATCACTAGAAAATAAACTGTCAGTCAGTCAGTCACACAGATATCAATGGTAAAGGTAATCCTAGGAATAACTGATGTCTATCAGCATGGCTCAGAGAGCAAACTTAAGAAAAAATAGCATAGAAATTAATAAGTTACAAAGATGAAAGTGAGAAGAGAGGGTAACAGATGCTGCAAAAGATTAATAAAATGGTGCCCTAGAAATAACAAGCAAAATTGGAAAAGACATGACAGAATCTGAAGAGGTGGGATTGTGGAGGTTGCTGGTAAGATAGCAGACTCTAGCACAATCAAGATCATCATGAAAGAAATTAGGATAAGTCTTTGTCCAGTAGTAGACTCAAAATGACATGATGATGCTGATTAAATTTGAAATCTTGTGCTTATTCATCATTTTTCCTTTTGATTTTTACATCAGTCACTTATGGTCTGTTGATTAGGATGATATTTTTTCTAATTTGTGCAGTCTGATGCAAAACTGATCTTTCTAAGTGGTTGGTTCCTACTAAAGTTTAAAGTTCAAAGTTCAAAAACAAGATTCAACAATGACATTTAAGAATACAATAGACGCTGAAAGAAAGCAGGGGACTATATGGTTGAAATTTTAAACAAAAAAACCAAACAAAGAATGTGAAAATTGCCAGAATCAACTATATGAATGACTAACATACTTTGTTTTTCTTAGTTGAATTTTGTTAAACAATCTAGTTGGTTAAATCCATATTATTATTACTGAAATATTTTTATTATTCCAAAATGAAAGCTTTTAATATAAAAGCAAAATATTTGTCAATTTCTCAAAATTCTCTTTTGGTCGAGTTGCCAGATTTGCCAATTAGAAATGGAGGATAAACTGTTCAAATTTAAATTAAAATAATTTCCAATGATATTTTTTTTAGTTTATTTCATACAGTGATATTACTTTATTTTGATTTATACACACACACGTGCACAAAGTGATTAGACTGAAAGGAATTATATTTTTTGTAATTACATATATTTTGATTTGTTCTCAACTACCTTTGACCCTTGGTTGACTTTTTTTTCTTCCCCCACAAAGATTTTAAAGATTGATATGACACTAAAGAATCTATGAAAAATGAACCAGTAACATCACATTTGTTCAAGGGGGATATTTAGTATTCAAATGTTTTAAACTGATCCTTTTATGATGTCTGCATACTGTGACCACCTAACACAATCCCTGAGGCTTGTAAATACTTGTTTATTTTAATGTTTTTGTGGCAACCCATTTGTCCATTCTATTTCAAAGCAGTATTTTGCAGATGGTTTAGTTTGATATTTAATCCATTTGTGTTTAGAGACATGTTATCTTTGTATATTTCTATTCTCATCAGAGTATTGTTCAAAGTATTTTTTCTTATCCTTTCTATGATGGTAAATTTTGCTTCTCTGTTGAAGTCATGGTCTTTTAAGCAGAAATGTTGTATAGGGATTAGATTTTTTCAGTGTTGATCTAATCTTCAATTTGAGACATTTTAATGGACTTTCTTTTGATAATTTTTCTTTTTTGGTTCATTTCTAAGTTGGTTTCATTTAATAAGCACAGTAGAATTTTGCTTTGATGTTACCTTCACTTGATTCAAGTATATTTCTGTCTTGTCTTTTCATTCTATTGGTTACTACAATGTGGCATTTATGAGATAAAAAGTGACAGCGTAATTGTCAGAGATTAGTTTTGAATTTCAGGTTTCATGTAAATCTAATAATTTTCCTCCTCTGTCAATCAGTTTGACTTTCTTCCAACAATAAATGCTGACCACAAGCTTTGCATGTCTCCTCATGTTCTGTCATTATAATTAGGATTGCATCATGTGCATTGATATTCTTCTTGGTCATGAACATGTTATGCTAAAAACGAGCTTTTCAAATGTGATACCTCCTTCATTTCAGTTCATTGGGCATGTTGCAATCCAGTGATCTTATGATAAAATTAAAATGACTGTTCCATGTTATACATACCTGGGTATGTACTGGATTTCTTTGAGTGAATATTATGTTGTAGAGTAAGTTTTTTTATATTTACCTCTTTTTGTTTGTGTTGTCTCATGGGTTAAAGTGATATCTCCAGATACTTATGGCATAAATACATAGTTATATCTCGATCATTTTCTGTACATTCTCAAGCAATCCCCTATTAACTTTTAGACTCACAAGACACAGCTTCCATAGTTGAATTTCATATGTGATGACTGCTGTATATTTTTTATTGTAATAGTAAATTTTCCAGTGTTCACATAGGTTTGAAATATGTTTTGCTGAACTCCATCCAAATGTTGGAAGCCCATATCGGGTTATAAACAGGTTTTATTTTTCTTTAAATGAAAATTTTGTGATGGTGAAATTGTATTGATAATTTTTCTTCTTAGATTTGAATTCATCAGTTAAGAGAATGGTATAATTATTGGTACTTGTCCAGAATATCCTCCTGAGAAAATTTCTGCAATGATGATAATAAATCAAAAGAAAGCAAAAAGAGAGATAAATATCTAGACTTTGCTTGAGAACTAAAAAAAAACTATGGAACACGAAGGTGACAGTGATATCAATTGTAATTGATGCACTTGGACCAATCCCTAAAGGATTTGTAAAAGGACTTGAAGACTTGGAAATAAGTGGACAAGTGGAGACCATCCAGACTACAGCATTATTAAGATTAGCTAGAATACTGAGAAGAGTCCTGGAGGCTTGAGACTTGCTGTCACTCAAACTCCAGTTAGAAACCATCAGTTAATGCTGGTGTGAAAAACTCTCAAAAGAGGAGAATAATAATAATAATAATAATAATGAAAATTAAATAGAAATATAATACTTACATTCACCATCAAGGTAAGTTTTGTTGATTTTCTCTGTCTCTCTCTCTCTCTCTTTTTTTTTTTTCTCCAACTGAACATTGATATTTTAGGGCAGGGGGCATTTTATATTGGTAATTGGCTATAAATCACTGTCATCTTATGTTTGGAAAAGAGGAAAGACTAAATATAGTGTTTGGATAAATTGAAGATGCACTTTTAAAATCCAAATATTCCTTTTAAAAAAAACATAACTTATTCTTATCTAGATGAAGAATGTAAATGTTACATTCCTATGTGATCTTTTTTGTATATTACCAAAGACAGTTCCTCAGAAGAATATTTTAGACAAATACTTAATTATGATAACTGGTCCATTGGCATAATGGTTAGAGTGTTTGCCACTGGTCTGGGAGAGCAGGGTTCAATCCCAGATTGAGTCATACCAAAGATTCAAAAAGTAGTACTTGATACCTCCTCAGTATTATAAGGTACTAATCAAGTGGAGCAATCTAGAGAAAGGAGTAGCTATTGAAAAAGGGAGCCTTTGGGTCGTTCTTTACTATGGTTGACCAACTTCTTAATTAAAAATGATGGACATTATTGGCCAGAAGAAATTTTTGCCTGTGATGGGATTTCAGCTTCTCTGAATACAAGTGAATTTTGCATCTCTACTGAAGTATGGTCTTTTGGGTAGAAGTGTTATGTAGGAAACAATTTATAAAATCTACAGATTTGAATCTTTGGCTGTCATTTAATCTAAAATAAAATGTCCATCCTGATTTTCCAATATATTGTTTTAGGCAATGTGTGCAATCATATCATTGCCAAGGCTTGTTGATAGTGTGGATTCTTTTTATTAGACTAGTATCTATGACTGTATCTTCTTAACAAGAAATTTCTGACGGGAAATTGTGATATTACATGTTCAAAAATGTTCAAATTTGGTTGGGCTTGAGTTATTATACTTGTACACTTCTAAGTTCAGATATTTGTGTTTCCACAGACACACAAACATTTCTAGTGGATGAGTATACAAGTGTGAAGAAGTAAAACTATAATTTAAAAGGTGTTTTTAAAATGAGTCATGTGTAGTGAAAATGTTACTCCTACAATTTGACAATTTTTTTCCCCTGCCATTAACATTCTAAGGGAATAGCTCTGTAAAGTCTCTTGATAAATGCATGAAAAGAAAATTGGTATAAAGCCTAACTGGCTTAAAAAGTCCTTAATAAGATATAAAATTTCACTGGAATTTTAGACTTTTCTCTTTGATGACCAGCCCATGACAGATTTTCATTGCACCACCTGTAAAATTGCTATCGTCAGATTTCTTCCAAATCACCAGGTGTCATTATTTACACATTAAATGTAATGTTATGAAATTGATGAGAGATTTAACTAAAAAAAGATTAAATCATCAAAATATCACATTAAATACTTATCATTTGAGATATTTTTTCTCCTTGTATTTGTTATTTCTCTTGTGTTTTACTTATACTTTCCATCATCCATAAAATATGAGAAGTTTTAAATTGGAACATTAAAGGAGCATTTACTGAAATGTATCTAGAAAAAAAATCATTTAAACCTTTCTTTGTGTAAGTCTTTAGACTATCTACTTGTGTATAGAATACAATGTAACTATATATTTATCAGTTATGCAGCCTGGTCATATGAAAGAGTAATGAGAAATTCTGTTATGATAACATGAGGCATTACTCTGTCATGCAGAGAGAGAGAGAGAGGAGGGGGGGAGGGGGGTCGAACTAGGTAAACTTACACAATTTAGTCTCTCTTTCTTTTTCTCACTTTCTCTTTTATCTTTCCTTCACTAAAACTTTCTATACTTCAGTCTCGTCTCTTAATGTCACTGTGTTCTTTCTCTTAATTTATTTTTGTTTCCTATTTATTCTCATTCTTCTCTCTTTTCTCATTTTTCCTCTCTCTCTCTCATTCTTTTCACTCTCCTCTCTCTCATTCTTTTCACTCTCCTCTCTCTCATTCTTTTCACTCTCCTCTCTCTCATTCTTTTCACTCTCCTCTCTCTCATTCTTTTCTCTCTCCTCTCTCTCATTCTTTTCACTCTCCTCTCTCATTCTTTTCACTCTCCTCTCTCTCATTCTTTTCACTCTCCTCTCTCTCATTCTTTTCTCTCTCCTCTCTCTCATTCTTTTCTCTCTCCTCTCTCTCATTCTTTTCACTCTCCTCTCTCTCATTCTTTTCACTCTCCTCTCTCTTTCTTTTCACTCTCCTCTCTCTCATTCTTTTCACTCTCCTCTCTCTCATTCTTTTCACTCTCCTCTCTCTCATTCTTTTCACTCTCCTCTCTCTCATTCTTTTCACTCTCCTCTCTCTCATTCTTTTCACTCTCTCTCTCTCATTTTTTTCTCTCTCTCTCTCTCATTCTTTTCTTTCATTCTTTTTTCTCTGTCTCTCATTCTTTTTTCTCTCTCTTTCTCATTCTTTTCTCTCTCTCTCTCTCTCTCTCTCATTCTTTTCTCTCTCTCTCTCTCATTCTTTTCTCTCTCTCTCTCTCATTCTTTTCTCTCTCTCTCTCTCTCTCTCATTCTTTTCTCTCTCTCTCTCTCTCTCATTCTTCTCTCTCTCTCTCATTCTTCTCTCTCTCTCTCTCTCTCATTCTTTTCTCTCTCTCTCTCTCTCTCATTCTTTTCTCTCTCTCTCTCTCTCTCATTCTTTTCTCTCTCTCTCTCTCTCTCATTCTTTTCTCTCTCTCTCTCTCTCTCATTCTTTTCTCTCTCTCTCTCTCATTCTTTTCTCTCTCTCTCTCTCATTCTTTTCTCTCTCTCTCTCTCATTCTTTTCTCTCTCATTCTTTTCTCTCTCTCTCTCTCTCATTCTTTTCTCTCTCTCTCTCTCTCATTCTTTTCTCTCTCTCTCTCTCATTCTTTTCTCTCTCTCATTCTTTTCTCTCTCTCATTCTTTTCTCTCTCTCATTCTTTTCTCTCTCTCTCTCTCTCATTCTTTTCTCTCTCTCTCTCTCATTCTTTTCTCTCTCTCTCTCTCTCATTCTTTTCTCTCTCTCTCTCTCTCATTCTTTTCTCTCTCTCTCTCTCTCTCATTCTTTTCTCTCTCTCTCTCTCTCATTCTTTTCTTTTCTCTCTCTCATTCTTTTCTTTTCTCTCTCATTCTTTTCTTTTCTCTCTCATTCTTTTCTTTTCTCTCTCATTCTTTTCTCTCTCTCATTCTTTTCTCTCTCTCTCATTTCTCTCTTCTCTATCCTCTCTCTCTCATTCTTTTTTCTCTCTCTCTCATTCTTTTTTCTCTCTCTCTCATTCTTTTCTCTCTCTCATTCATTCTTTTCTTTTCTCTCTCCTCTCTCTCTCATTCTTTTCTCTCTCTTCTCTCTCTCATTCCTTTCTCTCCTTTTCTAGCAATTCTTGATAAAAATTTAGTGTCCTGAGTATGATAATAAAGTGCATCTGATGGTGAGGCTCTAGTCTAGGAGTTTGGGGAATCTGGATAACTCCTTCATTACTCTCAGGTCCATTCTGACCCTGGAGTTGTAGTACTTGTTTGGGTCCTATCTATGGGTTAAATAGAACTGTTCAATCTTTTACTCAGGGTTATGATTAATATCAAACTGAATTATTAGTGTTAAATAGAAATACTTAAAACTATTTAACTGTGTGAACAGATGAGCTCTGGCTTGTTTAAAGATGTTACCTACAAACTATTCACTTAATTATTAAATGTAAACAGGATTTGACATTAAATAACTGTCAAGGAGTTGATATGCCATTAAACCAAATAACATAACCATTTCTCTCTTTCTCTTATTTAATCACACTTTGCTCTCTTTTATTTTCTCACTTTTTCCTCTCTCTCTCTCTCTCTCTTGACTCTCTCATATAATCTTTCTTTACTCTCTCTATCTCTCCTCTCTTTTCGCTCGTGTAATCTCTCTCTTTATTCTCTCTCTCTCTTTATTCTCTCTCTCTCTGTCTCTCTCATTGAATTGATTTAAATTAACTATTGCTACTGCAATTTGGAGAATTATCATTTACTCTCTTTGATGTGTATTTGAATATATTAACGATTTTGGAATGACTATCATGGAAGAGTGGTTAGCATACTAGTCTCATGGGGTATTATTGTAACGAATTTGATTCTTATACTTTATTATATTTAGTAAATGTAATTTTTTGATCCCTCATCATCATAGAGTAGTGGTTAACATGCTTCTCTCGCTGGACATTTTGCCCAGTCAGCTTGGGCTGTAGAATACACTGACTGCACCTCTGCAGAGGGGTAAAAAAACCCAATGAATGTCCTAGATATGACACTAAACAATCTGATGGTGAGGGTCCTGTATTGCTGGAGTTTTGGGGAATGTGGAGTGCCCCTTCATTGCCATCGCTCCCAGGTTCTCTCTGGCCCAGAGTGGTAGCACCTGATTGTCCTATTTATGGTACCCTATCAATGGGTAAAATAGAACTTAACTGTGGTTTCAAGAGTTTACTATTTTTGCATTTAAACTGTGTATTTTTATTTTGTTATGCTAAACTGAATTGCTTGAAATAGAACTGTTTTGACATCAAAACTGTGTACTTATGCTAAACTGAATTATCTGAAATAAAACTGTTTTTACATTTAACCCTGAGTATTGCCCAGTTGGCTGGGGCTGTAGAATACACAGATTGTACCTCTGCAAAACAAAAACAAAAAAAATACAAAAACGACATTAAACTATCTGATGGTGAGGTTCCAGTGTTGCTGGAGCTTTGGGGAATGCTGAGTACCCCTTCATTGCTGTTGCTTCCAGGTGCACTCTGTCCTGGAGTGGTAGCACCTGATAGGTTTCTATTTATGGTTCAAATAAAACAAAACTGCGAACTTATGCTAAACTAAATTGTTTGAATTAGAACTATTTGACTAAACAGAATAGCTTGAAACTGAATTGTTTAAAATAGAACAGTTTATTTGTATAAAAATGAATTTTGGATTAAATAACCTACAAAGGTTGATATGCCATAAACCCAAACAAACTCGCTGGACATTGTTATTGTAATGAGTTTGCTCCTCATTGGGTACCTTACTCTTCACAATGGATGAAACCTCACGAATTGGAAATAAAAGCAATTGATGTCATTTGAATTTGTATCATCCTATATTTGGGAGGAGACTGTCAAATGTGGATGTCACTTTAACCAGTTTGTTCATGAAACCTTAATTCTGAGAGTCAAATCAACACATAGACTGTTACTCTTTTCCATATCCTTTTATTCATGCTATATTTTGTTTATTATTCATTTTAGTAGCAGTTGTTTGTGGTGTAATGGTTATCATCAGGGAAAAAAATTGAAGAACTGAATTTGAATTCTAGAAAGGCTATTTGTCTTTTGCTTTGCACTAGTGTTCTTGGAAAAGACATCAATCACTCTTTTCATTTTTTTTTTTTTTTTTATTTTTATTTTTTTTTATACTCCCACTAGCTAAGGGTAAATAGTAGAGCAGACCGACTCTTTAGCCTTTATAGAGCATCCTGTCTTGGAAAAAGAAAACCTCAATTCAAAACCTAAAGAGTGTTGTTCAAAGAATCTGTGGCGCACTGGTGCCTCATTTTTCTGTTATCAGCTCATCAAAAAAGTTAGGGTGTTGCTACACAAGCCTTTGCCACTATAAACAAATCACCTTTGTAGCCAATCTAGCAGTACACATCTTTATTTTAATTGAACTGTTGAGCACTCAATCTTCATCCTCAAAGTTGAGCCAAGATAGCTGCACTAATAATATTTTTTCGATCTGAATTCTTTGATGAAATTTTTTCATTAATTTACATTAAATTTCCTTTCATTTTTCCCCCTCTTTGATACACATTGCTTTCTTAAATGGGTGTAGTGTAATAACCTAGAACATTGTGAAAGAAAGCACAAAACAGCAAACACTTTTGCAAGAATCGTATGTGAAAGAACTGATTTTTTTCATCCTTGTAATGAATTCTATGTGAGCAGAAAAAATTGTAATATACTTGAGTCAGTAAGAAATTTTGCAATTTTCTTAAACTACTAGATTCAGTCGAAAGTTGTTTTTTTTTTTTAATTTTTCATTTTCACTAATGATTTGTGGCAACTTGTATTTCCATATTATATCATCAATTTGACACAACTTGTGGTCCAATCATTGCTGAATTGTTTATTCTTTATTTTCATTTATAACATGAACATTGTTTATTCTTTATTTTGAACCTTTAATAAGTTGTAAAAAAATTCCAATTTAAACCATTTTACTTTACTTTTGGATAAAAAGGACTGAGTGTAAGGACATTGACAAAAATAAATGTTATTAAAGGCCCAGGAACTGTCAACAAATGCATGGAACAAATTTGGTTCAGATCTTTCAAGGAAGGTGACAGCAGTTTCAAAGACAAACCAAGGTCAGAAAGATTTTCTGCTGTAAGAGAGGAGGCTTTGCTTGAAATAGTTGAATAACAACCAAACACAAGTACTTGTACATTGTCAGCAGAGCTTGGTCCTTCACAAAGCACAATCAATCAACACCTCTATAAGCTTGGCTTTGTGAACAGATATTGAAATATTGCAAAACTTTTGACTCACTCCAGTGTGTGTGTGTGTGTGTACACACACACACACACACACACACACACACACTCACTTTTTAATCCTAATAATGGCTCTTCTTTAAAAATGAAAAGTCACCTTTGTCATATTTGCTCCTTTTCTTTATTGCTGCCTATATAACAATTAAGCTTCATTATTTTCTACCCCCTTGTTTCACTTTCTTGTCTCTGAAGCTAAAGCATAGATTACCACTGACTGATGTACACTTGTTGCCAAACAACATCTCTTGTAGTAAAATCAGCAGTGGTTATATTTATTCTGGCACACAAAAATGAATGAATGTTTGAAGCAGATGAATAGAGGCGGTGCTTTTGAGCACCTGGCATGATTACTACAATTGTTAAATACCTGTTGTACTCACTTTCTCACTTGGTTCATCATGTAATGTGGAAGCAATTATTTTATATTGTTTGGTTTTAATTTTCTTGTCATGATAATGAAATTATTAAGTGAAATGAGTTGGAAGATGGATGAGGAGAAGCTTGAAAATACTATATGAGTTAATTAGCTCATTGTAGATAGAATTTATTAAAATTTTTGACAGCATTCTTTTTTTTGAGATTAATATTATTTACCTCTATAAAAATCTTGTTCATCAAAGACATAAAAGCTGATTGGTAATACGGGTGAACATGCTTGTAGATAATCAATCTTTGTTTAACAAGCATAACGTGAAGCGAGCCTGGTCCTGGGTATTACAACTTTATAGCAACACCTCCTCCATTACATCAAAGAAGGGTTGGTATTGTCCAACGCCAGTGGAGCACTGGTCACGGGTATTAGGATTATTTTTGACCATGCTCATGCATATATACACATTAGTCCTTTTGTTAACTAACCAAATGTAACAAAATGTTCCTCCAGAGGATGTAGTTTAATAAGCAAGAATTATGACTGATAGTGATAAGATCTATTCATATCATCCTTAGAATGTTAGAAATGGGTTTTTGGGGGTTTATATGCATTCAATTCTAGATATTCAGTTATTCTTTTCCTCTAGAATTTAGTATTAACTAAAGCACTATTTTTTTTTTTTTTTTTTTTTTATTGATTTATTTATTTTAATGGTATGTCAATCTGTTTAGAGTTGTTTATGCCCAGAAGTTTGGGAATTGGATACATTATATGTTTATCGTTCAGAGTTTTTAGATTATTGTTTTCATCTTTATTGTTATATTCACAACATTTTGGCTGATATGTCCTCCGGCCTTCTTCAGGCGTTTGTCAAACTTGGGAGCCTTCACAGAAATTTGAACCACGTCCTTTATTTAATCCACGGACACCTAGTGTAATGGTTATAGGCATTGGTTCCCTAAGCTTCTAAAGAGACAATCATCTGGAGGTTGCAGGTTCAATCCTGACTGCAGGTGAGTAACAATACAGGAATACTCAGCACTTATACCCAGTTATGGTTGACGGAATCAGAATAAGCGACCCCCATGGATTAAATAAAGGACGTCGTTCGAAGTTCCATGTTGGCTCCCGAATTCGACAAGCACCTAAGGAAGGCTGGAGGACATATAGGCTGAAATGTGAATATGACTATAAAGATGAAGACAATAGTCCAAAAACCCTAAATGATAAAAATCATCAAGCTTCATCTCAAAAATTCAGACAACTAATTATATGTTTATATTTACATTTTTTCTGTAGTATCATAAGGTTTTTTTGCACACTTTATGATATAAAGTATTCCGATCTAATAAAAATAATTTGCAAACTGATTTGATTCAGACAGAGCCCTGACAGGTACTACTACTCCAGGTCAGAGTGGACCTTAGAGTAATAGCAATGAAGTGGTGATTCCACATTGTCCAGTTTTCAAGAACAGATTTTGTGTCCTACCCAAAATACCCCTTTTTTGTGAGGTGGTGACTTATATCTTTGCAGGGAATACAGTCAAATTATTCTAAAGCAAGGCATAGCACTTGGGGGGATTTTTTGTGGGAAATGATCATTAAATTAAATGTGAAGGTGGATTAATGGTTAACATCACTGGGAATGGAATTGATGAACCAAACTGTAAATTAGATTGAACTCTGTTGTTGTTGCTCCACTGTAACATCCTGAAAGTATTACCAGATCGTTTTGGCAAGCTTATGTTTTTTCTTTCTAGCTTAACTCATTTTTTTATTAATTTATTTCATGTGTAAATTTATATTCAATATTAATATAGTATCACTATTATTCTGTTTATGATTTCAAAAATATATATGCCAGAAAAACTATCTTAATATTCAATAGTCTTAGAATTTCCATGAGTCTGAAAATATATATATATATATATATACATTTTCATTTAAAACGACATATACAGTACAATAGATATGGAAGTTAATTACCTTTTTTGTTTTATTTATTTATTCATTTAAAAAGGTTGATTGGTTTCTCAGTTAGGGTGTGTGCCCAACATATCGGAATATCTAATAAATAAGTAAATATGATATTGTTATGATGTATAATATTGCTTATGTATCTGTATGAACAACAGGAAAGAAGGTTTGCAATGTGAGCTTGGATCATTTTGTCAACCTGCCCAAATTAATTCAGTTAACTTGAGAAAAAAGGTCTGTAAAATGGCATCAGAAAGTCAAGAATATCTTCATGTCATATAGGATGAGGGACCAGACAAAAAAAAATCATTGATAAGTATTTCATAGCTTCAAATCGATGGTAAACTTGCAATTTTGGTACTGTTACTATAAAGAGTTCTTGTGATTATTTTGAAAGGTTAAAGTGACACTCTAATGCAGTTTGTGTAGAATGCATTGCACATGCTAAGATTATTTCATTGTAGATGCATTCATGTAAGTGAAATGTTATGTTCATAAATTCTTAGACATTGAGAAGGCACTTGAGAAATGGGATATTTTCTTGAAATTTCACATTTATTATTTTTTCTATTCTGGCCAATCCTAATATTCAAGCTCAGTTACATCATGTAGTTCATAAAGATATATTTTTTTTATTTTCATTTTTTTTTTTATTACTAAGATTGCTTTCATCTTAATTTGAGTTTTTTCTATTGCAACTATTTGGGCTGTTTGAAAATAAGATGAAGAATATGTCCAAAATTAATAATGGTTAATAATGCTTAACAAAAACAAACAAATCAAGATAATGAGCTTTCACACATTTTGAATGATCATCATAAATGTTATTGTGGAAATGAATGGCTACCATATTTCATGGCAGCAAAGATATACCAGCTTCTTGGATATACACCTAAAATTTATTTGCCAAAAAAAACAACAAAAAATGAAAAAACTAATCAAAGTGCTTTCTCTATAATTAGAAGAAAGCCTATGAGCAAACTAATATTCATCTTAAAGATGTAGGGTAATTTTCCCAGGTTTTTCTTATGAAAAACATTGTATCTTTAATGTTGGGGAAATTAGTACTGTTAGTAACACAAGTTCTTCCTTTCCTCTCTCCCCTTGCATTGATGAGAACTTCTGTGGCAAGGAAAAGGGAAAGAGAGATACATTTGTGACATTGCACCTTGAAAAGGAAGGGGACTGTTTATTGGAAAACATTTAGACATAGAAGAGATGGTTCTACAAAAAAGGGAGAGTTCAAGAAGTGAGTAAGTGTCTCTTTTATTATTGAGAATTGGTGGTGTTTGTTTTGCTCTTTTGCTTTTTGTTGAACCTTTCCTTTTAGTCTCTGTATACATGTTTCTACATGTTTCCTTTTTGGACAGTCAGACAGGGTTCACTGACTTGTTGAATAAAGACAGGGAAGTTTCTTTCTGTCCTGTTCTTAAGCTTTATATATCTGATCTTGTTATTCTTATTACTTGGCATTGTCCTTAATTTTGTGTTCCTGGTTATTAATGATGAAATTTGGCTATTATTGTCAGCTCCTTAGCTTAGAAAGTCAGTTTGAAAAGTAGCTTAGCCAGTTCACAACAGTACTTTTAATTGAATTAAAAAGGAATACTTTCAAAGTATACCTGCATCATATAGGTGACAGTTTAAAATGTGGGAGGTATTTCTGCTGCATCCTGTAGAAACTTTGTCACAAGTTTACTTAGTTACAATGCTGAATTTTGATTCTTCAACTGATCTTGTTTTTTTTTTCTTTTTAGTTTCAAACTAAAGAACCTAAAGCAAAGAAGAAGAAAAAAAAAATCCACTTCAACAAATACTCTAAATAATCATATTCATACTAACCCAATTCTAAAATGTTGGCATAAACTATTATTGATATTACTATGTAGCTCTTCTTTAGCAGCCTATGTATAAAACCTGATATTTGTTGAGCACTCCACGTATACATGAGAATGGCATATGGCTTTTTTTTTTTTTTTTTTGATTGGAACCAGGCACAGGACCGTTTCCAAAAATGCCTTGAGTCTCGTTGGCATTTCCTTAAAAAGGAGCGCTTTAGGTACCAGGCAATAAACCTAACCCCTCTAGAGTGAGTTAAGGAATGGCTCAAGGAGCACTGGTCTCAGCTTGTGTGACATGAATGCTAGCTTCCTGGAATCCATGTCAACCGACTACCACCAGAACCAAGACACGCCCAATCTGATCAGTGTATCAGGCAACACGGCTGGTCAAAGTGTGTCCCAGCCCAGTGGGCCAGGTCGTAACTTAACACAGAACCTGTATATGTATAAACCTACCTTGTCTTTTATTAACAGATGTGATTAATTCAAAATACCTTAAGTCTTACCTTGCTCCACTTTTAAAATCAAAAGAAAAAGGCTTAATGATCATTTGGGCCAAAGTGTAAGATAATAAAGATATTTGGTGCAGTTAGCTAATTTTGATAATTCGTTAATGATTGAAATGTTTAGTGATTGTGTTGTTGTCACCTTATCAAAGATAAGAGAACCAAAGCTGAAACAAAGTTTTAACAAAAGTATAAATTTTGATTGGTCAATATGAATATGTTTACATTTCACAAAATGCTCATACTCTAGAGGAAGGTATCAATCTAACTATTCTAGATTTGGGTAAATAGTAGGGCAGACTGGAGTCTTTAATCTTGCTATGGCAACCAGTCTAGGAGAAGGAAAACTCTGAATTTAAATCTGTGAAACAGTGCTTAAAAATTAACCTTGTGTTACAACCTACTCATGCTGAGGAATTGGGTGGATACATATGAATATGTGAACAAAGATAGCAGATTGATTTTCAATTGTAACCATAATATAAAAAAAGATTTTCTCATCTGTTTGGGTTATTTTATTAAATTTTCTTCTCTCCCTAGTAACAGTTTGAAGCCCTACAATAAATGTTTGCCTATAAATTATTTTTCTACTTCTTTTTATCATCTGGGCAAGAATGACAATTGATGGCTTTTGAGTACTGTCCAGCAGCTCTGTCCAACCTCATGATGTTAACCCCCCCCAAAAAAGATTCAAAATATAAAAATGACTCATGTGCTTCTACTTGTTGATTGGTAAATTAAAACAAATTTAAGTTACAATCCAAAAAGAAGGAAAAAAAAGTTAATTAAAAGTAGGATTTATCCCCTTCCTCCTGAGGGCAGAATGTGACAAAAGGTCAAGTTCAAAGTAGAGGCTCTTTAACAAAAAAAATTTTGGGTTATGACAAAAATTGCTTAGGCATTTGAGGTTGACTCTGACCCTACTTAAATGCAATAGGGAAGTGCAATGTGAAAGAAGGATGCCCCTTCCCCAAGCAGAGGCATATGTTTATATGTCTAGAACAGAATTCATGTGCCGAAGAAAGGTACTAAGCTCTGAGAAAACTTGATATCATTTAACCTTTAGTTGTGTCTCGTAGGTATTCTATTGTTGAAAAATTGTATGAGAGGGAAGTGCTGAAAAGTTCTAAACTTAATCAAGAAGAGGATAATTATTAAAACTCATTTATTCATTTATCTGTTGTTCGGAGGGGTTGAGAAATGATGTACTAAGAGAGTTGAACTTCTAGATGAATATATGAAATTGACTATACATTTCATAGTTCTAGGTCATTCTTTTCTTGGTTGGCCTGAGAACTTTTCAACATCTTATTAGCCAGCAGTTGAATTAGCCATTTATAAAGCAAAAAAGGATCCCGAAATAACATTTATGAATAAAAACAAACAAAAAAGCAAAGCTTTTTTATTTGCTAAGATAAATATATTAGACCTATTGTTGATATCAGCAGTTATTTATTTTGCTTTTAGAATATAGATACATCTCATTATGTTACATGAAACGATTCAGTTATGTCAACAAGAGATGTAGGCAACTTATTTTATTCTCCATGTGAGGTTAAATAAAGGTCTGTCTTCAGCTTTATTTTAGGCTATAGAAGTGTTGATGGGATGAAGGTTGTCACTCAATTGCAAATTGCTGAAACGAAAGAGAAAAGCATAGCTATTTTGTTGTTATTAGGCTGTAGTATGCTGAAACAGATACATTAGTGTTCGTTTTGGAATAGCAATTTGTGCAACAGCTGTCACAAGGGGCTAAAAGAGTTCTGGCAATAATGCACCTGGTTTGCACATGAAAATGATGAATATGAATAGTTTTGTTGAGATATGCTGCTCTGTGGAAACCTTTTATTATTATTATTTGTTAGAAAATAACCAGGTACTGTCTCTGTGGGTATGATAACCTATCTGTGTTATGAAAAGTATTACGTCTTTCTGTTTATTTGTTTGTTTGTCCGTAACTTCTGTTAGGATAAGAGTGTAGTAATTGATGCGCTCTACCTAGGATCAGTGTTGAACCTGTACCCTTGGGAATTCAATTAATTATATTAACAAAGGAGTCAGGTGTGATGAGGAAATAAACTCAGCAAGCAGAGTTCAAATCCTTGGCAAGGTTGTTTGTATTTCCCATTACGTTAATGCTTTAAGGAAAGGCATGAATCCATCTCTTCTCTTCAACTAAAACTAAATACTTGGGTCAACTGGACTATCTAACCTTGGGAGGGCAACCAGTCCTGCTCTGAATTCAATTGCTAATGAATTTTGTTTTGAGAATCTGTGGATTACTTGTCTACTATTTTTTTGTTCTCAGCTCATTGAAAAAAAAAATGGCTGGATCTACACAAATTTTCCACACATTAAACCAATAACTTGTGAAAACTTTTACAGTTTACCTTTTAAATGAACAATTAGGTGTTGATATGTCATGTATGATGGAAAACTTACTATATAAAAAAATAAAAATCATCGACTGTATATAATTTTGCCTGTTTTTTCTTTTTGTTTTTATTATTGAATAAGTATCGAATATTCTTTGAAATAACTTCTTTTGCATATTTTTTATTGTACAGTTTTTGTAATAACTGGAATTTTCATAGCTACAGATACAACACTTAGATCTTTAGTAGAAGTGCTGATCCATGAAAAATAAAGGAATTATCCTAGTTTGTGATCATATTATATATTTCTTCAAATTTATTTTGATAATCAATGGCACCAAACTTCTGTTTACTTTAGATTAAGATCATCTCTAAAAGAATCTCACTCACTCACTTTGAGAAGAGGGTCTGGCATTAAGATAGTTGGTAGGTTAGCAGACTATTACTTATGAGTTTGTGTCTCACTGGGTGTCTCGTATATATATATATATATATATATATATATATATATATATATATATAACCTTGTGCTAAACAAAACTTAGTAAATGATTACAGTTATATACTACTTAAATATTGTGCATTTGGTTGGTTGAAAAAAGGCTCTTTGTCATGAGATGATGGTCAACAAGTTACTCTAATAGACTATTATCTAAAAAAAAAAGTAATTACTTCATCATGTTTATATTATGTTCTTATAATTAGTCAAATGTATCAATTTTGCAATTGATATTATTAGCTAATGAATGATATAAATATAAGAAAATGACTTTGAGATTTAACTGATTGTATTTAGCTTCAATATCAAATGTAATGAAAATGTAGTCTCTCATTTTCTCCATCTGATTTATTTAAAAACTGATTCTTATTTCAGGCAGAAAAGTTGATTTTTAATTTCAGGCATATTTAGGGAAAAAATTTCTAAGAAAAATTTGATTTTCAAGTCACTTTAGTAAAGCCATTGTGTTAGAGTTGTTTATTCTGTCTACTGAACAACATTCTTTTAACTGGATCATTCTACCATTAAGCAATCTTAATTTCCCAAACATATGCTTTGACTTTGATCACCTCTTTAGTTTCTGGGGCATTTAAGGGATGTAATTTGGGTTAAACCTATTCTCTGCTCCATGATTTTGATTGGATGCATCAACTCTTATGCTTAAGATTTTTTTTCACTTTCACTAAGACTGTAAAAATCATAAGTATCTCTTTTTCTGTCCCTTCTTTCTCTTTCTCTCTCTTGTTTTATTTTGTAGGTCAACTCTGAATGTGAACTATTGTTTGCTATATTGTAATTTTTATGAAAAGTTGTTAGGTCTATACTTAACCCAATATCTGCTGGAATTATTTGATGGGAAAATTTTAAAGCTTCTTTTTTTTTTCTTTATCAAGAAATTTTTTAAAATGATAATAATTATAATCATCATCATGGGACCCTTCCAAGAATTAATATTTATGCAATTTATGATGAGTACAAGTATTTACCAATGGGCTGGTAAATGGGGTTCAGTCCCAGGTCAAGTCATGCCACAGACTCAAAAAATGGTACTTGATGCCTCTTTGCTTAATACTCAGCTTTAGAGATAATGAATCAAAGATAAGTGGAGCAATCCAGGGAAAGGAGTGGCACTCTCCTCTACACCTTTGTGTAGTGACTCTTGAAAAGGGAGCCTTCAGATTGCCCTCAACTCTGGTTGACTAACTAACTAATATTTAGATTTAAGAATAGATAAATTGCAATTTTTTTAAGAATGGGATGATAGCGTCTATTATGTTAATGCATTAAGAATGACTGTCCCTTCATTTTATGATGTTGAGATATAAAATCAAGTTAAAATATAATTCCTACTGACTAGAAAAAGGAGTACTTCCTCTAATGGTAATGTTGTAGGAAATAAAATTGGCGACCAAATTCTTAATGGGGCTGTTTGTATTTTACTTTATGCTAATGCCCCTAGAAAAAGCATGAATACCTCTCTTTCACCCTGCTGTGAGTAAATAATAGGGCAGACTAGGTTCTTTAGTCTTGGTTAGGCAACCTATCTAGAAGAAGGAAAACTTTGAATTCAAGCATGTTGTACTCAGCTTAAAAATTGATCTAGTGTTATATCCTGCCCATGGCAGAGGACTTGGATTGAATATACTCCTGGTCAAAATCTGAAGACCAGATGCAAAAGGGTTTAAAAAAATATAGAATATTGTTACTTTAATCAAAATATATTCACCAAAGATTTACATTTGATTAGAAAATGTAGTTTATCAACTAACAAGTAAAAAATGTTAAAGCTTTTAATCAATTAATGGAAAATATTGAAAAAGTATTTTTTTGGTTGGTCATAAAGATAAGACCATGTACATAGAAAATACAGAACAAATAAGTCACAACGACAATTTAATATTCAGTATATCCTCCATTTTTGCAAATTAAAAAATTTGCTTTGGCACACTCCTTGTTAACTTCTGGATGAGGGTGCTTGGGATGCTTGCCTAGGATGCATAAACTGCATCATGAAGAGCTTCTGCAGTTTCAAATTGCAATCCATGTTTATAAACATCCTTTGCCATCCATCTCCAAACATTCTCTAATTGGGTTTAGATCAAGAGAGCTTGGTAGATGGCTCAAAAGCTGAATATTGTCTTCCATTTAAAAAAAAAAGCAAAAAAAAAACTCCTTCAACCTAAGTGTGTTGAGGCTTGTAGCATTGTCCTGCTGGAAAATCCTGTTTTCTCTACATAGACAAGGGTCTTCAGTAATTAGCAATGCCTTTTTTAACATGTCAATATTACTAGCAGCTGTTTGACAACCTTTTACCTCCTGTAACTCAAGAATTCCATTGTATGAAAATGAACCCCAGACCATAATTGATCCACCTCTACTGTGTTTGTGTTGAGAAAATTTCTTCTGGAATATTTTTTGCATGCCAGTTATGCTGAAAACCAGCTAAGTCATCAAGGTTGAATTTTTTTCTCATCTGAAAACAACACTTTCTTCCATTTATTCACATCCCAAGTTTGATAATCAGAAGCAAGTTGTAAATGGGAAGTTTTATAGTGAGGAAGAAGGTGAGGCCTCTTCAGCTGTTTCACGTTCTTAAACCCTTATTTAAATGTTGTCGAATTGTTCAAGAGCTCCATTCAGCATCTGTATTTACTGTTATCTGATTTGATGTTAGGCTTGAATCTCTCTTAAGTTCTCACCTAATGTGTCTGTCTAGAGATGGTGAGATTTTATTGGGGCAACTGCTTGATTTTTTAGAAGCATACACATCTGGATTTTTAATGAAGTTTGCAATGACAGTTCTGCTACAGCTTATTTCATCTGCAATAGCCCATTTAGAAAGACCACATCTTTGAAGCTTAACAATTCTGCCCAGTTTGGACTTTGTTAAAATTTTACCCGTAACTGTTTTTAAATCTGAAATTTAATGCTGGAAATGAGCTAAGTACATGTCTACATGCTTGATGCTATGAGCACACTGACGAGTTCTAAAATTTTTGTCCAGTAATTTTTTTTTACACATGGTCTTCTCTTAGACCAACCAAAAAAAAAAATTTTTTTTTTTCAATGTTTGTTTAAATTAATCAATTAAGCTTAAAATTTTCACCCTTTTTTTTTTTTTGATAAAATACATTTCCTAATTAAATGTGAATCTCTTGCATGTATTGTTCAATTAAAGTAACATAATTTTATATTTTTTGAACCCGTTTGTATCTGATCTTGAGATTTTGACCTGGAGTGTATATACACTGTCTAGAAAAATATGCCTGTCATTTTGTTATAGTTATAAAGAAAATTTCTAAAATGACATGTAAAAAAAAAAAAAAAAAAAAGATATCTTTGTAATTTTTGCATGGGTAGGGAATATTCTTGTGTATATTGGCCACTATTATGTATTCATTTTCCTATGTCTGAATAACCAATGATGATTTTCCTACTGTTTTAAATAATTGCCTTTCTTTTACTGTTGGGCTTAGTGTAGATTTTATTTAAATATAAAATTTCAAATTTAGATATTTTTTCTCTTTCTAGGGAAAACAAATAAAAATTTTTCTCTTAATTTTTTTTTATTCAATATATTATTTTGTTTTCCTTCTAAATCATTTACTAATAATTTATTCAATGTCTTAATCCCTTTTTTAAAAAAATGATAATCTATTTTTTGATCATATGAATTAATTCAATAATTTATAAGTTGAAATTAAGATGGAAGAAATTCTCATTATTAATAATGGTTAACAATACTTCATTTAATATTAGATAAAATTAACATAATAGATACTATGACTAAAAGTTCTCGTCTATGTGAAACCATTGTAATGTTATGCCAGAATGTGGAGAGCAGTGATTTATTTTGACTGAATTTCTTTCGTTCCCTTTCAATCTCTTAATGCATTGTTCGTCTACATTCCTTTATCGAAAGGTGGAATTACCTCAAGTGTTGCACCTAATAAATATCTCCATCGTAGCAAAGAATTGCTTGAAATAGACTACCAAGTCAGGTGTATGAAAATAACCTTTTTTTTTTCTTTCTTTTTGTCTGAGATTTCTATTGGTAGATTATGTTCTGAGGACAAAGACTGTGAATTCCACAGTAAATGATTTAACAATGCAGTTCCATGAATTGTCTTTCTGATTCCTTTCAAGTTCTTTCTTTGATATAAGATTTCATGCTGTAAGCAGGATAATGATAATTCTTTAGAATATAACTGTTTACTGCAAAATACCAAATAGTATTGGAGAAATCCACTTGGCTGTACAATGTTGAACCCTTTTCAAACCAGTGTTATTTTACTATACACCATAAGCCCAATAATTTAAGCTAAAAGAGATCACATCTATATATTCGTAAAATTTTCATAATGTTTGAGTTTTTGTGTGTGTGTGTGTGTGTGTGTGTGTGTGTATGTATGTATGTATGTATATATATATATATATATATATATATATATATATATATATATATAGAGAGAGAGAGAGAGAGAGATTTTTCTCTTTTAAGCATGTTATATAACTATAACCCAGCAAAATGGCACGAAGTGAAATTTTTAGTAGAGCAATGCATTTAAGATATTTTTACTTAGTGATAATTTTGTGAGATTAATGTTTATACTGAATATCATAATTTAATTATTCAAATTCTTGATGTAATAAATATAACTATAAAATGCTAAGTAGATTATTTCATTTTTTCTTAAATTGAAGCAGCAGTATCGTCATAAACTGCTGTTATGGGAACCCAATCAATTTAATAGTCTTCTGATTACTACTACTAATAAAACATTCTTAATATAGCCTTTCTTTTAATGGAATGTTGGTATAGCTTTAATCAAACATCTACACTTTAAAGTGAAGTTTGAATGTTTTGGGAACTTGGATACAGGATATTTGAAGACCAAGTAACTCGAGGTTGAAAGAGTTAAGCCATTTTAAGTTACAATGTTGCACTCCTAGAAATAATAAAAAGCTGTTGTTTAGAAAATGACTAAACTTAAGATAGTATTGCAATTATGTAATCTAATATTTTAACAATCAACCAAATAACAAAATCAAGAGTATTTGAAAAGTTTAATAAGTGGTGATTATCACCTGCTTTTAAGTGCTATTTTCGGATCAGTTTTAAGAACATTAAAAAATGGAATTTTAGACCATAAAATGAAGTATATTGTTTTAAATTTTAATGTCAAGCTTTTTGTCTTTTGTAAACTATTTATTTTTCTATGTGCTAGTATCATATATGTTAAAAATTATAGGAATATTTATGTATTGATCAACATTTCTGCTTTGGACTAGAGTATCTGTGCATTTAGATTAATGTGTCACTCTCCTATCCTTTGCCATTTATAAATGTTGGTAAAAATTTTTTAATCCATCTTTTTCCAGTTTTCTGTCTTAAGTAATCATTTCATGACTATTTACATTTCAAGACTGAGAGGCTTATGAATATCAAGGGATTGACTTCATGAATAAAAAATCTTTAAACTTGGCTTAATGATATCACCATTTGACTGCTAGGTATGAATAGCTTCAAATGTAGAAGTAATTTTTTCCTGAAAGATATTATGGAAAATCAGTCTTTAGGCAATAATGAATTTTTTAAAATAATTTGTTTTATTTAAAAAATTTTTTTAAAAGGATTTTTAATATTGAAATTAAAATAAGTATGTAAGTGTTTGGGGTTAAAATGTAGTGTTTGCATATGCATGTTTGTAAACACTGTTTTATATATATATATATATATATATATATATATATATATATATATATATATATATATAAAATAGCTATGTTTGCTTTAATCTCTGACCACTTGTATTTTTTTCTTGATTTTTCAATGTGCAATATATGAATTAAATCCTGAAACACAAGATAAAAAATTGAAATAACAATATTTGTTGTAAATAGATATTGCATGTATAGTTCAATTAAAGTAACATAATTTTATATTTTTTGAATCCGTTTGTATAGATACAAAGCCTTTCTTTTTGTTACTTTAAAATCCTATAAATATATCTCATGATAAACAATGAATAATACAGTTAAGTCATTACATATGTTTCTATATGGCTAAGGTTAAAGAAATGTTGCTGTCTGTCCTTCCATCTTTCTGTTTGTATTTTTTCTTTTTCTTTGCTTGGACAACCATTGATTTAAGGTGAATAGCAACTGCTTCATTAAATCTTATCAATCCAGTGCCAAATAATATTTATATCTGTCTATGGTATCCTTTTGCAGACTTTGTTCTATCTCTTCTTTAAATATTTATGCCTCACAAATGATGAAGAAGAGTTAGCAGTAAAGAGTAGACCATCAAGAAAAACTCAAATGAAAGAAGGAAAAGCTGGTTGGCTAGTCTTTATGTCTGTTTTTCTTTTCTTTTCTCTGACTGATGTGAATCTGGAACCAATTATAAGGTTGTTTAAATCTTTGCTTCTCTTCTCCTACACATCTCCTTTTTCTCTTAAGGTGCATAATATTATTGGTAAATGATTTTCACAACACAAGTACTCATTAAATTCCAATACTGGCTGGAAATTGGCTTAATGGGCCGATGGTTAGTTGAAGATCAGTAGACATAGATGTGCTTCTAATAAACTAAATCAATGTTTAGTAATGTATAATTATTACTATGTAATTAACTTGCCAGTTATTACTACAGCTTTAATTCTTCTAAGCTTGATATTACATTCAAAATCATCCTTAATTTTTTAACATTGAAACTGAATAAACCATAGCTTTTCAAACTGTGAACCTGATAAACTAAGGGTTTATCAAGAAATAAGTAAAATCTGATTCTCTCTCTCTCTATATATATATATATATATATGTATATATATATATATATATATAAAACTATGTTAATTAAATTTAAGTACAAGAGTTGCTTTGAAAATATGCATTTAGTCAAACTCTTTGTCATGAACTGAATATGATACAAGGTCAATTTTTAAGTGGAATATAGTTGGTTTGAATTTAGTTTTTTCCTTCTTGTCTGGTTTTGCTATACCAAGATTAATGAGTCTAATCTGCTGATTTACCTATAGTTGGATTCATACTTTTCCCCAGAGGATTTAGCACTGTATATTGCAAACAGCTTTGTCATGGATTTGAACTCTAGTTGCCAATTCTATTTTCTATGGTGATAACCATTATGCCATGAGTGTCTCCTTTTAAAAATAATGCCTCTCATTGGCTATGCATTTTTTAAAATTTTCTTTACTAGTGATGAACTAGTGCCTGTTTGTTGTTTTTGTAAAAATATGCATCATTGGAAGCCATTCACTTTGTGATTCTGGCTCATAGTAGTGACCCATGAAACTGTCACCTTCAGACTCATAATTATTCAATAGATCCTGAGAGACTTGCATCATATTTTAATTATTCAAATTCTTGATATAATGGAGACAACTTTTTAATGCTAACTAGATTATTTTATGTTTTCTTAAATAGAAGCTTCAATATCATCATAGACTGCCATCATAAGAACCCAATTAATTTAACAGTCTTCTAGTTATTATGTGCGTAGACTGAAAAGTTCATAGGCTGATGTCATATCTGCTTTTGATGGCTTTTTTGACCAATAAGATTTCAGCAACACCAATGGAAGAAGTGTGTGGACAATGAGGAGAACTATGTTGAAGAATAATCCTCATTTAATCACATTGATCAGCTTTTGAACTTTTCAGTTGACTCTTGTACTTGTCCCATGACTACAAAATGAACTTGATATTGCCTTTCTTTTAATAGAGTTATAGGTTAGCTTTAAAGAAAGATATCTGCACTCGAGAGTGAAGTTTGAATGTTTTGTGCTTGATTTTTTAAAAAAAATTTATCTTTTTTTTTATTTTGTAAGTTTAGTATAGGATATTTGAGAACCAAGGTACTAGGTTTTTATTTTATATTTCTTAAGATTTTGTTGAAATATCCTAGGACCCACTTGGCACAAACTTTGTGATATCCTAAAATTACGGATGTTGTTGCCAATGCATTGAAGCTGAAATTTAGTTTTGTATGCAGTTCCCAAGTTATAATCTTCTGATTCATGCAGATGAGCCATTTGAGGCTCTCTTAATTTTATGAGTTGATAACAGTACTGGAGCACCTGGAACATGTCTTATCACTTGCATATTACTCATTGCTTAACTATGCTCATATTCATTCTTTGATCTTTGGAAATGTTCAACAAGTATTGATGAATATCAATTGGTGAAATATTTTCCATATGAAGGAATTCAATGACACACCTTTGATTTTAATGTGCTTAATTGTCAGATGCTATTTTTACCAGATTGTTGCTGAATAGCAATGTATAATAAGAATTATGGTAAGAAAGTTTAACTTCTGCAGCCATACTATCAACATAATCAAATAAGTGGTATTATTTTGGAACATTTCTTATAGTAGGTTGCACATTTGTTTTAATTTTCTTTTTTTTAAAAGTGTTGTCAATACATAAAGTTTGGAAAGCTATGGAGTAACATACCGAATAGTCACTTGTTTTAATTTTCCAAGCATTTAACAGTTTTATTCTTTATAATGATGAAATGGTCACAGCACTTTAGATAAAGTGTATATATTCCTCTATGTATGTATTGTGAAAATGTGTGTGTGTGTGTAGTTTTGCTTCTGTAAGCAATTTTAGTGGGTCTGAGGCCCAGTTTAAAATAATGCCTTCAAATTGCCAGAATCTTGGTACTTGTATCCAATATTATAATTGCCCAGTCGGCTGGGGCTGTAGAATACACTGACTGCACCTCTGCAGAGGGGTAAGACCCCCCCCCCCAACGAGTGTCCTGGATATGACACTAAACAATCTGATGGTGAGGTTCCAGCAATGCTGGAGCTTTGGGGAATGCGGAGTACCCCTTCATTGCCATCACTCCCAGGTCTACTCTGGCCCGGAGTGGTAGCACCTGATAAGGGTCCTATCTATGGGTTAAATAGAACAAAACCGTGCTTCTTTCACTATACTGATTTTTGCATTTAAACTGCGTATTTATGCTAAACTGAATTGTTTAAAATAGAACTGTTTTGACATTGGAACTGCGTACTAGTGCTGAACTGAATTGCTCGAAATAGAACTGTTTTTAATGTCTAAACTGTGTACTTATGCTGAACTGAATTATCTGAAATAAAACTGTTTGACATTTACCTCTGTGTATTGCCCAGTCAGCTGGGGCTGTAGAATACACTGACTGCACCTCTGCAGCTGGGTAAGAGTGTCCTAGATATGACACTAAACAATCTGATGGTGAGGTTCCAGCAGTGCTGGAGCTTTGGGGAATGCGGAGTACCCCTTCAATGCCATCGCTCCCAGGTCCACTCTGGCCCGGAGTGGTAGCACCTGATAGGGCCCTATCTATAGGTTAAATAGAACTAACAGCATACTTATGCTTAAATGAATTGAGTAAACTGAATAGCTTGAAATATAAACGTTTTTGACACGTTTTTGTACTTAAACTTAAACTGCGTGCTTATGCTTAACTGAATTATTTCAAATAGAACTGTTTTTCGACATTAAAACTGTATTTACACTTAACTGAATTATTACATATAACTGCTTGAATAGTTTGAAATAGAAATGTTTTTGACAGTTAAACTGTGTACTTATGCTAAACTGAACTGTTTTCAATAGAATAGATTATTTACATAAAAATGGATTTGGCGTTAAATAACCTATAAAGCTTGATATGCCATAAAACCAAACAAACCAAACCAATATTATAACATCTGAAACAAAAAAGTAAAACTGAACAGTTTTTAAACTTTTATATTAATAATGTAGACAAGTTGTGAATAATCTTTAAATTCATAAAATAAGCTTTAGAATAAAAGTTTGAGGACGGGAAAAACTTTTGATATACTTATATATAAATAAAATTTGAATATAAGTAGGTTTTCTTAATGAATATGTCAGTTGACGATATTGTAATTTCATTAACATAAAATTTTGAAAAACAAACATTTTTTTTTGTATAATTAAAAGAATTTTTAAAACTTGCATCATTTTATTCAATAAATCTGTTCATCTTAAAATTATATACTCTATGACTTTATGTATAAAAGTATGTATATGTTACTGTATATTAAATTGGGTTAAAAAAAAGTCACTGCATCCTTTCTTCAGTCAGTGTTAGTTTTGAAATGAGAGATAAGATGTTTAACAACAATATATACCCACACACACACATACTCACACATCTATCTTTGTAGAGTTATCTAATTTGAGTTGTATCTATCTTTTCATTGCTCTGGTTGCTTGCCATGTATCTACACACCATCAGTTAGCTTACCTGCCAACCTGTGGTATTTGTTCGCTGACAGCTGTTTTTCACTTAGTTGTTTTCTCTGCAACAGATGTGTGTGTGTGTGTGTGTACATATATACATACATACGTATACATACACATAACTCTTTGAGATTTTCATTAGTGTTGTTGACACTTAGTGCTGTACAAGAATTTTTGTTAGTGAACTATTATTTCATGGTTAAAGTATGAAGCAAATAACAGAGAAACTTTGTTGTGTGTTGTTTTATTGTTAATGTAAATTAAATAATATTTCATTAGATTAATAAAAACATGTCAATACCATAAGTCATGAAGAATTTTAAAGATTTTTTTTAACTTGAATTTGAGTTCATATTTTTAAGGGGTTTGAGAGTTATATTTAAGATAAAGAACCAGTTGATTTTTCTTTTTTTTTTTTTTTCTTTTTTTTTTTGCATTAATTTCTGTAACAATATTGTTACTTTTATATATTGATTCATTCAATCTGTTTTTTTTTTCTTTTCTTTTTTATTAATTTTCAAAATTAAAACTTCTAGGACTTGTGATCTTTGTGGTGGTCTTTAACTGAAGTCTGAGTGACAGCAAGTCTTCTCAGGTCTCTGGGATGCTTAGTAGTCTGGTTGATTTCAACAATGCTGTAGTTTGGAAGATCTCAATTCTTTCTCTGCTGAGGGGTAAGACACAAGTGTCCTGGATAGGACATTAAACAATCTGATGGTGAGGTTCCAGTACTGCTGGAGCTTTAGGGAATGTGGAGTACCCCTCTATTACCATCACTCCTAGGTTCGCTCTGGTCCAGAGTGGTAGCACCTGATAGGGTCCTATCTATGGGTCAAATAGAACTAAACTGTTTACTTATGCTAAACTGAATTGTTTGAAATAGAACTGTTTGGTCTTCTGGCTTGAATTAGGTGCTCTGTTTGTATCTCAAAATTTTAGAGAATTTTGTGTCTCATTTTCTAGAGTGGATTTTTTTTTTACATATACCATTTGGTTGTATGGTCAATTTCAGTTTCTTGCACAATTCCCAGTGAATTACCTTTTCCACCCAGTTGTTCTTAGTCTTGTACTCCTTTTGTGCTAGTTTGCAGCATTCACTCATGTGATTAACTGTTTCATCTTTGTCATCACATAACCTACTCTTGCTATTCTGGTGTGTATTATCGATTTTTGCTTTAATATAATTGGTCCTTATAGCATTGTTTTGTGTTGCTATGAGAAGAGATTCAGTTTCTCTCTTAACGTTTCTCTTTCATAGCCATGTTTACATTGTCTTGTGTGCAATCTCAGCAGTTTGTCACTAGAAATATCCATACATTTCTTCTTATTTCTATTCCTTAGTTTTTGTATTGTTCTGTTTATTCTTATGTTGTCAATGGTGTTACTAGCGACTGTAATTCATTTTTCTTTGCTCTTTTTGATATAGTCTTTGATTCCTCATTTTGATGCATCCATGCAATCTTCAATGCTGGCAAATCACCTTCCTCCTTCTTTTCTTGATATATACAGTCTGTTTATGTCATATCTCAGATGTAAGGCCCTGTTCATCATCATTAATTTTCTTGTCTTTTGGTGCATTTGTCTGAGTTCATCCCTGGCCCATTTTAAGAATGGTCCTTGTTATCTTAAAAGGGGGAGGCTGTCCAAGTGTTTATTTTTTTGAGGAGATTTTTGCTGCTGAGCTTGGTTTTGAGAAGTTTTTGTTTTCATGTTTATCTGAGGTACTCTTCTTCTTGTTTTATTTATTTTTTTTTTTCCCCATATTCCTTTGAGAGTTTCTCACACTACTGTAAGCTAATGATTTTTCACTAGAGTTCGTACGACAGCAAATCTCTTGGACACTTCTCAGTATTCTGGCTGATCTTGAAAATGCTGTTGTCTGCATGGTCTCCACTTGTCTTATTTCTAAGTCTTCCAGTCCCTTTACCAATTCTTTGGGGGATTTTTCTTATTTGTTTTGTGGATTTTTCACTGAATTATAAGTAATAGCAATTCTCTTCTGCTCTCCAAGGCTCTTATATGAATTTTAGTCAGTCTCAGCTGTGCTGTGGTCTGAATTGTTTCATTACTTCCTTGAATTTCTAGTTCCATCAGGATTGTTCTGGTTCATTTATTATTGTTGTATGCAAAGAAATAATTTAAATAAACATTGCAATTGGTTGAAAATTAATTTCTGTTGCTGAAGCCTCTCCAAAAAGGGAAATGCTGACATGACTGAACACTTTCTGGAGCAACCCACATGCATACTAGAGAGGGAACACACTCTACATTTGACCTCAAGAGAAGGTGCATAAATACTACCTTTTTTATTAGTAAACAAAGAGTAAGCACTGATCTTTTTTAACATACAGTATTATTAATAAGTTAATTTAAGCCTCTATATATTCTGAGGTGGTTTTGTATCTTAAATTCTTTGTTGCCTTTAAAATAACTCTCAACCAAGTCTGGTGATCTTTTGATGATATAAAGTAGAATAACAAAAGGAAGTTTGCTCTGTCTACAACATTTCAAATGTCCCAATCTCACAATCAGGTTTAGTAATTTAATTGTGTATATTACTCAATTACATTATTCATTTGCAGTTGATGACATTAAAGGTGAAAGAATCAACTGGTTCAGTAACTTTAATAATAATAATTTTTTTTTTAATGGTTTATTTTTATGGCTTGATTTGTAATTATGTGTGAAGAGATTCATTAAGTCTTTTATAAAGAATAAAAAAATAATATCAAAACGATGTATAAAAAAGTGTGTGTGTGTGTATGCGCGCACACGGAGGGTGAAATATCAAGTAATTTCGCAGTGAAAAAATTTGGGCGTTTTACTATTACACGATTTACACTCTTGAAGACATTGTTTTGTAATTATTATTTCATTCATATACAGTAAAGTAAAACTTTCTAACTCTAAGATTGAAAAAAAAAAAACAAAACAAAAACAAAATGAAGTTTTATGACAAGACTCAGAAATAGGATGAAACAAAACAGATGCCACTCATTTCCAATTACTTTTATTTGAAATTTGTTTTAATCTTAAACTCAAATTTGTATCTTTCTATTTTATTTTTTTATTATGATATATAGTAGCTTCGTAATCACTTCTCTGTTGATAGATTTGGGAGAAACTTTCTGTTAATTTCAATCCCTCATTTTTTAAAAACTCTGTTAATTATGATCTAGCACTGACAGGATTGAAAATTAAAGTTCTCACTCTCTATCACACACACACACACACACACACACACACACACACACACACACACGCGTGGGTAGTAAAGCATATAAAACTCTGCACATCTAATTCAGCTTTGCCAGTTTAGGCCACAAAGTAACCAATTGAGCTAATTTTGATAGGTAATAGTAAATTTTGAATTTTAAACTTATTTGGTAATTTCTAAAATAAATAAGCTGGTCTGACTTTGACTTCTCATAAGAAAAAAGTCAATGACTGATTATATATACTTTTGTAATATAATATTAGATGACCTATGAACACTTATGTTATTGGTCCATGATGATATTGATTCTTTTATTTAGGAAGGAGTGAAGGATTCTCATTAGTATTTCATAGTTATTTCTATTGTGGATTTGGATGATTTTAAAAAGAAAAAGAAAATATTTAGCATGAATGCAG
Source organism: Sepioteuthis lessoniana (assembly GCA_963585895.1). NCBI lineage: Eukaryota > Metazoa > Mollusca > Cephalopoda > Myopsida > Loliginidae > Sepioteuthis > Sepioteuthis lessoniana. The sequence goes on along the minus strand of OY757920.1, from coordinate 70,245,114 downwards.
ACTACACAAAATTATTCTTCCATTACAAATTGGACTAAAAAGTTCTTTATTATCTAAGAGCATTTTTAGTGTATTTCTCTAATAAAGATCTTGCTATGATGTTATAGTTCTATACACAGAAACACATGGAGAATTTTTACATAGATAATTACTTTTTGAAGACTCAAATATAAGTTATGCTACTTTTCTACTATTCCTGATCTTAATAAAAACCATTAAAATCATTTATTGGACAGTAAATATATTCTTTTGAAAAGTGTATCATGTAAAAATAATTTGAGCTACTCTCCTTATAAATTCCTTTTTTCTAGTCTTTCATCTACTTAAACATTTGGCAATCCTGATTTATTTAACCTTTGAATCAGTCAATACCCACTTCCAATAATCTACATTTTTTTCTCTTTTTCCTTTCAACACATTTTCCTCTCATTTCTTTTTATTTTGATCTTCCAGTTTCTTATTTTCTAACTTTTAAATAAACTGTTTGATGACAGATTTATTTTCCATAATATATGAAGTGATAATTTTTTGGCATTCTTTGTAGACATACTGTCTTTTTATTTATTTATTCTTAAAAAAGTAAATTATGTTTCTATATTTGTAAACTGGCAATTTGTTTGGGCCAAGACTTTCTAACATGTTACTAATAATCTTTAGATGCATTGATTTCTTAAATTTTTCCTATATTTATTTTTTTTATATTTGTGTTTATGTATATCATGTGTATTAGTCAAACCTTGATTTTTGGTCATAAAATTAATTTATAGAATCAATTCTTTCCATTATATTTAAATTTTAATCTTGATTATTCCTTATATATAGCTTTACTGTGGAGGTACTTGTACCATAATTGTTATTATAGGAAGTGGACTTGGTTATCTGGGTTCAAATCCTTAATTGAGGCTGTTTAAATTTCATATAGTGCTAATACTATCGGGAAAGCTATTCTCCCTCCAACTTTGAGTAAATAGTAAAACAGACGGGACTCTTTTAACTTGGTATGGCAACCAATCTAGAAGAAAAATTCTGAATTTAAACTAGTTTTTGACCTAGAGGAAGATGGATTCCTTGTACAAGACATGCTACATGAGTAGTGTCTCAAACCAAATCAAGTTACATGACTAGTGAATGAATGGTTTGACTGCCAATTTCTTTTGCCTAAAAATTAGGACTTCAAAATTCTGGCTATACATAGGCACATACTTAGCATTTTGAATTATATATTTGGTTTGACTGACAAAACTTAATATGTTGCAATAAATTTTACTTTTTAATTGTGTACCACTAATGCAAAAAGTTTTAAAAGCTCAGGTTTTACCAAACATTGACATGTGGCATATCTTTTCTCCCAATATTTGATTTATAAAATCTTCAACTGTCTTCACTTTAATAGTTAAAAAAAAAATCTCAATACACACTCCATGAATGAATTATAGTCATTTGTTGCTCAATTATATAGGGTTTTTTATTTTTATTTTTTAAACAACTGTATTATTGAAGCTAATTTTTTGTACATTACAGTGAAAGCAATCTTGTTGATTTTTAAGAGCTTCAAAAACCTATAAAAATATGAACTGATTAAAGGACAACAGCTGCTTTAACTGTAGAGAGATGGATGGATAGATGTTCACGCCTTTTTCTGAGTGGTTGTTTTTTGCACTCAGAGGCAGGAAACACTGCTTGGAAAGGAAGAAAAAGATCTTTTATATTACTTTTTTATCCTATTCAGTATAAAAACAAAAAAAATTCTTGTAAATTATGGCAAATATTTTTAGTTTCTGATGAAATTATTGACCATACTTTTTTAAAAAATTTTAATTTTTTTAACAATTATAATGATAATGAATTTGGATATCATTAAATAATAAATGAGTGAGTGGGGTTAAGAAAATAAAGAAATCCAGATAGATTTTATCAATTTATACACACACACACTCTCTCTCATATATGGATAAAATATGACTGGAAAATCAAATTTAGTGGAACATTTTATTTATGATGTTTCACTCTATTTGGGCGTCATCACTGATATTTTTCTTCCATATCCATCAGGAATAATTAATCATTGCAAATAAATGAACTGTACAATGGAAGCATTAAATATTGTAATGTTATAAAACAGTTCAGTCTGAGACTGTTATCATTTGTGCATCTAATGTCCTTGTGGGAAAGACATGAATCCAATCTCCCAATCTTGTCATTTTGGCCATAATTTTGAATATTGTCATTAATGTTAGAGAAAAGTTGATGAATACATATGTAATCCATAATTACCTTTCAGTCCACAGCCCATTTAATAGGGCTGTAGAATACAGCTACTGCATCTCTGCGGTGGAGTAAGATCCCCACCCCACCCATTAGTGTTCTGGATATGACACTAAACAATCTGATGGCGAGGCTCCAGCCTTGGAGCTTTGGGGAACATGGTGTACTCGTGCATTGCCATTACTCCCAGGTCAACTTTGACATGGAGTGGTAGCACTTGATAAAGTCCTATGTATAGGTCAAATAGAACTGTTTGGCATTTAAACTGAGTACAAACAAATAACTTATGCTAAATTGAATTGTTTGAAATAGAACTTTGATCATTTAACTGTGTGTAAACAAATGGCTGATGTTTAATTGAATTGTTAGTGATACATAGCAATACTTGGAACAATTTAACTGTGAGCCAGGAAATGATTAATAGTAAATAGAAATATTTTTGTAAGATTGAAATACTTGAAACCATTTAACTGTGTATTAAAGAAAGAACTTAAGCTCATTTAAAAATATATCAACAAAATGAGTTTAGAAATCATTTAATGTATTTAAAAATATGATTTGGCATAAAATAACCAACAACGATTGATATGCCATTGCACTCAACCAAGCCTTACCAATCCAGACAGTGGAAGCAGAATACATGTTATATCCATTGATAACATTGACACAGGTTACTGTGAGTGAAAATCACTTTTAAATAGTATAGGATTTTGTATTTCCTGAAATAAGCATTCTCTTGTCTCGGAGTTTTGGTATTTATATAATTTTGATTCCCCCCCTCCTATTAAAGGCAGATGGTATGTTTCAGTAGATATTTGGCCTTCAAGCATCATTATAGAACCTTTTGATATTGCATAGAGGAGACTCATTTTCATCTTAGGCAAGCCTTTCATCATTAAAGGGTTATCAGAAGCTCATTAAAAAGAAAAGTACCCAGTGATTACATTATCAATATCATGATTTTTTAAAAACTTTTTCCAGACTGAATTTATTCTTAGATTTTACCAGATAACACTAATTTTAACTTGAAGTAGATTTGAAAGAAATTTATATAGCACATTACTCTTAAAGACAATTAGTATTATTAAATTCAGTTGTAAAAAAATGCATATATCAGAGAGGTGTGCTTGGCATAACAGTTATCATCTAAGAGAATGGATTTGGTGTTCTTAATTCACATTCTTGGCAAAGTTGGTTGTGTTTCATTTTGCATTCATGCTCTTGTCACATCCTATTCATGGTGAAGATGTTGGATAAATATAAATATGAATACATTATTAGCCTAGTCAGATCTATCTGGAAAAAGTTGAAAAAAAATTTGATTGATTATCAATGCCTTGTGTGAAATTAGTTTTATTTAGAGCATCCAAAATAATGTATTGTTTAAAAGTAAAAATTTGAAAAAGGAAGAACAAATAAGAGTTTAATAAAAGTGAATCTTTAGGTTATTTTAGAGCTGGTCACTCATTGAAAGCAGGATATGTTGGCTTTCAAATGTGTCTATTTTACAAATGGGAAGTAACTTTGTCAGATGTGTATGTAAGAGTAAAGCCAAGAGGTAAGGAAGATATAGGTCAAGAGCTCCCAATTGTAGCAGGAAAGTGATATATGAGTTGCATCCTTTGAATAACATTGTCAAGTGTTTGTGATGGATGCTTTTATATAATGTTGCTAGTATTTGAAAACTCTTAAACCTGAAGTGTTGGTGGGCTTCTCGATAGGTTTTGCTTGTACAGGTTTCTGTATGCAGCCTAAATCCTTAACTCTTTTCTACTTAATCCTCAAGTCACTAATCTGTTAAGCATATGCTCCTAATTGCATCAAGTAGAGATAATGGATCCTTCTTATATTGGTAAATATGAAGAAACCCTGTGGAATGTAACTTACTTTTTCAAAAAGGTACTTTAAAATTTAAGGTAGCAGTACTTAAACAAAGACAAACACTTGAAGATGAAAGGGTTAAGTGTGTCCATGTGTGCGTGTGTTTGTTTTATTTCATCAAAACAAAATTGATCAATGTTTTATTGATTAACAGTGCTTTTTTTTCTCTCCAAATATCCATTATTCTAGACCAAATTTATTTTCTCTTTTATCAGTTTAACTGCCAAATGGATAATTTTATCTAGGATTGTATCAATTGTTTATCTTAGGAAGCAAGTTAGGAGACAACTCAAAATATAGAATATTGGACTGGGAACTTACTTATGTGATGATTTTCATTTACTTGAAGCAAAAGCTGCTTTGTGCATGTTTTTTTGTGTAAGTGGCCATTTATAATAGGATTTGCACATATGCACATGTTTAAGTCCTTAATATTACTATTGCTTATAAATATAAGTTATTTTTACCATATATATTCACATATGCAATTTTTTTTAGACCTTTTGCTGTTGGAAATTGTAGGCATACAAATTGGCCTAGGCCAATTATTTACACACAAAATGTTTGTATCTTGCATATGGTGCAACCTCCGAATATTAGGCTAAAATTTTGGTCTTTGAAAATTACATGATATGCAAATATATATGCTGCATAAGAACTCCAAAGTGACAGATGGCAATCTTGGGTTGGAAACAAACCAGAATGAGAATGACATTTGTTTAGAGCACATAGAATGCACCTTTGTGTGAGAGAGAGAGAGAGAGAGAGAATGAAGTAATGACCATTGTCAGTGAAAGAAATATAATTTATTTAACGAAAATAAGTTTTTTCTGCCTTTGTCCATTAGAAGACACAAGAAAGAAGTTTTTTTACTATGTAACAAGTCTTTTGGTATTGTTTGCTCCTAGTGATAGACGCTTATTATACTATATTTGATTGGTATTATGTTCTTAAAAAATAACTTATTAAAACAATATATTGATTTGAAAGTACTCTAAACTATGCTAGTCTCAGATTATTGGTCATGTAGCCATAACTGCTCGAACAAGTTGTCATTTTAAGTTTCAGTGATTAAGAATAGCACAATTATTTTCAGTGTTAGATAGCTGATTTTTTATTTGAGTATTGCTGTTGTTATTATACTGAGAAAGTTGAACTATGGTCAGAGAAAAGAAGTTCTTGCTTGTTTTCCACTTGTCTGACAGTAATCCTACACATTGGTTTTTGACCTTCTTTCTTTTGATATGGGTTCACCATTTGACCTCACATGATTCCATGAACTGAGGTGAAAGGTGGTTACTTTATGTTGTCTGTCTCTTTTGAAGAGTCATGTCATTTACTATGGAGGTTTAAGATTTTATTTATTTATTTTTTGTACTAATATATATGGGGGATATGTGTAAAGTTACTCTCATTGTGTGTATGGTGAGCTGAGTACATTGTGCTGTCTCTGTAGTCATGTGTGTTTATTTTTTGTGCAGACATACAGATGGATCAATTACAGTGAAAGGAAGGATGCAGTTTTTTTAATGATTGCAGATGTAGACAGTTTTATCATAAGCTTACAGGCGTACACACACACACACACTTTTTGCATTTTGTTTAGGAATTTTTTTCATATATAGTTATGTGTCTCTGCTTGTGAAGTGCATAGCATTTTGTGTCTCTGCTCGTGAAGTGCATAGCATTTTGTGTCTCTGCTTGTGAAGTGCATAGCATTTTGTGTCTCTGCTCGTGAAGTGCATAGCATTTTGTGTCTCTGCTCGTGAAGTGCATAGCATTTTGTGTCTCTGCTCGTGAAGTGCATAGCATTTTGTGTCTCTGCTCGTGAAGTGCATAGCATTTTGTGTCTCTGCTCGTGAAGTGCATAGCATTTTGTGTCTCTGCTCGTGAAGTGCATAGCATTTTGTGTCTCTGCTTGTGAAGTGTGTAGTTTCTATCTCTAACAGTTAAAAAAAAAAAAAAGTGTATTTTTTTTTGTCTGCTTGTGAAATGTATAACATTTAGCTCGTCTCCATGTATGAAATGTGTAATTAGTGTGTCTCTCAATTTTTGTCTATTGTTTGTTGTTCTCCACAGACTCTTGTTGGTCACCTGTATTTGTTCTTGGTGTATGTAAATTTTATGTTTATTATATCTTTCCACTTTTACCTGATTGTTAGGTACTTGTTGTAAATGTGTGTCCCTTTTGCATATGTGTAAAAGATGCTTTAGTGAAGCTATAAATTGTCAAGCATTATTATTATCATTTTAAAAATTGAATCTCCACTCAGTATAGAGCTTTTTATTTATAGCCTGGGTCTCAAAATGACAATATGCAGCAAGCACTAACAAATCTTTTATAGATTCTGTTAAATGCCAATTATAAACAACTGCCTAATATTATTTGTTGGAAAAAATAAAAAGACAATTTTGCCATGTTAAGATAAATTGATGGTTCCTATGCCTTTTTCCAAGAAATATCTCTTTATGAACTTTGATTTATTCTTCAATATTGTTCTGAAAAGACCATGTGGATAGGCAGTTATTCAAGATTGTAAATCATCACACAGAAGTCATTGATAAAGTTGGTTCAGTGGATAGAGTTAGTGTAATCTTCTGGCTAAGAACGGACTAAATATTCAGCTGAAGCTAAGTTATGTATTACTTGTATGTGAAAAATAAAACCAACAGTCCAATCTGAATAGTTATTTATTTTTTGTATGTAACATTGCTTTTACTGACTCTTGGTGTCACATTGTTACATTACAAAAGGGTTTCATAGGGAACACATCTCTGCTTGTATTTAGCATTTAAATGTCAATTATAAACAACTAGTATGTCTCTGGTCATTTCGTGTTTAGCGCGTCTCTGCCCTGTTCATTGTAGTAGTGACTGCTGTTGTACTCTTTTTGTGCCAGTTTGTTAGATTTGCTTTTGTGGTTTACTGTTTCATCTTTCTCTCTCCATTGTCTACCCTTGCTATTCTCTTGGGTGTTTATCATTATTATTTAGAAAAATGTTTATTATTATTAATGGTGGTGGTGATGATGATATATCTTGTTGGCATGCAATAAAAGTTAAAAATGAAGAGGAACACTATAAACTCAATATGGTAATAGTTACCTTTAGTTGAAAGAGAAAACATAGAAGAGGCCTCTGAAAATGTCTGTCAAGATGATACTTATGCCAGAAGGTAATTTTCTTAGAAGCTTGAATATTAGATTTTATTTATTTATTTGCAGTATATTGTAAGACATACCCTTCAGTTTGTTCATCAGCATTAGTGGAAGAAGAAATCTTTGAGAGAGACCCACTTATACAACATTGCATTCTCACTAAAAGATCCAATCACTTTGGCAATTGTAATGCTCAAACAGTTCAAGATGTTTCTTATGTTGATTTTGAGAAATTTTAGATTCTTGAAGGGATTATATATTAGATAAAACATCGTCTTCAGACGCTTAAGAATTTTTAAGTGTTATCTTTTTATAAAATTATGTATGTTTGATTATGATGTTTAAAGACTACTACTAGAAGCCACTGAAGCTGCTCACAGGATATATGGAATGAAATGAAGCAATATATGAATGAATTGCCTAAAATTAATTAAAGCATCTTAAAGGTGGTGACTTTTTCTTCAAAATAATCCAGACCATGATCATCGGATGATGATGATTTAAAATACAAAGTAGAAGAAAACCAGCATTAGAAACTTTCAGAAAAGACCTTAACGTCAAAATATATAATCTTAAAAAATGAAAATAGTTTTGATACACCCTGATATTTGTTTTATTTACATTGAATGTCTTTTTTATCCGTAAGACATAGCTATTTATAAAACTTTGAACCCTCAACATGTTTGTATCTACGCAAATCCAGACAGGATGTGAATAAGAGATTTAAAAAATATATAGATGAGTGTATCCATGTTCATAAAATGTAAAAGTGTTATTTATCTTGTTTATGCAGTATATTTAAGGATCAACTTTCTCTCTCTTGACTATTTTTACATTTACAGACATTTGCTTATGTAGTAAATATGATCATCACTGGGGCTCTACTATTGTAACCAAAGTAATTTTTATTAGATATTAACAATATTTTTTTTTTCTTGTGTGTTATTTTCTTCTCTTTCAAATTTCACCTCTTCACCACCCACCTTTTGAATGTTATGAAATAAATCAAGGATTTAAATCTTCTCCGAATGGATCTAGTTTTAACCTGGAGATTAAGTTGAAATTCGGTTCCAGGTTTTCTTTCAGCAAGTGAAATCAACTGCTCTGGATTTGGCTTGTTTTTTTTAGGTGTGAAAATAATGACATGAATTCTGAAAGCTTTTGATAATTTGAGAGTTTGGATGTTTATCTAATATTAGAAATATACCGTAGCTTTTTGATCCCCTTCAGAAAATCATTATTATTGTTATAATCCTATAAGCATATAATATAGTACCTATAAAAAGTTGATTATTTTCATATGGATTGGCAATTTTGCCTAGAGTATATGTGATCTACCTAAGATCAAAGTATTGCTTCTTTGTCCTCTGCCCAAAATCCTGCCCTATCGGCAGAGCTTAGAATATGCTGGCTGTATCCCCCTCCTCTCACTCTAAAAAGAAAAAGAGGTATCCTGGGTATGATGCTAAACTGCATCTGTTGGTGATGCTCCAGTTCTGTAGCAGCTCTGGGGAGTTTGGAATTCCTCTTCATTGCCCTTACTCTCTGGTCTACCTCTGCCAGAGTGGTAGTACCTGTTAGTTTCCCCATATATAAATCAAATAGATCCATTTGAAAATTATTTGCATTTGATAGAAATATGTGATATCCCATAGTGTGTGTGTGTGGGATGGAAACTGCAGACATAGTACATTTATATACAATGTTTGCAATTCCCTAACCTATAGGGAAAAAGTAACCCCACACTGGTTGTCATGCCATTAAAATCAATTAATCTGCCCAAAATCAAAAATATTTCACCTTGGCCTTCTATTTATGATCAGTGAAGTATCTTTGCCTTCTGTCAAAAATCTTATCTAAACAAATATATGTGGATACACATTGTTTTATATATGCAGATACTGAGAAATTTTTTCTGTATTTCTTATTTTCATTATTTTGTTTATATGTGTACAGGATTCTTATCTCTCTAACAACTAAGTACTTGACCAGAATAACCCATAAGAAATATCTATGGTAATGTGTAGAATGGCTGATGTTGAAAGACTTTCATCAAAATTTCTTCAGTGGGCTATTCTGGACAAGTACCAACAACTGTAGAAATCAACCTTCATATATACAATCCCAGATTGTAACAATTTAAAACAAAAATGGGGAATTTACAGTGTTTAGATATTATTATTATTTACTCCTTTTTGAGTTTTTCATACCAGTGTTAACCGATGGTTTCTTACTGGAGTTAGTGACAGCAAGTCTCTAGGACTTTCCTCAGTATTCTGGCTGATCTTAATAAAGCTGTCGTTTGGATGGTCACCACTCATTCTCTTATTTCCATGACCTCCTGTCCTTGTTGTACCAATCCTTTGGTGACTGTACCAAGAGCACCAATTATAATTGGTATCACCATCACTTGAATGTTCCACGGTTTTTTTCAATTCCCTGGCATGGTTGTGGTACTTATCTATCTTAATTTTCTTTCAATTTTACTCAGTGGTCAGCCGGGACAGCTAAGTCCACAATTCTGCAAGTTCTCTTTCTTTCGTTAATTATTATTATTAAAAAAAGAAATGTATACATACTGAAGTGATATGGCTTTTTAATCTATAAAAGTAGCTTTTGTTTTTTGGATAATTTACCTGAAAGAGAAATTTTCCTTTGAAATAACTTGTTAAGGATTATAGACTTCTTGTATAAACTCTTGAAGAAGCCTATAGTTTCTTTGAATTTTTATATATCCTCAGTTAGTAGAAGCTTGTGTAATGAAGTGCCCTGCTGTGTGATAACAACAAAGGGTCAACCACGAGAATTCTAGCAGTAGGTGCAAGAAACAGTGAAATGATAGTTGTTGATTTTGAAATCGGTGAGCTATTGTCAGAGCAACAAGGAAGGACCTTCATTTTGGGACTAGTGAGCACCTCCCATTGTGGGTGTGTTATAATTTAGCAATTCCTTCATCAATTCAAAAATACCACTTCACATCTCTCTGTTTTTGAGAGAGATGGAGATTTTTGGAAAAGGTCAGTCAGTGAACTATTATCAATGACAAGACCTACATTTTGAGACTAGTGAATTTACTTCCCTCTTTAGGAGTGTGCTATGATTTAGTAATTCCTTTACATCTCCCTATTTTTGAGATTGATCCAGAGGGAGGTTGAAACACGAATGTGAGTGGTATTTTTCTGAGACCAGTTTTTCCTATGAACTCATTATCATCTCTTTTTGTCTCTACCAACTTTCTGCAATGCAACATTATTGGTTCTCAAAATAGAGACTGTCAAATTTCTGGGGAAGGGAATGGGTCACATGAAATAATTAAGATATTGAAGAGCTTCTCAAGTATTTTCACTAATTTAACTACCAGGCATTAAATCACTTTTATTATTGTGTTAATTTCAACAGTACATATATTGAGCATTATACTGGTTTGCTCACTTATTATTTATTATGTCTAGACCTGCAGTGTTGACCATGAGGTAGGTTGGTGCCCTTAACCTCCTGCCATTAACAGGAGAGGGATAACCAGGGTTCCTAGCCAACTGTAAAACTGAAATAATGACTGAAAGGAGGCTATAGAGATAAGTTAGTCTTCAGGGGCTATTAAAAATAGGTTGAGAACCACTGTTTTAAAGAGACAAGTTCATTATAGAGTTAAAGTGCTTGCTGTACATTTGATAAGAAATAATAATGGGATATGCAAACGGCGTTTTTCTTATTTTTTATATAGAAATTATTTAATTAAATAACCAGAAAAAAATCAGGCAGTTTTCTTTTTTGCAGTTAACTTTAAATGTAGAAAGTTGTTTGAGACTAATTAATGTTGTTACTGCAATTAATGTTGTTTGTCCAGATTTTTAAAAAGGAAATTAGTCAAGTAAGCTGTTCACTTTGGTTGTTTCTGCCAACAGATGTCAAATGTAGCAAGTATAAATATTTTATTTTGATGTATTTATAATTGCTCTCTCTCTCTCTCTCTCTCTCTCTCTAAGAATGATAAAGTCAATTTCATTTTTCTTCTCTCTGAATGGGGTCCTTCATGCTTGAAGTATTTGCTGTCTTAATGCAATGATTAGAACTTAGGACTGAAATTGAGGAGGTTTGACATTTGGTTCTTGTTTGTAAACTCTTTGGAAGACAAGCAACTTTGATTTCAAATGGAAAAAGAATCTCTTTTGTTGTTTTTCATTATCTACATTAATAAGAGGGAAGATTTTTTCTGTGTCTGTTATAGATAGTTAAATGGTTTTGATGTCCTGCTGTTAAACCTGTATACTTATTGGGTGAAGCAAAAGGTTTTAATGTGAGAAAAAGTTCCTCATGGTGATTGTGTGTTTACACTGAGATATGGATCTCTTACAAAGAACAATAATCAATGGGAAGCCATATTACTGCAAGACACAAGTAATTATACATAATCTAAGATTCCAAATTTTAAAAGGAAAAAAAAAAAAACAAACAATTGTTCTTCTTTGTAAAATAATTAATCAAATATTACAAAATAGGTTTAAAGGTAGTTCTTCATGCTGGAAGTGTAAAATAATTACATAACATTATTGTGGAGTTAAGACAAAAAAAACAATAAATCTATAAACCTCTTTAAACTGCCCCCCCCAATCCCTGAAACTTTTTCCAGAACAATATTCATAATATAAAAATACAATTGTTAAATCTCTTTTCTGTTGAGTTTAAAAAAAAAATTTTTTTTATTGTATCCATTGCATAATTTACTTTGATCTAATTCTTGACCTTTTACCCTATGTAGATCTGTACTTCAGCTAGTTTATAATGACATGCTATGCAATCTAATATAATATCAACACTGATTCTTGTAAATTCAGTAGTATTTCCTTTTTTATGTTAAAATAATATTCATTGTATTCTCACAAATATTAATATATAAGGAGAAATGGTAATGAGGTGTATGATTTATAATGGTCCTTATCTTAAGAAATAAATCTGATGAACCAAGTTAGAAATCTGGACCAAGCTGTTTGGATTTAACTTCTTGCTAATATCTTAGGGAAAGGTATGAATACATCTGTTCTCCTTTCAGCTCTAGGTAAATAGTTGGGTAAAATGGGTTCTTTTGCCATGGTATGACAACCAGTCTTGGAAAAGGAAGACTCTGAATTTAAAACAGTAGTACTTAGAGCTGAAAAATTAACCTTGTGGTGGGTGGTTTGGTAAGTACATACAAGAAGAAATTGTCTGTATATTTTATTCAGCAAAATTAATATCTTAATGCATGTCTGTTAGTTGTACATACCTCTTATTAACTTAAGATCATGTAATTTTTTTCTTCAGTATACATGTACACCAATTTCTTATTGGCATTGTCAGCTGTTTGTATGGGAAGAGATGATTTCCTGATAAAAAAGTGCAGCTAAAGAATGTTATGTTTTTTCTATGATTATCTGGACAAAGAGATGAAGAAGTGTTCTTCAAAGAAACTGCCAGGAAGAGTTAATAGAGCAAATATAGTTTGTAGTTTCAAGATCTTTAGTTCTTTTGAATATTCAGAGTTTGGTCTTGCATTTATGTGTTTAAAAAAAACCTCAAAGAAAAAGGGTTTTATTCTGATGAGGTATAAGTTCTAAGGAAAAGGGTGTTATGTGGGATCCAGTTTAGTCATCTCTCTCCTTGGCTTAGTAAGTCAGACTGGGGGTGGGGAAGATCATTTTATTTTATCGTTATCAACAAAAATAATAATAAAGGGACTTGAAGATTTCGGCATGTAAAAATGCCTTAGTATATCTGAAAGAGAAGACTTTCCTCAACGCAGGCAATTTTTAAGATTTGAAAAATATTATTTTTTTTCTGGTTTTAGATAGGGGTCCTGTTCACAATACAAGAATAGTGTCAAAATTATGTTTTTTTTTGCTCTGTTAGCAGATCTTAGAATATGTCAACTGTATTCTCCTGCAGAAGGGTAAGGCTCCCTTAAAAAGGGTTGATCTGGGTATAATATTGAAGTGCCTCTGCTAGTGAGGTTCCCAGATTTGGTAGTACTTGTTTAGGGCCTTATCTATGGATCAAGTAGATCTGTTAGCAAATTATTTGTATTAGATAGGAATACTTGATATAACCATGGGAAAAAAAATAAGGAATTACAAAAAAAAATGTAAATATAAACATACGATGTATGCAATTCCCTTATTTTTAGGCATAAGATAACCCCACAGCATTTGACATGCCATCAAAATCAATCAATCTAATTTTTCAACATGCATATACATGAGTTATCTTTCCTTTGTTTTATTTTCCCAAAGAGTTGGTGAAGGTGAAACATCTCTAATAGTATGAGTTGGAGAAAAAACTGTGGACGAGACTGGAGTTCAATCTCAGGTCGAGTCATACCAAAAACTCAAAAAATGGTACTTGATACCTTCTTGCTTTTATAAGCATTATAAGGTATATTTCAAGGGTAAAGTGGAGCAATCCAGAGAAAGGAGAAGCACCTTCCCCGACACTTTGGTGTAGTAGCTATTGAAAAGGGAGCTTTCGGGTAGCCCTCGACTATGGTCGTCAACTACTTTATTTGGACCCAAGTTTTAATGTGAGCCCTATTTCAAATTTCATATTTGAAAATGAAACTAAGGGAAAGATAACTGATGTACATAGAACCATTTTCATCATAGCTAAAATAGATTAAGCTTTGGAGGATAACAAGTATAAGCTTCATGGAGAAGAGATGACTATCAACCACCTAAGTAAATGCAGCAAATTGACACTGAAGGAGTATAAGAATTAGCTTGACTGGGTGAGAAAATTAATCTACTGGGAACTGTGCAAATAACTAAAGTTTGACCATACACTGGTACATGCACAGATCAGAATCTATCCTGGAAAATGAAAAACACAAAATCAGTGAAGACCACCACTTCTACTGGTGTGAAAAATGATGATAATGATAAGGATGAGTATTTTTTTTTTGGTTATCAATTTGTAACATGTCTGTACATGTCATTAAGGAGTTATGCCATTTCTAGGAAAAGGGAAATTATTTGGCAACACCCATCTCCTCTCCAAGGTTACATGCTACCAGTAGCAGAAATGAATACCTAACTGCACTGTGTTCTTTTATGTTAAGCATCCCATCATTCTTGACATTTGCTAAAACATAGGATCATGATACATTCCTGGGAGAGATGAATTCATGCCTTTCAGGAGACCATAGGTGGTCTTACTGGAATTTTATTCAGATTTACAGATTTCATTTTCTGTATTGATGTTACCTTGGGTATAATGGATAGTAAGCTAGCAAAATGGATTAACACTGCTGCTATTAGTTCAGTTTTCATTGGGTATTTCATACATGTGGCCTTGTGTCAGACTATTCTCAATTTAATAAATATTATGATTTGCACCCTTCATCTTTTTCAGAATTTTTTCTCCATCATGTAAAATAATTAGTTTACAGAAGTAGCTTGTAGATTTTATTGAGACAATGATGGCATTTATTAGATTTCTATCCTTGTAGGTATCTTTTGTTTTATTTGTACATCTGATGTAACTAGAGAATACTTTGTCACCAGAATAATATGAACTTGTCTAAGTTGCATTACTCGGCTAGAATTAACTCTCATACCCATATTTTCCTCCTCCGTTCTTTTCCTTCCTCTAATTGTAAAAAGAAAAAAATTTACCACCTTAAATCATAAATGCACTTAGTAATTTATATACATTTTATGTACATACTTTATTATCTTTAATTCTAAGTGTTTCAAATTAAACAATATTTAATCTGTGTATATATGTGTGTATATATATATATATATATATATATATATATATATATATATATATATATATATATACTGCCCTTCTGTTTTCTGCTTGATTCTTATTAAACTGTTTTGTAATTTCCTTATATATATATATATATATATATATTAAAAAATGAGAAAAACATTTCAATAAAAATTTTGTTAAATTGTTTGCTTAAGTTGCAATTATGGCTCAGTAGTAGAGCAGAGGGCAATGATTAGTTCTCTTTTTTGTATTTAAGGTAGTGAAGCTTGTTCTAAAAAGAAACAAAATTGAAAATGTATACAAGTGGGAGGCATAAACATGCAAACTAAAAAGAGCTTTTAAGTCAGTGTTTAAGTTTTGTAAGATTTTAAAGGAAGTTTTTAATTTTGCCTGGCTGGAATTTGATTAATTGATAAACGTGCATATTTGAACACTGATCAAAACCACAAAATTTATGTATAAATGTTCATACTTAAATGTTCATCATTTATGACAGAAGAATGTATAAATGTTGTAACCTAACAAAAGTTTACTGAATGGGAAATAACCAAAATGGAGTTTGGAAATGAAATGGAAATCTTTATAACATTAACGAAATACAATACTCGCTAGCAGCATAAAAAAGGTACCCACTACTAGTGGTGACTACTTAGTCAGCTTTATTACCCCTCATGACCAGCTGCTGCTTCGTGCAGAGGCTTTTCAGAGGACTGTTTAGCAACTGTGCTGGACGGTAAATGCTCAATGGCAAACTTGAGGCTGAAAGGCCCCCAGCTTTGGCTAGGTGAGCTGCATCACTGACACCTTTGTCACCCTTGTATAGCATTGGACCTTGCTGTGCAGTTTAAGCTATAATCAGGCATATGTGCCTGGACCCAGATTTGGGTCCATGTCCAGCTAGGCTCATCAGGCCCACATTGAACTGAGTGGGCGGATGACCAGCATCGTTCAGCAGGGCTGGAGTCTTTGCTAGTGCCTCACCTTCCCCTCCCCTAACCTTCACTATAATCAACCTTTGGGTCATTTGATCTTGTGTCAGGTCCTATCTGGTGGGAGGCAGAGACAAATACCAGCTTTATTACCCCTCACAATAGTGTCCAATGTATTTATGAGGAATTGGACATACTAGTTAATGTTCCTAGGTAGGATATATAATAAGAATGTTTATATCCAAATTTTGTGGTTTTGATCAGTGTTCAGATATACAGGGATACTGAAAAGTGTAACATTATACTTCTCAAATAGACATTTGTAATACTATGACTACAAGTAGACGCTTGTACCACCATGGTTCTCAGCAGATCCTTGTAGTGGATCCTCGTTGTAACCTTGCCGTGAGAAAAAGTGACGAACACACAAAACACAGTCTGATTTTTTTTTGTTTTTTTTTGTTTGATACAAAGTTTATTTTGCTACCATCCTTTCCTGGTGATCGATAACAAGAGAGAAACAGTATGAAAATAAGTCAATTGCCTTAGATAGAGAGAAACAGACTGTCACAAGATGATAGAGGCAGACACCTTGATATTTTCTTTCTCATTTCCAGCTGTAGTTTTCCTATTACTCAGGTTGCTTCTTCAGAACCACCTGGTCTAGTGCTCTGGTGTCGGTTGGCCCCTACGCAGAGCTCACTCAAAAATAGGTCCCATAATTTTTGACCTGTCTTCACATCTCCGTGGCTAGTGTCCTACCATCTTTCTTTTCCTGTTTTCTATCCTGCATCCCCCTTTAACAGCCTTTCTGTTTGAGTTTATTCCAGCCATTCAGAGCCTGTCAGCCCATTGCTCCTGATGCATTTTTATTTTTAACCTGGGCATCTGTTGCTATCCTGACATAGACTTGGGGGAGCCTTCTTCCATTCACCTTCCCATTCTTTTTCCTTTATCATCATGCCTCTCTCTCTCTCTCTCTCATATGTCCCTCTTTTTATACAGTCCTGTGGTTAACCTCTAAATTTAGCTGGGAAACAACTTACTATTAAAACAATTACCCAGCATCCCCTATTTATATACCAAAGTTCTTGGCCAAATTAAGAAGAGAATTATTATTATTATTTTTATTTTTATTTTTTTCTCTTTATGCATTAAAAAACTTCAGAATGTGTCAGTATGTAAAATAATATATTTCATGCCTCTAGGTTATTTCATTTCTGGTTGGGGTGATAATCTTTCAGCACCTGATCATATTTAGTTCCCAGTTTTTAGAACCTATAGAATTCATCTAAAAATTAAGATTTTTTTTTCTTTTAAAATATATTGTTAATTAGTAAAAGAGGACCAGTGGAATTTCAAAAGTAAATAGCTGTTATAGAACATGGTTTTATGGATAATGTTTAGTTAAATGGTTCTCACCTTCCCTGTTTCGTTGATTGTGCCTTCTAATTTGCAATTTCTGTGTGGCTCCCTCATAGCCATTTAAAAAATTTCCAATTAAAATGTATTTGAAACTCCATAATATTCTATTTATTTCATATTTACTCCCTACCCAGTGTGACATGGTCTCCATTTGAGTTGTCATTACCTGTCATGAGTTTTATTCCAATGTTGTCTAAAGCCAAAAGTTAGATACTCTGGTTCAGTAAAAGAAGCAGATAAGTTAACATCTTCAAGAAAAATAGAAATATATGCTCCTATGTATATTTCTGATGAAAATAAATTATCCAGTCTCAAAGGGCTTTTCCTCTTTGCAGCACCTATCCCTATTGTCTAAAAGTGGTAAGAGTCAGGTTTATTACTTAATAACTGAGGCACCTCCCCCAAGGATGAATGCCAATGAGGCTAAGGCTATTTTTGTCACCTGCCTGAGGGAAGTGGTATGGTGAAAACAGAGGAGGGGTGTGATGTGGGAAGCCTAATTCCTAGAGAAGGTTCCCACATGCAGTTGGCCTTATTTCTGTCCTGTCACTGTAGGGGAATGTGGAATAAAAACAAGTGCAAAAAAAAAGAAAAAACTCTCCAAAGAATTAATTGAAATGAGATCTAGGTTAGATAAAGTTTTGTTTGAAATTTCCTGAAGATGACAGGCACCTGAAAAAGGTTGGAGGGTAAAACAGCTGAAACATTGTGACTTTAGCAACTAAGACTAACTAGCACACTTGGCCAAGTGTTTCAGTTCATAGTAATTATGAACTTTAAAAAAAAATCTTTAGAATGAGTTAAATCTTCAATGGCAGCCTTTATTGTCCTATACAGACTGTGGACTTGGATATATTGTACAATAGTGGATTTATTTAATTCATCTGAAATGTTAATGTCAACTTAAATTCCCCAAGGAATAATAGTTTTTTTATACAATTTTTTTTTTTTAAAGACACTTTTACTGAGTGGTGTAAATATTACTTTTTTTAGGCCAGAAATATCAGTTATTCATAAAGATTTTCTTTTTTAAAAAAATCTTGTCTCCACTGTCTCTCCCCCCCCCCAAAAAAAGAAAAAAAAAACAACCCAAAAACGAGAGATTTTATTTCTCAGTTTGTGGGTTGTGCTTGAAACCTTTAGTCTACTGAGAAAATAGATCTTCAGTATTAGGTGGCAGTCATATTAAAACCTTTCTCTTTACAGTCTTCAGCTGCTCTGTATGTTACATCATGGAAAGAATGTGCATTGCTTTATTTTCTTTTGTCTGTAAAGCTCCCTGTTTTGTAAAAAGACCTGTATATTTTTATTTTTTGTGTTTTTTTGTTTGTTTTTTTTTTCTCTTTTTTTTTTTTCACTCCTTAAGCAAGCATGTATGCTTGATTTGCTGGTAACAAATCATTCAATGCACATATAAAGGGAGTTACTAAAAAGTTCTCAGTTTAACCCAGAAGAGAATGGCCTTTTTGAATTATTATTAATTTTTTTAAAATTCATTTTTTCAAAAGTCAAGAAACTTTACAAGCATTGAGTCAAGTGTATTGAGAGAATGGATATGTCTGATAGTTTTAGCTCATTTGTTTCTTGGTCTGGCTGAAAACTTTCAGTTCCTTCTTTCTGTGCGCGCGCACACGCACACACACACACACACACACACACACACACACACACACACACACACACACACACACACACACACACACACAGCTTTGTCCTCGCTGCAATGTAATGAGAAATTATTTTATGATAGCACAAGGCATTGTACTATGAATTCTTTTGATGATGTAGAAATAGAATAGAATATGTTAAATTTTATAAGTAAAATTCTTTGATTATTCAATCTTATAAATTTTAGGGGTGGAGGGGAGGAGAACAATTTTTTTACAAGCTAATAGATGTGTTTATAAGAAATACTATGTTAACCCTTTCACTGTTCAAGATAAATTTGAGTTTTCTACTCATGTTTTCTCAAGGTTTTTTCTTTATTTTGAATGGAGTTTGAGAGCCACATATAGCCCTCAAATGTATCGCAACAAACACTAAGAGTAACATGTAAAAGGGTTAAATGAACTCTTAAATTGCAATGGATTAGAGATGAACGAACTTTTAAAGTATTATTTACTTTACTTCTTTAGTGGCAAGATTCCGCACAAGGTTGATTTTTGAATAGGAAAGCTTCTATATAGTTAGGCAGTGCCAAAAATAGTTTAGCTTTCCCTATGAGATAAGTATATATTAGAATTAATTCATAGTTATTTTTATTTATAGCAAGGAAACAAGGCATAGATCAATTCATACTTTTTAATTAATTTTACCTTTAGTTATATATTCAAGGAATATTTAACATTAGCAAGAAAATGCAGAACTCTATAAGTATTTTGATATTTATAAATACAGTGAAATTCTAGAATTATTCAAATATTGCTATCTTTTTTAGCAGTGTGAGTAAATGAGTATGCATATAATTCTCTCTCTCTCGAATATCAATCATGGAAAAATTTCGTATTGCTGTTGTTTCTTTTATCTGTAAGGCTCCCTGTTTTATGAAAGGATCTGCACTTTTTTTTTAATTGAGCAAGCATACAGTCTTGATTTACTGATAACAGATCATTTCAACTATTAAAATAAGGAGGTGAAATCAATCAAGCAAAAACATGAAAAAAAAAAGAGAGAGAGAAAATGGTTGGAATAAGGGTTTGCATAGAAGAAGGCCAAAGCCACACAGATCGCTGCCAGTAACTCAATGTTTTTCACTTTATTGTATCTTTTTACTACTGCTTAACATTTTTATGAATGAGTCTGTGAAGGAAAAGTGATTAATTAATGTGTGTTAAAGTTATTAACTCTTACAACCATTCAATTGTTTAGCTTTATAGTCTTTGCTTTAGTTCTGTTCTTTTTATTTTTAAAATTTCTGTTTTTGTTTTGATATCAAAGTAAATGAAGTTCTCAAAAATTCTTATCAAAGTTATTTCAAGGTGCCAATATTGACAAACAACTATTGGTCTATACTGATAAACAAACTTTGATTTTGGTTTTATTCACCCAGATTTCATTCCCCCTTTTTCTGAAATTTTTTTAGGAGATTGGGGTGGGGGGTACAAAAGGAAGGATTGGTTATCAATAAGGTAAACTTGTATACAAATCACATCTGTTATTTGAATTGTTCAGCTGTGTGAATTCAATCACTGATCTCTTCTAGCCAGCAGAGGTTAGACTCATATTATTACAAGATTATTTTAGAACATCTGGAAGAGTATGTTCATTTTAAGATTGGTTATGGCATTGAATACCAAAAAGTGTTTAGATTTTTATGTAAACACTTCAAGAGAAGAAAGATCTATGGCAGTATTGGCATAGAGCATTTCTTAGTTATTTACTGTTTGAAGTTGAGGTTTTGGAGGTTTTTTTTTTTTTTTTTTTTTAAGACTTTCTATTAAGTTTTATGGCTTAAAAATTCACAAATTATATTATAATGATCTGGTTTTTGTATGCATATTACTGTAACATAGTTATCCTGTCCACTGGGCTTAGAATACATCAACTGTCTCCTCTGAACTGAAGAGGGGTGAGACTGCCTCAAAAACATATTGGGTGTTCTGGATATGACAGTAAACTGCATTTGATGATGGGACTTGGGGAAATGTAGAGTCACCCCTTTGTTACTATTACTCCCAAGTCCATTCAGTTCCAGTGGTAGTACCCATTAGACCCCTATCTATGAGTTAAATAGATCTGTGTAAAAAAATGATTAGTATATGATAGGATTACTTTAAAACATAACTATGTGCACATTATTAGAGAGGAATAGTTGACATCATAAAACTGTATGTAAACAAATTATTATTACACCTTTTCGAGTTTTTCACACCAGTTTCTCACTGGAGTATGAGTGACAGTAAGTCTCCTCAATATTCTGGTTGACCTCACTAATGCTGTAGTTTGGATGGTCACCACTAGTCCTCTTATTTCCATGACCTCCTGTCTTTGTTGTACCAATCCTTTGGTGACTGTACAAAGAGCATCAATTACAATTGGTATCACCGTCACTTTCATGTTTCACAGCTTTTTTTAAAATTCTCTCGCAAGGTCCAAGTACTTATTACTCATTGAGAGTTTTTCACATCTGCATTAGCTGATGGTCTTTCACTGGAGTTTGAATCTCCTCAGGTCTCCAGGACTCTTCTCAGTATTCTGGCTGATCTCAATGATGCAGTAGTTTGGATGGTCTTCACTTATCTTATTTCCAAGTCCTCCAGTCTCTTTATTAATCATTTGGTGACTGTAGGAAGAGCACCAATTACAATTGGTGTAATTATCACTTTCATGTTCCACAGTTTTTTCAATTTTCTCTCAAGGTTGAGGTACTTATCCTTCTTTTCACTTTCTTTCAATTTTACTCTGTGGTCAGCAAAGCCTAGATTTTTCATGTTCTCTTTTTTTGTTGATTATTATAAGGCCTGGTTGAGATCAGGTGATCTATTTGTATGTCCAAATCCCAGAGGAGTTTGTTTGTCATTCTCCAGGACAGATATTGTTATTATTGTTTACTCCTTGAGAGTTTTTCATATCAGCATTAGCTGATGATCTTTCATTGGAGTTTGAATGACAGCAAGTCTCTTCAATATTCTGGCTGTTCTCAATAATGTAGTAGTTTGGATGGCCTCCACTCATCCTCTTACTTCCAAGTCCTCCAGTCCCTTTAATAGTCCTCTGGTGACTGTACCAAAAGCACCAATCACAATTGGTATAATTATCACTTTCATGTTCTACAGTTTTTTTCAGTTCCCTAGCAATTATTATTATCATTCTTATTAAATAGTTACTTGAAAACAGTTGTATATAAATTATCATTATTATTAGATAAGAATATTTGATGTCATATAACTGGGCAAACAAATTATTATTATAGACGATTTAAAAAAATATTTGATGGAACATTGAAAGTATAGTTATTGTAATCAATCATTGACAAATGAATCAATTATAGCTTTAAATAACACATAAGGAGTTGATATGCACTTGAATAAACCAAGTCAAACTGTAACATAAAAAATAGCACATCATAGTGAGATTTTGTGAGCATAATAGAGTAAAAAAACAATTTCCAATCTAATTTGAAACTTAGTAGTGTATGTTATGTATTAAAGTCCACTACAATCAGTACACAATCTCAAGAGAGATTTGAAAATTAATAATAATAATAATAATAATAATAATGTGAGGTTTGCTGTCATGGTTAGGGTAACCATTATAATCTTTCAAGGAACATAACTATTAAATTCTAATTATAGAATATAAGTATTGTTAATAGGATGTGATTTGATATTTAAACAAATTAAAGTAAATGTTCTTAGATATAAATAAGATTTATTCATAAACTAGAATAATTTGTAGTTTCTGAAGAACTGAATTGATAATATTTGACTAGAATATCAACTTTCAGACAAAAATATCAATACTTTGGCGAAGTGGGTGTAATGAGACATTTATTCATAAATTCAGTACACAAAAAAATGGTTAGAATGATTGGGTAGTATTTTTTTTTTTTTTTTTTTTTAAATTCATTTTGTTTTTTTGAAGGCAACATATTATTTATATATATATATATATATATATATATATATATATATATATATATATATATATATATATATATATATATTTAGAATTTTATTCTTTTTGTAAAATTAAGTTATAATTCATTTTTCTTTTCTTTTTCAGGTAAGTGAATTCCAAGTTTTCAAGCTTTTGTAAAGGCAAGATTTAAAAATCTATATATTAATGTGTGCATGTGTGTGGACTACTTATATATATATATACTTTACTTCAAAATGACAGACAAATGATATCAAAAGGTGATAGGAAGAATTAGGTTATATAAGATAACCTCTAATTGACATTGACATTGGAATGAGAAAAATCTACTCCGATTGATTGAATAAAAGGTTCAGTTTGAAAGGTTTCTAAGTCAGACACCTGAAGAAAGCCAAAAGATACAACAGTTGAAATGTTGGGACTATGACACGATGGAGATGAATTCAAGTACTGTATAATTGTGATAGTTCTCTATCTCAGAAATACAAACAAAAATAATTATATATATATATATTATATACCCTATTGGTAAACAGTAATGGGTATGTCCCATTCCTCATAAATACATTGGGCACTATGATAAGGGTAGGTAATTTGCTGACGAAGTAGTTACCACTTGTAGTGGTTTACCTTCTTTACACTGTTGGCGAGTATTGTATTTTGTTGATCTTATAAATATTTCCATTTCATTCTTAATCTCCTCTTTGGTTATTTCTCCTTCAGTAACCTTTTGTTAGGTTACAACAATATTTTATTTCAGTTAATTCTTTCTTATGAAATAATTTATAGCTTTAGGCATTTTTGATCCTAACTCAAAAATTGTTCATCAATTTAGAGGTTAGCAATCTATGGTGCATGGGCCAAATCTCATTTCATATGGGTCCACTACCTTCATTTAATAGATTGATTCACTCAAAAGAAGATTGAAAATAAGCTATTCCACTTTTATGGAGGTGTGTTTAGGGTAACATTTTATCACAAGGAAATGGAATTGGCAACCAATGTTCAAGTCTTGGATGAGGTTGTTTGTGTTTGTCTTTGTGCTAATGTCTATGGACAAGGCATGAATCCATCTTCTGTTATAAATAAATTGTAAGACAGACTGAATTATTTTAGTTTTGGTTTGGTAATCAGTCTAGGAAAACTCTGGATTCAAATCAGCCTTATTCAGTTTTGAAATTAACCGGGTGTCATGTCCTGCCTGTGTCAGTGGGTTTGGATGAATACATAGTCCACTTTTTATTGCCTCTGTTTAGAAGACCTAAAGCATTTTTAATCTGCTCCACTTTCAAAAAGGTTTGCTAACCTCTGATCTCTTCTATGATAAAACCTTTCCTTTAGTTTGTTCATTTGTTAAGGAATTTTTTGGGAAAAACAAGTCTTTCATGGAAATACTAAAGGTTAAATGGAATAGTCTGTGTATTTGTGGTGTAATCTGATTGGTTATTGCCAATTGTGTCTTCACTTAAGTGGTTTATGTTTCACTTGAGGCTAATGCCCATAGGAAAGGAATAAACTTAACTTCCTCACGAGATATGGGTAAATAGAACAAACTGGGTTCTTTAGTTGTATGACAACTGGTTTAGTAGAGGGCATGTATTTACTCAACCCCTCTGCCATAAGATCAATTTTTAAGCTGAGTAAATCTAGTTTGAATTCAGTATTTTCTTTTCCTTGGACTTGTTGCTGAACCAAGGTGTAAAGAAGCCAGTCTGCTCTACTTTTTACTTATAATTGGTGGGGAGAACAGATGGATTCATGCTTTTCCCAAGGGCATTAGAGCAAAGTGAAACACAAATAGCTCTGTTCAGGTTTTAAACTCAGGTTGTCATTTCCATTACCTATAACAATAACTTCTTTGCCAGGTACACCTCTTAGGAGTAAGTAAACTCTGAATTCAAATCAGCTGTGTTCTGCTTAAATATTGACTTTGTCTTGCATCATGCTCATGGTGGAGGGCTTGGTAAATATATACCCAAGCCTTTATTTATTATCTTAAAACTTTTCACCAGTAATATCAATTTAATGTGATAAGGGTTTACACTTGTACTGGTAAATGATGCATGAATGAATCTGCCAAAAAACTGATCTGAAATTGTCTGCAACATGACCTGTTGATTGAACTTTGTCTTATTTAATGATGTCTTTGACACTTAAAGAATGCAACTTAAAAAAGAAAGTATATATTACCCCTACTCAGAAAAAAACAACAACAAATGAACATTGTTTACTTTACCTCAATAATAGCAATATATAAGCCCCTAAGAGGCTTAAATTGCTTGACAACAGTGCACATTATGTGCGTGTTAAATGTCAGATAGCCAGTTAAGAGTGGCTTCCAATGTTTTCTGATCTTCTTACAAAATCTTTATGCTGATTCTTTTACATTGAAGGCAACATGATAGTTTGCTGGCAGTTAATTAGCCTTCTTTATTTTCTCTGACATATCGGTATCTTCTTGACACTTATTTTCCAGCTGATGTTGCTTAAAATGCTTCTGCCATTTTGCTGTGTGCGATTGTGAATGTCCTAGACATACCTGACATGTACATGTGAATTTCTATGTGGTATTTTGTCAGTGTGCAGTACATTCCATCTTTGTATCTCTCTTGTCTTTTCTCCACATACCAATGTTGCAGTTATTTTTCTTGTAGAGCATTGTCCTGAATTATAAGAGAAAAAATTGAAAAGAGGGCTTGTTTTATTTCTTATCTGCATCTGGTAGGGTAATGCCTGCTTATGTAATACTTGTCACAAAGGTATTTGGTTATTCTTGGTAAATGCCAGCATTAGATGAAAATGTTCAAATTCGTTTATTGAAAAAGTCCTGTGTATGACACTAAATTTTATCTGATAGTGAGGCACCAGTTCTGGAGATCTGGGAGTGTGGAGTCACCCCTTTGTTACCGTTACTCCCAGGACTTCTGACCTAGATTTGGAGTACCTGCTATAATCCCATCTATGACTAAAATAGACCTTTGGTAGTTATCATTTGTTTCCACAAAGTTATGTTGCTTCCCATCTTTCTATGCATAAGGTGGATGTGAATGGTTAAAGCCAATTAACTGAATGCAGATCATTTATATTTATAGTTACTTGAAGCTGTAATTGTTTACTAAGGATTATCATTATTAGTTACTTGAAACCATACAAATGTGTATAAATTATCATTATGAGATCTGAATAATTGAAACCCTACAACTATGTGTAAGTTATTTGTATTAGATTGTAAAAGTTAATATATAACACTGTGCAAGCAAATGATTGTAGAATTTTTTTTTTTTTTTGAAAAAATTCAATAGAACATAAATCAAGTTATGATAGTAATCCAACATTTATTAATTAATCAGTTTTCAACATAAAATACTCCATAAGGAGTTGATATACCGTTAAATAGATAAACCAAACTTATATTTTTTGAAAGTTTCCGCATGTCAATATGGCACATCTTCAAAGAAGGATGAAGTTAGACATGGAAGAAAAGAAAATTCTCTCTCTCTAAAACAGAGCCAAAATTAAATGATAAAAACAAAACAAAAAAGCAACTATGAAAGTTGTGGGAATAAAAACTTCTGGCTGTGATGATGTATGAGAAAAGGATTAACAGATATGACTCTTTCACTACTATGTATCTGTCAAGAATGGATTCAAGAAACAAGAAAAGATCTGACTATTAGGAGAATGTTGCTTAGGTTGTTCATAACTCATTTTTCTTGACATTTGCTTATAAGAATAATGATTAACTATGGAAGGTGGAGGAAAAAATGCCAATAATGAGCTTATTCTTTTTCTACCGTGGATCAGTGTAGTATCTGTTCAAATCCTAGCCTTTTTGAATGGGAATCAGTTATGTTTTCTGATTAAGAGACCTAAATAATAATATTAAGTGGAAATGAATTGGAGAAAAGGGAGGTGGAGGAGAGAGAAGATGTGAGGGGGGAAAGTGAAATAAGGAATATGCAATCATTTAGGAGGCAGGCAAGGATTTAAAAGAAAGACATATGCAGGGTTGCTAGCTGGGTATCAAGAGACAGTGAGTGAATTGAAAGGCATGGAAAGATTAAAAAAAAGATATAAAAGAAAGGATGCAGCAGAAAATATTTGTGCATTCCTTATTCTTTTTATATATGAAACTAATCACAGTTTGTATAAAAACATTGACAAGCAATGTAGATTTTGGAGATTTGTTTTATTTATTAATATATTAATATTGCAATACTTTCTTAAACCATCATGAGCAGTGGTCATAATTTAGGCAATTAGAAAATTTATTATATATTGCTTAAGATTGGGGCAATTAACTATTTTGAAAAATCAGGGAAAGAATCCAAAGTAATTTACTAATTTGGCAACCAAATAAGAGCGTGAGTTTACCTTTTCAATCTTCTTGATTAATTCAGAACAAAATTTTAAGATAGAGAAATGGGTAGAATTTAGAAAAAAAAATTAACTGAAATTTTCCCCAAAAATTTATGATTCAAACATAATTAAATGCACTGCTTGTTGATTGGAATAAAATTTGGGGACTTGTTTAATATTCTTGTTTTTAACTCTGAACATGAAGCAGTTAGGAGCAAATTGTCAGTTTGTACAAATACTTATAAACAATACTGCATGTCTACGTTAAAACTTCTGTCTCAGATCAGTGTCTCACTCTATCTCTCTAGTATGAACTCCTGTATCCCCCCATCTTTGAGCCAAATAATGCCACTGCTGTTTTTCTACTAGGGTGACTTTGGCATTAAATAACCCATGAAGTTTGAAATGCCATTAAACAAAGAAACCATACTAACCCGTCTCTGCATTGGATTGGTGTAGTATCTATGCATTCTGGGGAAGTGTTAGGTATATACTATTGTTTGTGTGTGTATAAATAAACAAGCACACACACTTTGCTTGATATATGTGGATTATTTTACTGGTAAGACATTACTACTTGTGTATGGGTCATGGTCATTGAGCCCAGTACAACAGATTGAACTATCAGTATTTCTGGTCTTTCATTCTGTAATGAAACTTCTAAGAGGTCACTCTTTGACATTTTTCCTTACTTGCTTTACTTTTATCTGTCTAAGAGCAGGAACAACCAGTCACCCTAACAGAAATTGTACTTGTCCCTAACAGAACTTCTTTTTTTCTCCTTCTATATTGCCTGATTTGCATACCTGCACGTTTACATTGTCACTTAAAGATCACAGAGATAACCATGGGGCAGATACACTGAGACATTCTCTTTAGCACTCCTAACCCCCACAACTGCCAGTTTTAATGCCTTGCTCTAGACTTTCTTAATTCCCTACTTTGTGTGTTTTGAGCTCTTAAAGAACATAGGGGGTGTAATGCAATAGGGGGTGGATAGTGATGAAGGGTGAGGTTGATTGATGAGAAAAGGGGTAGAGAGTACACAATTTTGTAAAAAAGATGGATAGAAGTTGAGAATAGAGGGAAGGGTTTTAGAAGGGCCCCAGAAACCTAATTTATTTACAGTGTCCTAGGGTAGAGGGATGCATCCTGCTTTGATGATCCCTTCTTACCCTTTTATTCTCCTCACACCTGAATGGTACTTATTGGTGTCATTAGAGCAAAGCAGTGAGTCAAGTCAATAGCAAAATAGTTTTTTTTCTCATTCACCCTGTAGGGCATCCATTCATTTTCTCTGTTGACATTTATTTATTTATTTATTTTTTACTGCTCTCCTTGAATAGTTTAGTTGAACTGCCTTTCAAGATTTAAAAAAAAAATGGATTATATGATCCCATTTCAGATTTCTCTCAGGACAAATCTGTCTCTAGATACTAAAATGAAATTAAGTTGTTTTCCTTATACTTTCATAAAACAATCAATCTGAAATCTATGAAATATATATATACAAAAAAGAAATGACACTTCTAGGAAGAAAAACACAGAAGTAGCAGATCATTTTTCTCAACATGTATTTCCTATTCTTTCTTGTAATATGAACTAACTTCTGAGTATGTTTTATGACATCATTGTTTTTATAACAAGCAAAGAAAATCTCATTATTTTTCATATTTGTCCCAGTAGACTTTTAAAAGAGTCTTAGCGGACATATATAGCAGTGGTCATTAAAACCTTGGGATATGTTCCAGGAGATTCTAAAAAGTTTTTCTGAGATAGAATTTTACAGACTTTTTCTAATTGAGTTTGAAAATATATCATTCCAAAAAGCCTTGGCTTTAAATAAATGAGTAACTATGAAAGATGGAAGTTTATTTCATTTACATACATTCATTTTATCTTTTTTATGTTTGTTTTATAAATACTTTTGTTTCTACTGGTTAACTGCTTTTATCAGTAAATTAGTCGAGATGTATTTTCACCCTAGAGAGAGAGAGAGAGAGAGAGAGAGAGCGAGAGAGAGAGAGAGAGATCAGTCTGAAGCATAAAATCTTGTGTTGTTGCCTAAGTTATTTTATGGGTAACGAGTGTGGGGTCTGATTAATGTTGTTTGTTTTTTTTTTTTTTGTTAGAATTTTCCCAAGGATGTTTCCACTTTGTTGAATCGTTTTATTCTAGAAGATGCAGCAATTTGTCAGTTCTGGTATCTGTTTGTGAAGAATCTGTTTGTGTCTGTCAAAATGTTATTCGTGTTGAGAGAGCAAAACAGTTAAGCCATAATATCATATATCTATGTCATAAGCTTGGCATTTGATTGTGTTTGTATGTATATTTACATCATTGGTTTTCAACTTCCTTTCTTCTCATCCCAAGTCAAATTTTTAAGGGTTCCATAAAAAAGAAGATATTGGTGATCCATAAAAGCAGTAATTTACTTGGTTTAACTTAGTTTGACTCAAGATCAAAAGTATGGGGCCGCTACTGAGAATTATATGAACAGTAAATTGTTAGATTAGCTTGCTGACCATTATACCATGTGAGGTACCCAAGGAGCCACAATAACTCAAAATTATATGTAGTTTAAAATAAAGGTAAATAGAATTTTTTTCCTAATAACTGTTAGAAGAGACCACAAAGGTAAATTTATGCCTGTAGAAGCCACCAACAAAAAGCAAACAAACAAAGGAATCAAGTGGTGGTGATGGCATGGATTCACTTGATTCTCTCTCACCAGCTGTCCCTATCGTCCATTGCTCTTAGTAGGTCCTCTACATGACATCCAGTGTCTGATTAGAGCTGATGTAAGCTTTTGCTGGTCAGTCAACACAGGTGTGTCCTTGTGTTGGAGTCCATTGGTGAACAATGCTTAGTCAAAAAGTGAAAAAATGCAGGCTGTTAAAGATATCAGGATCTTAGAGTTATGTTGTTTTAATGATTTAGAATTTTGCTTTATTCTTTTATGTTGTTGGTTTTATTTCTTTTTCTAGTGTAGATACATATATTTGGCAGAGCCAATGCAATTATTCATTTGAACCTAAAATTGGAGGAAATGCTTTTAGGCAAAATAATTTTTTTTTAGTACAGGATCAGAAAGAATTTTTTTAGATTCTTTGCAATCCAGTTATATAATAGTCTACTGTAACCAAGAGGCTTTTTAAAAGATGAAACAAATGAAGACATGTTAAACTCAATCTTAACAAAAATGAAATATGACCCTAATTTGGAATTTAAAATAGACTTCTAAGGTTAGGGTTAAATATGCAATGCTTATAAGGATCAAGTGAAAGTAGTATTTCAGTGTTGCATTATATTGTGTAATGCCTTGGTTTGATCCTTGTGATAAAAAAAAGTAGACAAATTAATTTTTATATTTTTATAACTTCCCACTTTTATTCAGATGCTTCTTCATTATTCAGATTAGCATTTTTTTTTTTTTTTAATTTTTTTTTTATTTTTTTAGTAATAATGAATTTTTGATACCATCATTAAGGAGAGGATAAAAGTTCCCTAACCATCTGGTAGCTCAAATGGGTGAAGAAAGGGGTAAAGCTCCAAGCCTCTCAAATATGCCTCTTGTTTTCTGTATCACAATTCCAACTGATTAACCTATTAAAAAAGCCATCTCCCATCTTGCATCATTTGATAGTATCAACCAATTAGCCACCTACCCACTCATAATCCTACAGCACAGTTGGCTGGGGCTATGGAATATATTGACTGCATTTTTGCAGGGGGGTAAGACCCCTACCTCATTGAGTGTCCTGGGTATGACACTAAACAATCTGACAGTGAGGCTCTAGTAATGCTGGAGGTTTGGGGAATTCGGATTACCTCTTCATTGCCATTGCTCTCAGGTTTACTCTGACCTGGAGAAGTAGCACCTGATAGGGTCATATCTATGGGACAAATAGAACTGTTTGACTATTCAAACTGAGTGCAAACAAATGACTTAGGCTAAATTAAATTGTTTGAAATAGAACTGTTTGATCATTTAACTGTGTGTAAACAAATGACTTATGTTTAATTGAATAGTTAGGGATACATGGAACCACATAACTGTGTGCAAATGAATGAGCGTAGGCTCATTTAAAAACATTATCAACAAAATGCATTTGCAAATCTTATGTATTTAATATCTATCTATCTATCTATCTATCTATCTATATATATATATATATAAAATGGAGTGTAATCTGACCTAGGGAAAATTTTGTATTTTGCACTTTTAAACATTTGTGGAAATTTTATATTTTGCACTTTTAAACATTGTTGATTCAACATCACTAATATCATCCCTCATAAGCCTGATGATGGTTCATTAGAACCAAAACACTATAGTGTTGACTTTGCTTCTCAACAAATCTCTTCTACTTGGATTACCTTGTTATCAATTTTTCTTTTTATATATATATATATATATATATATATATATATATATATCAAGAGAATTAGGCTAAAATGGTTGATATGCCACCAAACCAAACCAAACCTATTATAATCCTAATACATTGTTTGCACTATTCTATTGTCAGACCTTCACCTTTGACTATTGGCTTGTCACTTCTCAAACAGAAGTTGAAACTGAGGCAAATTACTTTGAGTGGCTATTTAACAGGTGGAATTTATGAAGGATATTATCAATCTTTTGTATATTACATTGATCAACAAACTTTTCCTTATTGAGTTGTTTACAGAAATATTTCACTCATCTACTTCTGAATGCTTGGATGTGTTTATTATGTTTTTTGAGGTGTATTAAGAATCAATTTAATATTTAAAAAAAAAATCATTTAAAAAAAGTTTATTTGGAAAAGTATTGAATTCTCTTCATAATGGTGAAGGGTAGAAAAATATTAAAAGTAGGCTAGATTCCTATTTGTCTTTATATAGTAGGTTGTTGCTAAAATAATAGCCAATTTTATGTTTTTAAATGTGTAATTGGGCATTGTTTTCTTAATGGCCTCTTATGTATATATTCTCTCTCACTCACACATTTTATTGCAAACAAAACAGCTATGTGGGCAACAAATCCTTCATCAGATGATGACTCTGGGGTCAGACACTGTTTCGGCACCAATGAATCCTTACCACTAACCCTGAGTGCATCAGCCATATCTTGTATAAAAGATAATCTAGAAAATAAAGCCTGATTTCATTTACACACACACACACACACACACACACACACACACACACACACACACACACACACACACAAGTTGTATTGATGGTGCAGATTCCTTTGACACACACTCTCTCCATCCATTGCTATTGGTTATCACTTTTACCTGGTCCTCTAGTCAGCATCTAGTGCTTGTACAGAGCTGATGGATATAAGTTTTTGCTAGTTAGCCAACACTGGTGTATCTGTGTCAGAGTCACTTCTGACTTTGTTCCTGCTTCCTTAGCAGTGCCCAGAATGTCTTTTGCATCTTATTTGGATAATTTGTGGGATGGGGGTTAGTGGACGTACAGCTGCTTTTTGTGTGGTGCTGTTTCCAGGATTTGTTCAACACGGCATGTAGCATTCTTTTGTAGTTCTTATCTAGTTTTCTTTGCAAGCATTTTGTTAAAATCCAGATAGTGCAACCACACAATACTACTGATGTGGCTTGGAAGAATTCCAGTTTCATTTTATCAAAGAGATTAGATTTCTATATGGTTATTAATCTCTCAATAGCAGTCTGTACCTTTTCTATGCATACGTTGACATCACTTTTAGTAGAAGAGAAATTGCTATTGAGGTATTTTAGAAAATAATGCCCTGTTTCACACTTACACACGTGTGTGTGTGTGTAGTTGGCAGCAGTCTTTCATTTAAGCTTGTTTGATTAGATAATAAAGATACATTTTGTCTATATAATTTGATTAAGATCCTTTCAAGTTTCCTGATAAGTATCTTGGTTTTAGGTTGGAATTGGTAGATGAATTTACCAAAATTGTCCCGAGTGCTTTCAGACCTTTCATAGACCATCATCAGGGGGCGTTTGCATGTGTAAAGAGTGTGTTGTTGGTGTGTTGTTGTGTGTGTGTTTTTCCCCAGGGTTTTTAGGTTTTTTATAATATTGAAAAATTACATAAACACAAAGTTAGATAAAACTGAGATGCCGGTGGCATCGAATGAATTTAAAATGGAACACTATCAATGGAAATAGAATATTATCAAGAAAAATAGAATATCTAAAAAAAAGCAAATAAACAAAATAGGAATAAAAACATTTTAAAACATTGTTGCTATTTTCAAAGTTGATTCTATTAATTCTACTTATATATATATATATATATATATATATGGCTTCTAGGATTTGTAATTGAAACTTATTAATTTTGTGTGTTATTATAGTGGTGTATTCCACTAGAATCTTTTGAAATTTGGATTTGGGAATAGTGGGTTTTAAGATGTAAGGGTATGGAGCTAGAATCAATAAGGTGCATAGTAAGACGTCTTGTAAGAGTTGTAGAAATTTGTGCAGATTTTCTTTCTATAGTGCAAAAAGCTTAAAAACTGAAACAGTCATTTACGAAAAAATAAATTGAACTTTTCTCTTTTTTTTTTTTTTTGATAGCTTGGTTTTTGTAAACAGTAATTTTTTTCTTTCTTATATTTAAAAGAAAAAGAAAAAAAAAGATTCTGTAGGTCTTCAGTATCTGTTCTTCAATTCACCTGACAATTGATTCCTCCAAGGTTTTCTCAGTGGAATAGAATGACCTCAGTGTTCCACCCTCCCCACTCTGTTTTTAACTTGTCTGTTAAGATCTGTTTATCTCCTTTGTCTCTCACCCTTTTCTTCTTTTTTTTTTCCATCCTTCTACTGTATGTCAATTACAAAAACACTAGGTATCTGCTTTGACAATTATAACTTGAACCAACCAAAGAAATTTGTCATGACACAAAATATCTGGCAAACAGAGAGCCTCAAATGAATTACAAGCCTCCAGGGGAGAGAGAGAGAATAGATAGATAGTTTTTCACTATGTGTGCATATCAGTTTTTGCAATTTTACAGTCCCTCATTGCACACTCGTTGGATCCAGTTCATTGTATCATTTGTTACCTTGAAAACTTAAACTGCAGCCTTTTTATTTTATTCTTTATTTACTATTCCCAAATTACTTATTAATATGTTGTAATGATAGCTTATTTATCTTCCCAGCTCTGTCATAGAAACCTGTTTGTTTCAACAAGTGGATCTAACAATAAAGATGAGGATAGACCATGTCTAATTTTAGAAAGCCAACATAAACATATTCTCTGTTCTGCTTTAGCAATAAACATAGTGAGTAATATATTAACGAATAAGACTTTATCAAAATAGAAGTAATAAAATTGAAATCCATTAATGACTAATTTAGTCCTGTTTGATATATGGATGTTGATTTTTGCCACATCCCTCTGATTATCTGACATAGCTAATTTTTATACTAGCATAGTTCCTATAGTTTCTAATGGGATTATTTACATAGCAATTGGCACTTTTAGTTAGGATCAGATAGTAGTATCTACATGCTTTGCCTTGGATTAGAGTGTAATATTTATGCCTGTGGAACTCTGGGTCATTTAAAAAAAAACCCCTGATATATCAAGATAATCATAAAAGCAAAAACACAACACGTACACACACACACACACACACACACACACACACACACACACACACACACACACATTATTAAAAATAATAGACAAGGATTTAGTGTTTAACTTTTATTCAACTTTTCTTGTATATGAATGAGATATTGCAACTATGGTTAAAAAATATACAAAGTTTCTGTTGGTGTAGACTAAGTATGGGTACTTTTGATCATCTTTGGTCATTGTTGAGGATGTAGGTGATGGCTTGGTGGTTGAAAGAACTCATACTCACACTACACTTTGGAAGTTTTTAAACTCCATACAACTACAGTTGCAACATTCCATTTGCTAACAATAAAAGCCAAATAAAAAGTTAAACATTAAATCCTTGTTTGTTATTTTCAATAAAATATGACTATAAGAGAATCTGTTGGCTAGATACAGATTTTGTGTGTGTGTGCGCGCTGAAGATTAAAAATGGTACTTGATACCTCCTTGCTTACCACTCAGCATTATAAGGTATGGATCAAGGGAAAAGAGTAGTACCCTCCTCTATGCCTCGGTGTAGTAGCTATTCAAAAGAGAGCCTTTGGGTTGCCCTTGGCTATGCTCTGTCAACTTATATAACATACTTATAAATAGCTTCACAATAACAAAATTTGAACCAAACATTATGAATAAAGCAGAAAAAATGACCAGTAGAATTTCTCATTACTTTGTAGCGAAACTGAGTTGATAATGTAATCTAAAAAAAAAAAAAACTTTCGATACATGTGTGTATTTAGAAAAAAATAATACCCTTAAATTAATTTATGATGTCTTATATTTTCATTTCTGAGTAATGGTAAGAAAGCTTGGTTTGCTGATCTTTATTACTCTTTCAAGAGTGCTTTGTATCAAACCAAGCTAATTTTCATTTAGATGCTTTAAGTGATGTCATGATTGGCTAGCAAGGTGAAAAGGTGAATACATGTGACCTTGTCAAACAAAACTGTGTTAAAATTAGGTGCTTCAACTTGTCTAATACTTAGCAAGCTCAGCTAGCAGACCATTATTTGTGTGTTCAATATACATACATATTTACCAACCCCTTCGCTCGGGCAGGATATGACACGAGGTCAATTTTTAAGCGGAGTTTAACAGTTTTGAATTCAGAGTTTTTTCTCCTAGACCAGTTGCCTCACCAAGGCTGAAGAACCCAGTCTGCCCTACTATTTACCCACAGTTGGAAGGGGAATAATTGGATTCATACCTTTCCCAAGGGTATTAGTGCTATGTGAAATGCAATCAGTCTCATCCTGGATTTGAACTCGTGTTGCCGTGTCCATTTCCTATGATGATAACCATTACATCATGGGCAGTTCAATTTAAGTGCTTCCATAATTCTGGCCTTGTGCCACAATTTAAGTAAAAAAGCATAATTTTCGCCAAACCCTTTTGACCTACATAATTTCTAATGAACCCATTTTTCTTTTATGCTCTTTTTGCTCAGCAAAAATTGTAGTGGTATTTTTGCCATAACTTGTATCCTTAGGGTTAGTGTAAATATAGCAGAATTTCTCTCCAAGAACTTATTCATTTAGAAATCTGTTACAGTCTTCTTATCACTGAGTGACTCTGCATCTTTGGCCTATCAACTTTTACCTTTGAATAACATATCAAGTTGTGTGTAAACACTGGCTCAAAGGTGTTTACTAAAACCCAATGAAAAAATATTGTTTGTCTGATCAATTTCTGTATACTTTGCACTGTCTTGATGATATGCCGAGTGTAGAAAAGAAAACAAATTTATATTTTCTTGTATAAGGGAAAAGTTTAGAATATGATTATTTACCTAATACTGTTAGTTTTAGATAATTTTCCTGTGTATATGTGCGTGATTGTGGTTTAATCTTTCTTATTTTGGCAAGTGATAAGCTACTCTTTTTGATTAATTTGATATTACTTGTAGGAGATCATTTATTCAATATGATTGAGTTTCTTTCTTGAACCAGTTCTCAAATACATATCATATTGCAAAAGCACTTTTCAAAATAATTCATATACATTTTTGCTACATCAATACATCATGAAAAAATTGAAATGTATTATCTATTCTGCTTATTCCTTTCTGGGTTCAGCTTTCACTAACAACATCAGATAACAATTTGCTTTAGCTGAGAACCTATGATGTCAACCATCTCGATTTTTAGTCATGTAGTGACCATACTACAGTATGTTTTCAACTAATAATTAATTTCAGTATTTGAATATCAATTCTCGTGGGTGATGGTGGTAAATTATAAAAGAATAAAATAATCTAAAAATAAGAGCAAAAAAAACCCAAAACCAAACATAATGAATGAGAGATTAAACTGGCAGAAGAAAAATCCAACCTCTCAGTACATACTATAGGCAGGACTTAGAATCTGTTGACTGTAGCTCCTGCAGAGAGGTAAGGCCCCTCTCCAAAAAAGGTGTGTCCTGGGTATAACATTAAATTGCACCTGATGGTGAGGCTCTAGTTCTGGAGATCAGGAGAGTGTGGAGTACTCTTTCATGGACATTACTCCCAGATCCATTCTGACTTGGAGTGGTAGTACCTGTTAGGGTCCTATTTATGGCTCAAATAGATCTGTTTAAAAATTTAGGACTTTATATGAAAAAAACCCTCAAAAACAAACAAAACTTTTAAGAAAGAACTATAAAAAAATATGAATGTACTCTGAATTGGATTACCTAATCTCTAGGCATAAAATAACCCTAGATGAGTTGACATGCCATTAAAATCAATCAACCAACCTATTAGCAATAACATAATTGTATACACCACTAACTCAATTTTGTTACTCTTCAAATAATACTGAAATGTTTTTTTAAAATTCTCACAACTTTGATATTAAAAAAAACCTCAAATTCAAAAAACAATTATTTCATTTTAACCTAATTGTGAAAGAAAATTAGGCAAAGAAATTTAGAAAGAAGATAAAAACAAGATAAAAATTAAGGCTTTTAAAATATTCAATAGACCAATGAAAAACAATAGTCATTTTTTATGAGTACTATGGCTTGATCTAAGGAGGTGGTCGGAGATTTTAGGCAGAAGTTGAGGTCTTTTTCTATGGGAGTCTATTTGTAGCTTGTAGTAAGTGTTTTAGTATGATCACGTTGGTCATTTTTAGAAAAGTTTTTTTTTTTTTTTCCATAGACCAACTCTTCTATTGTCACTCTCTCATGAGTCATTTTAATTAGATCTGTTAAAAAATATTTGTAAAAGATAGGAAAACCTAATACTATATAACTGCAAATTATTTGCATGAAGAAAAATTACTTGAAGCTATAATAGTTTTTGAATAATAATTTGAAATGATATAATTTGTTTCAAATTATTGATGTTAGATAGGAATACTTGAAACCTTATAACTGTGTGCAAATTATTTGTATTAAACCATAACACTTGATATAATATAACTGTACAAACAAATGAAGTTTAATGGAATGCTGGAAATATAGTTACGATTGTAATCAAAGATGTAGAAATGAATTAAATTTGAGCATTAAATAACCCGTAAGGAGTTGATATGCGGTTAAACAAATAAACCAAATGAAACATTCTCCTTATCCCCTCACCTATGTGTTAAATAGTTCTTCTGCGAGGATAGCATTGGCATTAAATAAACCCATGAAAGTTGATATGTCATTAAAGAAAAAAAGAAACCAAACCAAACATAGTTATGATTATAATCAAACATGAATGAATCAAATTCCAGCTTTAAGTAACTCATAAGGTGTTGATATGCAGTTAAACCTGAACACCTATATGACTCTTGAACTTAGTTCTTGGATATTCATGGGTCTTATGGCCCAGGTAAGAAATGCTCAGCTGTTTTTTTTAGATATTTCATTTTGAATATTGGGATTGTTCTTTTTTTTTTCTCTGTTTCAAATATACTTGTATGTCCATTAGGTCAATTGCAAGAGATGAGCTGCAATGTGGTAAAAAAAGAAAAAAATAATAATATTCATTATTCAGGATAACTGTAGTAAGTTATTTTGTTAAAAAGGGATGAAGGGGAAGACTCCCCTGTATGTCTAACATGCAAAGTACCTCTCACAGTCAAACACATTCTCATAAACTGTGACAGGTTCAGACAAATTCGCCCAAAACATTAACAAACAAACAATTTAAAGAACCTCTTCAAAAACTCCAAACCAGAGGAAATCTTAAGCTTTCTAAAAGAAATCAATCTCTTCATCAAAATCTAGTCATATATAATAAAACATAACCAAAACTCATACCTTAAAACCTAAAACATGCACAAAAGACGAAAGCAATTTAACTCTTCAGGCATTAAATGACCCACAGAGGTTGATATGCCATTAAACAAAACTCAAACTCAAAAAGGGATGAAATGTTGATAACTAGAATGGTATAAAAAATTCCTGGCTTTGTACTCTAGAAGAATTGTCCCATGTCATGTCTTGTCTGAATAAATATTTTCTTTACCTCTGTGATTAGACAAGAACCATCAGTTTCCTCCTCATGTGACTGTCATGAATCTTACATAAAGTGTCAAATGAAAGGTTCTCTTCACACCACTCTGTAGCAGTGATATAAGGATTATTTTATGATAGCAAATCTGAAAATCAGCTTCATTTCTTTAAGTGCAATTCTCTATTTTGGTTTGCCTCACCTTGTCCATTGTTATCTTTGTTACTTTCTTTTCTTTGATTCTCTTTCTTCCCTTCTCCTCTTTGATCTTCAATTCCTCCTCCTCCATGTTACTGTCAGGTGTTCTGCTCATTAAAAATAATTGCAGCTTGTCCCAAGTGCTTCCTCTTCTCTTTCCATCTGCTGTGTATTTATTTGTCTTGTGACCAAACTTTAAGCCTGTTCAATTTCCTCTTTTTTTTCCAACAAAACTATTATGCTTCTTCCCACTTTCTTATCTGCTAGGAGAATATCATTTCCTCTCTCAAATGAGATTTTCATTAAAGGGAATCATCAAGTCTGTCTCTTTTGCTCTGCTTTTAATAATAATAATAATGGTGATGATGATAAAAACAATGATGATGATGATTAATCACTAAAAAAAAAGTGCATCATCATCATCATTTAAGCTAGAGTCAAGTT
The DNA here is from genome assembly GCA_963585895.1 of Sepioteuthis lessoniana. NCBI lineage: Eukaryota > Metazoa > Mollusca > Cephalopoda > Myopsida > Loliginidae > Sepioteuthis > Sepioteuthis lessoniana. Next base: position 70,205,065 of record OY757920.1, on the reverse strand, counting down.
TTTGCTGCCCAAAGTAAATATCTCTGATTGGTTGCTGGTAAAAACTTGGACATTTGTTGTTCCTATATTTAACAAAATCTGTGCAGATTTAAAAGTTTGATTTTTACACCTTGCTACCACCTGTTGGTAGGTGAGTCAATCTTGACAGATTTTTATGTAAAAAATATTTCTTATAGTATTGCAATATAATAATGATGATAATGATCTAATAATATATAATAATGAAATCATCAGGAAGGCATGCCAACAGAACAGACTTTTTTTTTTTTTACTCTCTTGCCATCTGTCCTTATTGGCCATCAAACTAGGCTGGTCTTTTAGACGGTACCCCATGTCTGCACAGAGCTGATGAATGTAAGTTTTTACTGGTCAGACAACACTGGTGTGTCCATGTGTAGGTGTCAATATTATCAAATGTAATATTATAATGTTGTAATATATTAACACAATAAAATGTTATAATGTGCAGAGTGCAGAAGCAAAATATGGAATTATTTTTAGAATTTTTTTTTTTTTTTTTTTTTTTTTTTTTTTCTAATTAGTCCAGTTTAAAAAAAAAAACCCTGATAAATCTAATTTTTTATGATTAGCTTTATTCAAGCACTTTTTTGAAAATGAAATTAAGCTCCAATATGAGTGATCAAGAAAAGAAACAACAAAGAATCTATGATTTGCTTAACACTGAAACCAAGCCAAAATTTCTTTGTCTACTGTATACAAAGCAAAGAATTTTTGTTTTTTTTTAATTTTTTATACAGAAAAAGAGCTTTTTAAGGAAAAGGGGAAGTAGAGGATTGAACAAAAAAAGGAAAAGGAAGCTTTTTAACTGCTCTTGCTTTGGTGTGATTTAGAAGGATCCCAAAATATCAATAAGAAAGCATGTTAATGAAAGTCCACGAGAAAACTGTGGGGACAGTAATTAAATAAGATTTAATCCCAGACCTTAACTCTCTTGATTATGCTATATAGAGTGTATTAGAAAACAAAACAGATGCGACTTCCTATCCAAATATTGGTTTGCTTAAAACTGCTATTGTGGAGGAATGAAATAAAATGTCTGAAGAATTTATTTTGAAGGCATACAAATTGTTTTGAAGGCGTGTTCATACAATAAATGAAAAAAATGACAACCATATTGAGTAAATGTACTGTTCTGTGTCTATCTTTTTATTTTGTTGTTTATTTTTTGAAATTAAAATTAATCTTGTTTTATAATTGTTTTATTATTATCCTAGAATATTCTTAATTTTGCTTCTGCACCCTGTAATGATATTATATTATAATATCTTATGAATGTAGCACTGATATTTGTAATGCTACACTTAAAAAATATCTGATTTGATTATATGGTCTTCGTTTTTGAAGGGAGTGAAAATTATGTATTTACCTAACTCCTCCATCATAAGCACCATGTGACACTGTTGATTTTTAAATGAAATACTGATAGTTTGAATTCTCCCTTTCCATCTACCTAGACTGGTTGCCTAACCAAGGCTTAAGAACCCAGTCTGCCCAGTTATTTATCCCTAGCTGGGAATGGGAACAGGTAGATTCATGCCCTTTTCAAGTGTATTAGTGTAAAGTGAAACACATCCTCATCCAGGATTTAAACTTCAACATGACTGAAACATGACTGTCACAACCACCAAGATGAAGATGCTAGTCCAAGTCGGTGAATACATTTTTCTTATCATTGATATAATCTAAAAATGCATCTATTTAAAAAAAATTTTTTGTTAAAATTAGTACAAATTTCATGCACTTTTTTTGCTCATCACTATTAAATAAGTGTTTCTTATAAATTGTTGATGTTGATTCTGTTCTTTTGGAACATATGAAAATATTTAGTGTTGTGTGTGTGTAAAAGTTACTGATAAAAAAGTTCTCAATAGTGTATTCAACTTTCAGATTATTAAAAAAAGAAGACAAGTGAATTTTTGCATGCACCATTTTTATATATATATATATATATATATATATATATATATATTAAACATAATAGACATTTTATGTCTACATATTTTCTTTTGGATCCGTTCGAATTCCCGTATTACTTTTATCGTATTCTGGGGGAATTGATTTATGTATTGTCCATATAGATATAGAATCTCGTTCAAAAACAAACGCCATAACCTTCAACAGCAAAGACGTCCTTACACAGTAGTAATTTGCTAAAACAAAAGTTACATCACTTTTGTAATAGATCCTCCCCTGATGATGGCCCAAAGTCGGGCAGAAAGTACTACCTCTGATTTTGAGCACTTTATTTATAAATATAGTAAACTACATTATAAATACACACATACATGGCAGAGTGGAAGAAATATATGATATGAATATAATATAAAAACCAAAATTTCGAGTATCTATTTATGTTTTGCCTTCTCTGTGAAACATCAGATAATGATTGGAAAAAATTTTCAGGAAAGAATACAAGTAATCACTAAAGCTGTCTATGAAGTTTTATGAAAACATTATTATAAATGCCAATCATGAAACTTCAAAATGTGTAAACCAAAAAAAATGTTTAAAATTTTACTTATGACAATTATTCAATCTTTGAATAAAAGAATTTAAAGATATTACTGTTGTGTGTGAAATAATATATTGTTGATAATGAATTTTTGCTAAATAGTGCAAAATGATGTTGGGGATAAGTTTATTATTAAAACATGTCAAATTAAGTGGAATTGTGTTATTAAGTTTGATCTCTTAGTACCAAATAAACAATGACCCAGATTTTTTAACATAACTTTTCTAGCAAAATTAATACTAAAACAAAATTCCATATGACATGCCTAATATTCACTGATTATAGTGCACTATTTGATTTTACTCACTCAGAAAAATATTTTAAATTCTTTTAATTGGTAGTTTAGATAAGTCATAAGCACATTTCTGAATGATTTTCTTTTCACATTTTAAAATTTTAGCATTTCTTATGACATCACCATGACAGTCTCATAGACAATTTTAATATTCCCCAAGATTCTTTTCTAATATTAAAAAAAATAATGGCCAAGTTGTTATCATATGATAGGGGGACATCATATAACCAAAATTTGGTGGGGTATTTATTTTTCATATTCTATTTTTCTTTCACACACACACACACACACACACACACACACACACACACACACACACACACACACACACACACGTAAGTAAGCATTAAATTTGGAGTGAATAATAAATGCAAAAACTTTGAAATCTGAATATAGAAAAATTAAAGATCATTGAAATTTTAATTTTTTTGGGGGAGATGCAGAAATGTTCTTGAATTAGTCTTGGTAATCTGAATAAGAAAATATTCAACATATGTCATAGTAAATGATATTCCAAGGGAGGTAACTCTTGTTGATGTCAACAAAAATATAACTGCCTACCTGACCCACCTATTATGATACATTTGTGCTCATGAATTAGAAACTTACTATATCTTATCTTAGCAATCTGAATTCATCATTGCTTTTTTAGTTCTGATTGTGTTCAAAATACTTAACATCCAAGACAGTTCTTGTTTATTAGAGCTGTTTACCATTTTTACCGGCCCATTGGCTTAGTGGTAGAGTGTTTGCCAATGGCCTGGGAAACTGAAGTTCTATCTCCGGTCAAGTCATACCAAAGACTAAAAAAATAGTACTTGATACCTACTTGCTTAACACTCAGCACTATAAGGTACGTTTCAAGGGTAAAGTAGAGCAATCCAGGGAAAGGAATAGTGCCCTCCCTTACACCTTGATGTAGTAGCTATTGAAAAGGGAGCGTTCAGGTATCCCTTGACTATGGTCGCCAACTTTACTTACTTACTACCATTTATGCTGACATGTAAGTGAATATTCTAAGCATTAAAAAACTGCATTTGAATGAGTTAAAATTGGTGCATTTTCAACTTTCTTTCATAAGAAAGAAGTGTTGCTGCTTTGGGAAATATGGTCATCAAGGGAATATAGGCCTAAATCCAAGTAATCCCCTCATAACTTTTTAGCTATTTACTAAGCTTAGTTTAATTGTGGCCCAAGACCAGTAGTATATTGTACTCAGAGAGAATCATACTCATTAACAATCAACTGCTAATCTCACTTGTAAACCATTACACCTCATTATGTGCCCATAGGTATTTGCTCAGATTTTCTTTGCTTTTCTTACTAAGCTGTATGTATGGGGGGTACCCAATGAGACTCAAACTCAATGTTGTTTGCTAGTCTAGCTTGTTAACCATTACATCATGTGTGGTGTGCATCCCTAAAGCTTTCCAAGTTGACTTATAGGCCAGCAAGTAAAAATTTAAGAAGAGATAGAATATTGATTTTTCAGTTATTAGTAATCCAATTTATGAATTTAAAAAAAAAATGTTTTACTCAATATGATAATGTTTATAATAGTTTTCATTCTGAGGTTGTTTCATTAGTCATCCATATGAATCTATCATCTCATGACATAATGAATCATGTGATTTTGAAATAAGGCTTAGTTGCAAAAACATTACATATGGTAATAAATATAATTAACAAACTTTTTCCTTTTGGTGGTTGATATAACATAGTTAGCAAATTGTACTGGGGTGTAAATAGATGAGGTATTTAAAAAAAGACACACAAAAAAAACAACAGGTAGAATCGACGAGAGCTGACAGTCCAACATTTTATCAAGTAAGCTAGATGTTAAAAGATATGCTTGATCTAGCACCCCTAACTGAAAACAGGATTTAACCAGGGCTTGCTGAACAGGGGCTTGTCAAATGATGCTGCTTACACAATGTGGAAGTGGGGATTCAGTGTTCTGTGAATCTTAGTAAGAGAAGCTGAGTTTCTTGAATAATTCTTGTTGATGGCTGAGGACATGGGGAGACCAGCAGTAGTGTGGATGGAAAGTGATTGAACCATTCAAATATACAAGAAGAGTGGGTTCCTACAAGAATGAAGCATCTGCCCTGCACATCATATTTGTTATTCATTACAACATATTTCCACTGCCTCCAAAACTGAATGGAAGAAAATTAAAGAATAGAGGTCCTAATACTTAAAGCAAGTTGCATTTTTGTGCTTTCTTTCTTTCATCAGACAATCAGCAGTCACTAACATAGCCAGTCATTGGTGACTATGGCACATAATTAATTCTGAGGGCTTCTGTATTTATCATCTCTTGGAAGAGTACTAATCTAATAATGACATTGTTATTTGTTTCTTCTGAGATGGTGTTGGCAGGATAAATCCGTTTTTTTTTAAATTTAAAAAAAAATTTTTTTTTTAACCAACCATTCATTTCTTGTATTAACCATGAAATAAATCTTTAAAAGAATTAAAAAAAAAATCTCATGTTCAAGTTTTTGCTAACAAATTTCTTTAAACTTTAATTGTTGTTAAAATATCATATCTGTCTCTTACTTTCTCCCTAGTGTGTATGAATGTGGAATGAGTATTGAAGTATGTAGAGGATGAAGACCTTAAGTTTTGTTGGTCTACTGGCTAAGATTCAAACCTCAAAGGAAACATTTTTAACCTTGTCTGAATCTTCTACATTCCACAACCGATTTTGATCCATCTGTTTATGCGTTTGTGGAATTTACTAGTTTAATATCATGTTAATATATTAGTATGTAAGTCTGTTGTTCTTTGATGTTGTTCATAACTCTGCAGAACTTTGGTGATGATTAGTATTAACTACTTAGAACAGGTACCTCAAATGGTATAATGGTTAGCAGGCTAGACTTGTTAGTGAGTTTGATTCTTTCTGAGTGCCCTATACTTTTTTTGTGCTATATTACGCTAAGCTTAATAAACTACAACTATCTATATTATAATCTGTTTTTTGTAAGCTTCTTCATGAACACAGTCTTAAAAATACTCTTAGAGAAGAAACCAATTTTCAGTTTAGTTACTAAATTGTGTGGTGTCTGTGTTTCTGCTCACCCCAATTATTGTAATTTTTCAAGGGATATAACTATTCAATTTTGGGTATTTACCCTTATTTGCTATCATAATATAAATTTCATTGTTATGTAATTTAATATTAAGTTGAGGTGATTAGTTCTAATAATGAATATTTATAGACTCATGGGGAAAATGATACACCCTGGTATTTTCCACAACTCTATCCCTAATTATTATCAACATAAGTTCTTAATATAGAAAAAAATATAAGAATATTCTGTCTTTTTGATCATGTGGCAATATAAATATAGAGATACACATGCAAAGATTCTAAACTTGGTAGATGTAATAGACTTTTTCTTAATTTTTCTACCATCAACCATGTGATTAATTTATAAATTTTTCCATTATTGTGTTTTTGGTACAATAATATAAAACTCTTTAAACATTGTGTTAATAATCATAGTGAAATTCAAGACACAGCACATTTTATGAAAAGGAGAGAGAGAATTTTAGGGCTTGAATGTCTGATTTTAGCTAATAGCTTTTTGTTCTGGTATTTAAAAAAAGTAATTATCCTGAAATTGAGCAAGAGATATGTTGTTGTTTTTAATATAGTGATTTAGTGTTAGTAATATCTGTCTACCTGTTTCTCTCTCTCTTTTTTATATATATATATATATATGTGATTATAGAGAGATTCTTAATTTTATACTTTTGAATGTAAAGGTGACTGATTGGATATTTTATCTTCAGGAAACAACAGAACACATGAAGGAAATTTTAATAGATTCTTCAAAACACTGCCATTCTTACTCAAGATTTTCTTAATTACTTGCTGTGACTGTTAGTCAAGCTCAACTTTTTAATTACTAAACTGTTTCCTTTCCCCAGTTTTTGAACATCAGCATATTGAAGGGTTAGGAATATCTTTCAGAAATATTCCCAAGAAACATACACTGTTAAACATAAAAATGTGATAAAGGCTTATTTTTCTAATTTTTTTTTTTCAAGTTAAAGAAACTCTGAGCCAAAAATTGTTGGCTGGCTTCTGGCAGATACACTGAAGCATTCAAGAGGTTAATTTTATAAATGGATGGATAGAGTAGCAGAAAATTATTTTGCCACTTACAATCTGGCAGAACAACACGTGAACAACATTGATGTTTTGCCAAAACTTAGACATTGAATTATTTTCTGCTATTGTATCTATGCAAGACATACATGCAAATGTGTGATGATATCCTTTGAATAATAAGGAAACAGATCTTGCATTATATTGAGACACATACCCACACATTCATTTTCTTGTGAATATTCATTAAAATGCAAATGAGGAATCTTCACTCACCATGCTGAGCATAAACTATTTAATTTCTGAATTCTGTTGAAGTGACTGAAGAATCATTAGTTTATTGTGATAAAAGTAACAATAGGTTTGGTTTGGCTTATTTGTTTAATGGCATATCAAATCCTTATGGGTATTCAATTCTGAAATTTGATTAATTTATGAAAGTATGATTGTAAACGTAACTATTTATATTTTCAACCTTCAATTGCAATTATTTCTTATTTGCAGATTTTTTTATTTGCCTATGATCATTTATTTTTTCACAGTTATTGAATACAAATAATTTACAGTTAAATGGTTTCATGTATTCCTATCTAATACTGATAATTTTGAAAGATTTATTTGACCCATAGATGGGACTCTAACAGGTATTTTCACTGAGGGTCAAAGTGGGCCTGGCAATGAAGGGGGATTCCACTCTCCCTTGATCTTCAGAACTGGAACTTCTATGATGAAGTTTAATATACTATCCAAGACACCTCTTTGGGGTAATGTAATGATTAATAAGATTAGCAAGGGGATTATTATTAGTGTGTTTGATTCTCACTGGGAGCTCTATACTTTTGACTTTGTACTAAGCTAGGCTCCACTTAGTAAATGATAACAATAATAGTGAATAAAACTAGTGATAGAATAAGGGAAAATCTGTCACTTAAAAGATTCTGAAAATAACTTTTTGTTTTATTTTCAGTCTTACAAAACCTTGCTTTTCAAAATGTTAATTCTCTGAGGACACTCTTTTTTTCAGTTTAAAAAAATCCATATGATTAGTTTTTGTGAACTATTTAATAATACCTGATGAGTTTTATTTTAAAATATGTGTATATGTGGATGTGTATATATGCGTATGTATATGTGCATGTATACGTGCACACACACACATGGGTGTTTGTGTCTATAATTACTGAAAGCTCATTTCAAGGGTAAAATTTGAGGATTGGTGTGCATTAAAAGAAAATAATCGCACAATTTCACAATGAATCAATGATTAGTTTCAGAGATTCTTCAACCAATGAAAAACTCAATCAAATAAATGTGTTGAATAATAAGCGGACTACTTTGAAGAAAATTAACGTTTTATTAATTGGTTTGTTTTAGTGAATACAGCTTCAGTCGCAATACTTTTTTGAGTACACCTCACATGTACAGAAGTTAGATGATAATATAGATATATGGTAAGTTGACAGGCACACTAAGAAATTTTTATTTTGAATATTGAGTGCATGAGATAATTGGCCAAGTACTCATAACATAGCTCAGAGTGACAAAGTTTACTGAGATCATTGAAGAAGAATTAACTACTCAAGAGGTCAGTTAGTGTGAAATGTATTTACCAATATGGAAGCTCATCGTCATATATACTCTTTGGTAATTGTTTACTGAATTCTGTAGACCGTCTCTTCCTGAAAGTTATTGTCTTCTCTTCCTTATTTTTTTTTCCTCTGGTTATTTTTGCATCAGAACAATTAAGAGTTCTGTTTATTCAATTGCCATGTCTTTCTGGAAAACCTGTTGTCACTCTGGTATTTTGCCAACCTGTTTTCTTCTTTCTCTCAATAATCTGACTCTAATTGTTTTGGCTTTTATGTAATCATAAAGATTGAGTAATTATGTTATCTCTCTCTCTCTCTCTCTCTCTCTCTCTCTCTATATATATATATATATATATATATATATATACGCACACACACTGTATTTCCTGATATATAAGATGCAAATTTAACATTAAAACAATTCCATGCTGATATCACACAGCATCCCATTCACTGGTATTATGACTATGGAAGTTAGAAATCAACAGTAAATGAACTTGGAGAGGTTACAATAAGCAATAATTCTCCTAAATACCTTTGTAAACCATGCATATTACATGCTTAGAAATATTGTGTGTGTGTGTGTGTGTGTGTGTGTGTGTGTGTGTGTGTGTATATATATATATATATATATATATATATATATATATATATATATATATTTAACCTTAAAATAATTCTATACCAATATCACACAGTGTTCTATTCACTGGTATCATAACTAGAGGCTTATCTACTGAAGCTTGATATTGGCAACTATGGAGCTTAAAAGACTATGGCTCACTGCAATCCTTTCTCCACAACCACTCCCAATACTTTTGTAAGTCACTTGTTTAGATATGCTAGGAAATAAAATATATGTGAAAGGAGGATTTAATTTAGATCTGTATGCTCTAAAAATTTGTTTATGCATGTATCTTTTCCCTTAACCCCCTACCACTTGCAGAATGTGACCCTGTTAATTTTTAAGTTTAAATTTAGAATCTTTCCTTCCCCTAGACTGGTTGCTATACCAAAATTAAATAACCCAGTCTTCTTTACTATTTTTCCCTATAGCTAGGGAAGTGAAACAGAGATGGATTTATGCCTTTCCCAACAGCATTTGGACTAAGTCAAACTCAAACTGCTTTATCCCATGATTTGAACTTGAGTCACCAATTCCATTTCCATTTCCTATGACAAATAACTGTTATACTAATTGTACTTCCTTGTATATGTGCATGGAAGTGTACTAAGTCAGTTATTAGCTATATTTAATCTCTTATTGTGTTGGACTTCATTATGTCTAGAGAGGGGAATTTTTAGTAAGTGTTCACAATTAGCTGTATTTTTGGATATTTGCTAGTAATCTTGAAACATATACCTTATATAGAGGGAAATCAGTGTATGTAGTGTTAGCTATTATCCGTATTTTTGGACGTTTGCGAATAATCTTGAAACATATACTCTGCAGATAGGGGGATTATTGCATATATTTTCACTAAACAATATTTTTTCAATAAGTTGTCTTTTGTAACCTGTTTTTGAATTCCTCTTTGAAAAAGATTTTAAAAATTTTTGTTATTCAAATAATAAATTGACATTTGATAAGATTATTAAAATGTATCTTTCAGCAATTACATAATTTAAAATTGCAACAAATTAATTTACTTTAAACTTAATCTATATTTGATGCTTATTGGATTTCAGAATCTTTGAATCTATTTACATGTCAAGTGAAATACTGCAGAAAAAAATGCAATAAAAACAAGAGCTGTTTGTATGTTTGTTGTTTCAGGTGTTGGATTCTGAAGCCAAATTTAGACTATGTAGATAGCTCTGAACATTTGGTCCATCTGCATATGGGACTAAGGGCTTGTAAAACAAGAAGCAGCTTTCTTCTTTTTTCTTTCCTTCACATTTTCTTTTGTGTTTACACCTTTTGCATTATCTCTTTTTGTTCTTAATTTGTTTCATTCTCACACCTATAGTGCTTATTAAAGAAAAGAATTAAAAAGAAAAAGAAAGAAATGTTGATGATCAGATGTTTCTGAAGTAAATGCTTTGTAGAGAGGAACAAGCAAACATTTTTACCAATTGTTTTGAAATGGATGTTGAGAATATTTGTATAGTTCTGTCCTTGAAAGGATGTTTATCTTCATGCTTCTCTACAGCTGCTACTTTTTTGCATTACCTGGACTCTCTAACCTTTTAAATCAAATCTTACCAATTCTTTGAGTTGTATCCCTTTTCATCCAATCATCAAAGAATTTTCAATGGTCACTTATTTTTTTTCTTGTCTAATTAATAATTGAGTAGAATGACTAAAAGCAGCTTTTGTATTTGCTACCTAAGCAAACTACTCTCTCGTGCCAGTTTGCTACTGTTGTGAATTTAATCCACACCATGTGCTCCACTTCCGTGGTCTTAGTCAATATTAATCACACCGTCGACAACTTTACCTTTTATAACTTAAGGCTAGTTTACCATAAAGACTTTTCAAGTGTGGTGTCTACTTGAACACTCGAGTTATGTGTTATTTATATTATTTGGTTTTCATAGATTTGTTAATTATTAGATTTCTCAGTAAAGAGAATACTCTGTGAAAAGGAATCTCCTTAGGAGTGTGTTTGATAAACACTTAGGTACAATGTTACTATCACATAGCGATTTCCTTGCCTCATTTAGGGTTATATATCTTGATTAGACTGCTAGAATCTAAGAAGGCAACTAACCTTGGCCAGTATTATATGCTCTTATATCCACCTGACACTATTTCTTCCTTCTTTCCTTGTACTATATTGTTCAGTTAGATGAATAAACAGCTCAGCCAAAATAGCTAAAAATATGTACTCTACTTTTTTTTATTTTATTCAAGTCTGTACAGACTCCATATGGTTATTTCAAATGACAAGAGCTCAATTGAAAGACTTGACCATTCTATATTTTTAACATCTGGTTTAGTTGAAGTTGGTATAAGCAATGAGCCAACTCTCTGTGACTTTTTCAACTGTTATCTAAAAAAATGATGTGTGTTATGCAAATAGTATCATGTTTTTTGTATAACTGTTCTTACTTTTTCCAAGTTAGATTTAAAGTTTTATGAAGTGATATTTATTGTATTCATGTTTTACTACAAAGAGAAAAGGGAATATGTGAATTTTCAACTTGGATCTACACTAAAGCTTTTGTTTTTATTTTTTAAAATTGTTTTTTAGGGGTTAAGGAAACCTAAGAACTGATGTGCCAAGTGTGTGAAACTGCTGGAAGAATGTGGCATAGCATGTATATTTCATGGCTGTAAGTCATTTGCTTATTTGATAGGCTAAGAATTTTTCAAAGCTCCCCTGTACATGTCAAGTAAATCCTTGATTTGATGTAACTAGGTATAAAGACATTTGAATTCAATGGATTTGAACATTTGGTTATTCTGGGTTAAATTTTCAAAGAGATATCTGTGTTTCCTTTGAATTTTTATTGCAATTTATGATTATTAGGAGTTAGATTTGGTATATTTTAAACAACTTAAACTCTAGGGACCCAAGAATTGTTTTAAACTCTGATTCCAACTCCTCATCTCTGGAAAAAAGGTTAAAACCTATTGAAGTGCATTGTCAAAAATATGAGTAAATATTATGTATTCTTTATTATAAATTAATGATTTTCTATTGTACAGTTTTGTATATTACATTATATATCATGGTGATGAGGATTCAGCACCCAAACCATATCTAACAACAGATTCATTGAAGGCTTTTTAAAAAAAAAATAAATTTCAGTTTTTATTTTTTTATTTGCATGTATATATAATATAATAATAGTTTTGTATTGTACTTTGCCGTATGTTAAAGCATTTTTTTACAGTAAAAAAAAAAAAGAAAGGCATCCAAGGTGATATTCAGATTGAATGAGTTTTCAGTAATAATGGACACCCTTTCCTCTTAATTGTCCATTACATTGAGGTTTTTCTTATATGAGGGTCAGCTGAAAAGTTTATAAAGTGACTAGGATATTCTGATGAAATGTAACTAAATGGGGTTTGCGAGGATCATTAAATAAGTTTCCAGACTTTTTTCGTATGGGCACTTTTATTGATAGTACACACATGAAACTCTAGTCCCCTTTGAGGTAATCTCCTCCGGCTGCAATGCACTTGTTGTACTGTTCCAACAACTTCTGGAAGGCCCCATGGAAGTCCTCTTGTGTGAACGTGTCAATGACTTTTGTAACAGCCTCTTTCATCTTCTCAATTGTCTCATAACGACAGCCTCGGGGCTGAGGGAATAATCAAGTCACAGGGAGCAAGGTCTGTACTATAGGGAGGTGAGGAACTGTCTTGGTCAAATAGTCTGTGACAAGGATGGAGTTGTGGACTGGTGCATTGTCCTGGTGGAAATGCCACTGATCTGATTTGAAGAGTGCTGGCCTCTTCCAACGGAATCTCTTCCTGAACTCCCTTAAAACCTCAACATAGTAACCCTAACCCTTTGGTCAATCAACTCTGGTGTATTGACTTCCTTACTCCTCCCAAACCTCTCATCATCCCTAACAGACTCCCTGGCTTCCTTGAATCTCTTATGCCACTCAAAAACGTGCTTGATTCATGCAAGATGGTTGAAAAGCAGTCTGAAGCATTCCATACGTTTCTGTGGCATTTTTTCCAAGTTTAAAACAGAATTTTATTGCATATCGTTCTTCTAAAGTGTCCTCACGTTGAGATTGCATTTTTGAAATTCACCAGCAGTGACAATCAGGCTTTAGTAGGGTGTATTCTAATTCCTGCTGTAGCTGTTCATTTGAAGCTGAAATCATAAAAATTGGTCAGTCATCTTATAAGATGTATAGCAATAACATACTGACTTTTCAAGCGTCTACAACAATTTTAAATGCCTGTATAAAAAAAAGTCTGGAAACTTATTGAATGCACCACATCTTTTTCAATATAGTCCTCTTTGTGATCACATACTTCTTCAGTTGGTGTTAGAGTGCTTGCATCCCATTGATTAAAAAAGTCATCAACAGCAGGTATGACATGAACATATGAATTTTTTAGTGCACCTTCATATGAGGGTTGCAGGCTCTCTCTTTGTGTGTCTGTGTGTGTGTGTGTATATATATATATATATATATATATATATATATATGTATATGTATATATATATATATATATATATATATATATGTATATATGCACAAACGCACCTAAAAACATATTCGAAAATATGTTTTTTTAATATCTTGATTCATTTTCTTTTGTTGCTTATTAAATATTTCTTTTGTTGAGCATGCTGACTTGGAAAAGTTTTTTCTGCGATTGGTTCTTGAAGGTTGAAGATGGAAATCATTTGGGATTAATAATAATTGATCTTTGTTGAAACATGGTCATTTCTGGTTTCATTGAAAACGGCGCTCATCGCATTTGGTGTGATTTTCATTCTTTACAAAGAACCACAGAAACTTTTCTTTTCCATATGTTTATGTCATTGTATTTATGTTGATTCTGTTTTGTTTTGTCTGTCAAGTAGTTTACATTTTCACTTATCTCTGAAATAATCTGTCATTTGTGATGATGTTCTTTGGAGAAATAATTGCTAAATAGAAATATGTTGAGTATACTTTATCTCTAAAGGATAAGCCAATATTCTGTCGACGCCAACACTGTCTGTTCTTTTCAGGTTTAGAATAATCTTCATACCATTTACTTGGAGTTCTATGACTAACAACATTGGTGCTTTTAAAACTCATGAAACCCAAACCAATGTTGGAATGGCATTCTTCTCACAAAGTATGTAGACATATCAATAAGTCTATTGCTTAGTGATGAAAAAAAACTTTTATTATAAATAACAAATATTCATTTTTCAGCATCTCCTTTGTCAATGTACTTAATTTATCTCGTAGATAAAAAAAAAAGATACAAGGCCTTGTTAGTGGGGATTAGAATATGCCGACTGTTGTTTTATGGAAGAGTAACCTCCTCCTACCAAAAAAAAAAAAAAATGTGGAGATGTCCTGGGTATGACCACTATTCACTAATCTATTGCTATTATGCATTCTCCTATCCCCTTTTCAGTGAGGCTTCAAATACATTGACTGCATCTCCTGGAGAGAGGTAAAAACCCCATCCCTAGTGAGGATACTAAACTACATCTGGTATTGAGGCTGGAGTACCACTTTATTGCCATTACTCCCAGATCCACTGTGACTCAGGGTGATAGTGTCTGTTAGAGTCCCATCGATGAGTCAAATAGATCTATCTAAAAATTATTTGTGTTCTATAAGACTGTGCTAAAAAAAAACCAACTTAGGAAACCACTACACAAAAAATGTAAATATGAATACAATTTCCTAGCCTCCAGGGATTAAATAACCCTAGACAGGTTGATGTGCTGTTAAAATCAATCAACATTATACCATATAGATCAAAATACAGTTAATAACTATACATTATACTATAAACTGATTGATTTACTCTTATATATATTTACTCTTATTAATTTACTGATTGATTGTTATTGATTTACTCTTATATACATATGTTTAGATCAATAAGTTTTGTTTAATCATGACACAAAAAACAAAAAAAAGAAACATCTTATTTTTCTATATATTTTCCTTATTTGTCAATTCATTTAACTTATTGTCTCTCCATTAATCATAAAGGTTTAATGACACTTCAGAAAAAAAAATTCTGATCAAAATTCACCAAATAACTCCCTGGTTATAAATTTATTGATTCATCCTTGTATATTGTAGTATAATTAATTAGCATCCAGTTTCTATGCTTCTCTGTATCTTTTACTATTTGAAATACTGTTGGTGTGCACTTTTTGTTGGCAACTGAGAAGGGAGCTTCTTGTTATGTGATGCAACAATTCCTCATGTCTGTAAATCATGTAGGCAGTAGGAGTTACATTATTTGGAAAGTGCATGGGTAATTTTTTTTTTTTTTTTTTTTTATGAGAGTGGCAGTCATTTAATTCCTGTGCTCTGACATCCTCGACTCTGGACTTTTATTTTGTTCTAACCAATAAGCTCTGCTGTCTTCAGATTACAAACCAGGTGGATATATTTTGTTTATTACACTTTGTTATCTAAAGAATGAACATCATTGTAAGTAGTATACATACAATCAATAAACCAGAATTGTAGGGGGTTTTCTTAATATTTTGACGTTTATTTGTATTATTTATATCAGAACCCTATCAATAGAAACAATGTTTTTTGACTCTGAGTAGACATATATACAAAATGTGGAGATGATAATAGTTAACAGTACAAAAAACAATTTGTGAGTCGAGTCGAATTCTTGCTGAGGTATTTGCTTCTTGTTAATGTCTTTGGAAAAGGCATGAATCCGTCTATTTTCTCTTCAGCTATTGGTTAAGTAACAGGGAAAAAAAACAAAACTGCTCTCTGGCTTTGGTTGGCAACAAGTCTAGAAGAAAAACTCTTGTTTCAAAGCTATTCTACCTTATAGAAAAAAGACTTCATGGATAAACCTTGAGTGAAAGTCTAGAAGCTTCTAAAGTAGTCAAATGCTGCTTTAAACTTTCATTGATGCTCAACTGTATTGGCTGTGGTTCTTAGACAGTATTTGTTGAATGGAGAGGAGAAAGATCAGATACCAAACCTTGAATAAACTAATTATCAAAGATGTAAATTTTCAGTTATTTATGTTGATTATTGAATACTAACAAGCTTCTCTTTGAATTAGATTTATTCTCTTTCTTTTAAAACTAGCACAATTTCCATGAAAAAAAATGATGAGATTATTAATGAATGATCAATGCTTCTGCCTCAGACCAGTGTGTCACATGTGTGTACTCAGGCAAGGATCAGTATATTATCTGTCTGTTCAAGTTCCTACAGCTATTTTGAGTCATCAGGTATAAAATATGGAGATAAAAACTTATTTCAAATAGTATCAAATTTAATATGCCCTAAAAAAACAAATACAAAATAAGAAAAAGCTCATGTATTGATATACAGACAATTATTTTTATTTCACTTCTGATTTTCTTTTTTGTAATATATTTACTTAGATTTTTATAGGTACTGATACTACATTATGATATGTTCTCAATCTAACAGAAGTTATAGACAGAAAAAAAG
>OY757920.1:70062054-70182054 GCA_963585895.1 Sepioteuthis lessoniana | reverse complement strand
AAGTGATGAAGTAATGTGGTCTTTTAGTTTACAACCAGAAGATATATACAGCCAAAAATACTTTTATTTTAAACATTTTTTATGCTACTTGTTGATCAGATATACATGATACTCATCCATTTTAAAATAGAAGTAGTCACCAATCAACTATCATCATTCCAGCTTTTACAGAATTAAACCAGGATAACTTATTTTTAACATTTTTACTTCATGCGATTACTGTTGATTTGCTATGTTGTTTCACCTCCTTTATTACTCTTACTCCTAGATCCACTCTGACCTGGATTGGTTGTCCCTTTTTGGGTCTCATGTCAGATCTGTTTGAAAATTACTTATCTCGGTTGGGGCTGTAAAATATACTGACTGCATCTCTGCAGAGGGGTAAGACTCCCCTAATGAATGTCCTGTACATGACACTAAACAATCTGATTGTGAGATCTGAGTCGAGCTGGAGATTTGGGGAATGTAGAGAACCCCCTCATTGTCATTGCTCCCAGGCCCACTCTGGCCTGAAGTGGTAGCACCTAATAAGGTCCTATCTATAGATCAAATAGAACTGTTTAAAATTTAAACTGAGTGCAAACAAATGACGTATGCTAAACTGAATTGTTTGAAATGCAACTTTTTGATCATTTACCTGCTTGTATACAAATGACTGATGTCTAATTAAATTGTTAGTTTTAAGTCACACTACTTGAAAACATTTACCTGTGTGCAAACAAATGATTAAAAGTAAATATAATTGTTCATATTAGATAGCAATAAGTGAAGCAATTTAACTGTGTGCAAAAAAATGAACTCTAGCTTGTTTATAAATGTTATCTACAAAATATATTTAGAAATCATATATTTAATACACATGTATAAAAAAGATTTGGCAATAAATAATCTACAATAGTTGATATGCCCTCAAACTAAACCAAACCAAACCAAAATGAATACTTGATACCACATAACTGTGTGCAAATTAATTATATTGTTAATAATTACTGGAAGTAAGAATTGCTTTATTAAGAATATTATTAGTTACTTGAAACCATAAACCTATGTACAAACAAATTATAAGTATTAAATAGAGACTGTTACTTTAAACCCCATAGTTGTGTATGTTATTAGTATTAGACAGGAATATGTGAAGCCATACAACTATACAAATTATTTGTATTAAATAACAATACTTGATATATCACAGCACTGTCACCTAGGGCTATAGAATACACCGACTGCATCTCTGCAGAGGGGTAAGCCCCCACCTCCCCAACAAGTGTCCTGATGAAGACATAAAACAATCTGATGGTAAAGCTCGAGTAATGCTGGAGCTTTGGGAAATGTGGAGTACCCCTTCATTTTTATTGCTTCTAGGTCTACTCTGGCCTGGAGTGGTAGTACCTGATAGAGTCTTATCTATGGGTCAAATAGAACTGTAGACATTTAAACTGAGTGCAAAGAAATGACTTATGCTGAATTGAATTGTTAGAAATAAAACGGTTTTTACATTTAACTGTCAACAAATGACTGACGTTTTATTGAATTGTTAGTGATTCATATCAATAGTTAGAACCATTTAACTTTGTTGACTTTTGCTAAATTGACTTGTTAGAAATAGAACTTTTTATCATTTAACCGTGTGTGTATATAAAATGTGTTTACAAATCATATATTTAATATATATGTAAAAACAGGATTTGGTATTAAATAACTAACTATGGTTGATATGCCATAAAACCAAACTAAACATTGATATATCAACTGTGTGCAAACAAATGATTATAATCAAATGATTTTGTACAATTTTAAAAAATACAATGGAACATTGAAAATGTAATTATGATTTTAATGAAACAGTTATATATGAATCAAATATGAGCATTAATTAACCCATAAGGTGTTGATGTGCCATTAAATGAATAAACCCAAGCCATAACAATTTTAAATATAGCTGAATTTCATACTGTTTTCTGTTTACTATATCTTATCCTCTGAGGTATCACTAAATACAGTTTTGATAGCATTCTGTGCTGTATATAGTCTAATTCCTTGCATCATAGCATTTTCTTAGTCATTTTTCCCTTTTTTTATGAAAAATGTGACACTGGGAATGACTGAAAATTGGAAAATGCAGCAGGAAAAGAGTTAAGACAGTCTTTATAACCAACTGAAAGAGGAAAGAAAGATTTCTTTTTCATCTAGTTAGGATTTATTCTTTGTTTTAAAGCTGTCAATGTAAAGATGCAATTGTCGGTTTTTACCAGAGACAAGTTTATCTAAATCATAGCTTGAGGGAAAGAGAGCATTAAACTATTTCTATTTCAGATCAGTTCATATATGCCATGCCCAAACTAAATTTAATCTCGCCTGAGTCTAAGTAATCATGTCTTATAAATTGGTTTCCAACTTCAATTTGTAAATCTGAAAGTGTTTAAATGAAGAACTAAAAAAGATGTACATGTATATATATTTAAGACTTATCAGGGGGGTTTTTATCTAAGAGATTTGTCATTTGTATTTAACTAGTGTTTACCAAGTTTAAGTTAGTCTGCCTCAAGGCTATTTATGTGGAGCACTGAAGTAGGATCAAATTCTTTGCAGTAATAATTGTCTATGATTAGTTTGCTAACCATTTCAGCACAGCGAAGCATCTCTTTGAGTATTTTTTAGGCTTAGCTTACATCTGGAACAAGGTTACATGTAAGGAACACTACATGTTTACTGCTCAGCTGTCAGCAGGGCTCTGAATATGGAGACTGTGTCCTCTGCAGAGAGGTAAGACACTCCTCTAAAAAGAGTTATCCTGGATATGACACTAAATTGAATTCAGTGGTCAATTTCCAGTTCTGGAACTCTGGTGAGTGTCACTCCTTCATTGCCATTATTTTCAGGTCAACTTTCACCTGGAATGGTAATACTTGTTAAGGTTCCATCTATGGGTCAAATAGAGCTGTTGGGAAATTATTAGTATTAGAAATATTTGAAATCATAACTGTGCAAACAAATTATTATTTTTGTTATCATTTTTATTTATAAATTGGAATATTTACTAAAATCATATTATTGTATATGAATTATTAGGATAAGTTGAAATACTTAATACCATATAATTGTGCAAAAAGATGTTTTTTTTAAATTGGAATAGCTTCTTCAAATTATAGTTATGTATAAATTGGATGTATCGGATCAGAATACTTGAAACTATATAAGTTTTCATATTGTTTGTATTAGATATAAATACTTGTACCGTATAACTGTATCTAAACAAATTATTAATGTAGTCAAATCAGAAAAGTGTGGTTTTAAAAAAAGGATTTCAGTGGAACCTAAAAAATATCAGTACTTATGATTATAATTGAGCATTTAGAAATGAATCAAATATTATTAATGCTGTTAATTAAATCAAACCAGATGATGTTGATCAAATTCACTCCAGTTGTAACAATTCATTCTTCATGCAACGTACCTTTGATAGGTGTTTACTAAGCTTAACTTATTCTGACACAAGGCCATATTAGTGGAATGCTTAGTAAGGATTGCAAAGTTGATATGCCATAAAACCCAAACAATCTATCAACTTAGTAAGGATTGCACTTATTGTAGTCATGATAGTTTGAGACTTTTTAACCTCTGATACACTGTAAAGCTTCCATTATTAGAATTTAATCTCTACTAAATTCTACAAAAAGAAGGAAAAATCACCATCATGATAGTTTTTTAATTATGTATCCCTAAAATGAAGTTTCTCATTCCTAAGTGATGTTAACTTTTGTACTTGATCTGCCTGTTTTTTTTTTTAATGAAAAACCTGTCATGATCTTTATTTCTTAAATTTTTTTTTTTTACAGTATGTCTCTTGCCTCCCTGAGTTCTAGTCCTCTTCCTGTGGTATCTCTGAGTGAAAGTACCCAGGTCACTTCAGCATTGGGAACACAGCCAGCAGTGAGCATTGACAGCTCCAACTCAACAACAGCTTTTTTCTCCATCCCACTCCGAGAGCCTCCAAAATATGATGAGGCTGTTAAGAATAAGCACCAAATTACACAGGTCTGTTCACCATTTATTTTCCTGAGCCTAAATTTACCCTGTGCCTACTGAGTGCCATGATAAATTGGTGTTATGGTATGGGGGGGATAGTACAACTGGTGGAATGTGCTCAAAGGGTTAAGATAGGAATCATGAAACCAATTACTGTAATTATTTGTGTATAACATGCACCCTTAAATTTCAGCCATGAAATTCTGAAATAACAAAACATATCTTGTATATAATACACACAGTTTGAAATTTGTAGCTCCTAAATTTAACATTAATTCAACTTTTTATCCAGTTTTTATGGACTAAAAATGAAAATTTATCCAATTATGTTTTGGAATAATACATTTACACAGTATTTAGAGCAACTACACAAACATGTTTACACAAAAATGCAAAAGGCTTGTGGCAAAAATAGACTCTCACTAGGAGAAACCAAATTATAAGCAAACACACTGTTTCTCTGTAGTGGCATAAAACAGAAGTGTTTGTCATGTATTAGTTTGGATCATAAATATAACTTACATTTCAATACCATCCTAAATATGGTGATGCATGTAGCCAGATAAAAAGTTAATATTTTGTTATTGTGTATAATAAGCACCTCTAACTTATAGATTTCAATAATATGGGTGGGTGTATTATATGGGAATAATTATTATATATCAGTTTATTATTTAGCTCTTTTTTGAGTTAGTTTTTGGTTTGTCGCAAGAAAAACTTAAAACTCGTTTTCATGTTTTTTTTTTTTTTGTTTTTTTTTTTTTGCTGTTGAACCCTTTGAATCTGGAAGCCTGATATTTTGGACTGAGCACTATTTTGCTATACATCATAAGCCCAATTTTTAGTATGCTAGATATAACACTAAACTGCATCCAGTAATGAAGTTCTAATTTTGGAGCTCTAGAGAATGTTGAGTACCTCTTTGTTGCTATTACTCCCACATCTAGTCTGACCCACAGTGACCATACCTGTTAGTCAAAATGGGTCAAATAGGTCAACTTGAAAATTATTAGTATTGGATAGGAATACTTGAACCCATATAACTGTGTGCAACCAAATGATTATTATTGAATATGAAGTTACTGGAAACTATATAGTTGTGTAT
The DNA here is from genome assembly GCA_963585895.1 of Sepioteuthis lessoniana. Lineage (NCBI taxonomy): Eukaryota > Metazoa > Mollusca > Cephalopoda > Myopsida > Loliginidae > Sepioteuthis > Sepioteuthis lessoniana. The sequence continues at coordinate 70,176,923 of OY757920.1, read as the reverse complement.
AGATTGGTGCAACACAATCTTTTATTTCACCATAGGTATATGGTCACTTTAATGGGAGTTATATCATGCATGTATGCATGAACAAAGCAAAAAATAGCCACAAATCCTCATGACCCCTGTCATGCTGGTGTCAGCCTCTTCTAACCCCCGTCTTTTGGTGAAATGGTAAAAGTGCTACTGCAGAGTTGCTGTCCTTGGAAGCAGACTTGCTTCAATTTTAGCTACATTCCATCTGAAGACAAGAACACAGCTGATAAAAAAAAATAGAGGAAATGATATAGCTTATCTCACCCCTCCAAAAAGGAAATCTTCATATGAGCATTTGATTTTCTTTCATGCTAAACATTAAATAAGAATTCATTAATTTTACATTTCTTTATGTATTGTTTAAAATGAACTATTCATATCTTCATCATTTACTTATAATTTCTATAAATTAAATTCAATTGTTTATTCATGGTTTTCTTTCATTTCTTCCAATTTCTATTGAGATGTTATGATTTGTGAATTTAAACAATTTTCTTTTATAGGGTCCACTATTTGTGACTATGCAAGATGGAGGAAACAATACTTTACCCTCATCTGTAGCTCCAACTTCAGTATCAAGTGAGACTCCTCCTATAAGCTCTGCTGCTTTTTCAATATCAACTAAAAGTCAAGCCATGGATGATGTACTTGAGATCCTCATTAGAAATGGAGGTTTGTCAATGCTTTCTTCAATCCATTGTTGAGATCACCATGTATTGTTATATGAAAGATATATTTTATCTATGCACATAAAGATGAACAAAAAGATGGTGTGACATACTTTAGTGTGTGTGTGTGTGTGTATAATGGAGGTGATAATTGCTACAGATTATATCTGGAAAAAAATTATATATCCTGGAATATGCAAAAAGTGAATTGGTATCTAAATGTGTCATTTATCACCTTGCCCAGTTGGCTGGGGCTGTAGAATGCACCGATTGCATCTCTGCAGAGGGGTAAGACCCCCACTCCATTGTTCAGACAAATGAATGATAATTATTTGAAGTTTTAATGGTTAAATGAAAAAATCATTCTAAAATGCTTTTTCTTGCTGTAGAGCAAGGTAAAACCTATAATGAATAAATGTTTTTTCACCTCATATCAGTCTCATGACTATAAGTTTTTTTTTTCCAAAATAAATGAAACTTATAATCATGGGACTGACATGAAGAGGGGAGAAAACAAAAATTAAAATTTCATTTTCACTATTGAATCTTTTTGATATTTTAATGAGCAAATGTAAATTTAATCTATGAATTTTTTTGTTAATAATTATTGTGATCATTTTCCTATCATATTCACCATAGACATCTCTTATACATGGCTAGTATCATATGTTACCAGGAATTAGCCATTGGACCCCAGATGGAATTTTATGACTGGCGTATTTAATGGGTCTGGGTCAACTGATTTAAAGTTAAAAATCTAACTTCTAGAATTATAGTCAGTTGACTTTAAAATCCTACAATGAGGGCCTAGCTTTCTAGCTGTCTGTCAATTATGCTTCATTATCATCATCATGTCATACTGCTAGCACGGATTTCTCTTTCTCACCATTCATTTCTATCATCCATTGCTTCCAGCAGGTCTTCTTGAGTACATCCTGAGTCTCTACAGAGCTGTTATAAAGTTCTAGTAGGTCATCCACCACTTGCATGTCCATGTGAATGGGTTCATAAGAGAACATCGCTTATGAGTTTGTCCTTACTTTTCCAGCAGTGTCTTGTATGTCTTATTCCTCTAATTTGATGGTTTTTGAGATGGGATGTAGGTGGTTGTACAGCTGCTGCTTTGTGGGATATGGTTTCTTGGATTTGTTCAATATGGCTTCTAGCATTCTTGTGAAATTGCTATCAAGCTTTTTCTCTATATGCTTAGTCAGCATCCATGTAGTGCATCCATACACAAGGCAGATTATGAACAGATATTGGGCTAATGTATCCCCTTGTAGAACAGTAGCAATAATGTCAAAGAATCTGTGTCTCCATCTGGTGAGTGAACTTTTACTTTCATGTTTTTATAGAGCATCATTATGACTGTGATAGTTTTTGTGGGAGCCCATATGCTAGAAGTATTTGCTCATCTTCCCTCTGAGTTAAATGCCTTGAAGAAATCTACAAATAAGTATTGCCTCAAGGTTTTTTACCCAAACTCCTAAAATTTGCTGGATTGTCAGAATCTGCAATGTTGTTGATTGATTTCTCCGAAAACCATTTTGATTCTTTCTAGGAATCAAGGCACAACCCTTACTTCCATAGCAGCTAAAATTTATAATGCTCTGCTACTCAACCACATCGATTATACTTATTTGACCTCAATTAGCTATAGTTTCTCAGTGCAATGGTTTAAATCTTTTCAAAATATTATACTTCACACCAAATAAAAGATTTAGCCAATCTATAATCTAAAATATTAAGTTTTTCAAATAATATTCATTAGCACAGTTTCAGTTAAGGTAACCTAGCAGATTGTTAATTGTAAACTTACAAGGTGTTTCATACTTATGAGTAAAATAACTAAGTTGAAATATTTGAGCTCTTTGTTGTATTGTTATCATTATACCTTTTTATTATTATTTACCAATCTTTTTTTTTTTTTTTTCTCTTTCTAGAATTACCTCCAAGTGCTGCTCAAGAACCTCCTCCAACTCCCAAAACGACAGCTCAGACATCAACTATTCCGACAGTCTCAGTAACTCAAACAGCTGCTGCTGCTACCTCCAGCAATACACCATTCTCACTAGCCACAGTACTCATGCCATCTCCATCATTAACTACCAACTCTACATCCTCTTCTCTCGTAAACCAACGGCCGGTTGTATCGGCAACTGTACCGGCACCAACGCCCGTCTTGGTAAAACAAGAACCAGATGCCTCCCCGCCCTCCTCGTCAATATCTTGTGACACCAACCGTGAGTTTGTCGATATTAACGAGGTACTCACCCATGATTTCAATAGCATGGACTGGACGTCTGAGGGTGGCTTCACCAATCTTGACCTGCCTGACTCTTTTACTGACCACAAGATTGGGACATCAACACTGCCAATTATCACCAAAACAGACGCCAGCAACCCTGGCTCCTCAACGGACCTTGGGGTGACCCTTGATTTGCCACATGACACAGATAATTCTTGCAACATGCAGATTGATGTGTCCGACTGGTTAGATGTTGTTATACCTAGCACGGGCTTTGCTCCGGCCTCTCTCAACACCCCCATTTCGTTTACATCATCTGATCCTATCCTAACCCCCAAAACACAGCAGGATGTTCTTGACATGTTTAGCTTTGATGATACAGATTTCACTGCTTCGTCAGATTCCCAATGTGGAATGGACTGGGATAAGTTGACTGACCCCAGCACGAGTTCGAGTTGAAGTTATCAGGAATTGTCATGAAGTATAGTTGATTAATTCACTCTCACACAAATGTAAAAAAAAAAAAAAAAAAAAAAAAAAAAAAAAAATCAAAGGAAAAGTGATTTTTATCTCTCAGACAATCTTGGCAAGTTGGAGAGCAAGTTCTTTGGCAAAGAACTAGTTCTGAGACTCTATTGGAAACATCACTGACTTACTTTGGGAATTAGTGGAGACCGGTTACACCAGCAACGGTATCTCTATGACAAAGACAGGGAAAAGATACTAGATTTATGGACCACTGCGGATTTGAAACACACCCTTAAGTGTAGGGTTCGAACACCTGTGTGGCTGGTATGTCTTGCAGCAGCACTGCCATCTGTTCTTGATTTTGTCAACTTTTGTTGACTGATGAAGACAAAAACAAAAAAAGATTAAATAAATGAAGAAGTCGAGAAAGGGGAAGAAACATAAAAAAAGAAGAAAAAATCTTCCAAAAAGACTAATCAAGTGTGACTTTGTCTATTACCACCATTCTTCCTTTGCACTGTTATAAGTCTAAAAGCACATTATCTAAATCCAAAGTTCCACTGCAAGAGGCAGACTCTAGCTTTGGTGAAATTCCACTTCTTCAAAAGTTAACGATTGCTCCAAAGGAGGGACTCATGACAGTGGATGAATTTGATGCCAAAGTTTGTTGTTGCTATGTTTCATTTGTCTTCTTGATACCAAAATCAAATTGGTTTGAATCATTGCACATTCCACAAATACTGAACTTAGTTGTGGATGTGATGCTTCTGGATGCTGGTCACTTTTTGGCACTACCAGCTGACGGTACTTAAGGTCTGTGCTACTGCTGCACCATCAAAAATTGAATTGCCAGGCATTTCTAGGTCTGCTTGTCTGTCTTTTATTTCTTTTAATTTTCTTTGAGTGCAACTGATATTTTTCAGAAAATATATTGCCAATTATTGTGCAGTTCTTTTGCACTCTAGCTAAATCATGTACCCTGTTTGGAGGAAGCACTGCAGTCCATTTCAATGGACAATGGACTCTTTGTATTCATTCTCCTCCTCCTCCCCCTTCCACTTGCTGCACACCCTTTTTTGCCACAGGTATGCATGTGTTAGTATATATATATATATATATATATATATACACATATGCATACATACATTTTTGTGTGTGTATGTGTGTGCACTCACAGATGTACTCATGCAATACATTTAATTTTTTTTTTTTTTTGTTGACAAAACTGGTATACATAAGATGATATAAAAACATGATTTGTATTTCTACAATTTTATTCAGTGTTCTTTTTTTTTTTTTTTTTTTTTTTTCAACACTTGGTGTTTTTTTTTTTTTTTGTTTTTTTAATATTCACTTCTAGGTTTGTTTTGACAGCATTTTTATTTCGCAAAAAAGAAAAGAAAAGAAAAAAAAGAATAATTTTGACATACACATTCTATTTATATACACTGAGTTTTTATCCCTTCCTCCCCTTTTACACATAATGATTTTGGGGTCATATCAAAAGACAAATTATCAAGATAGTATTATAATGTCTTGTTATTAATAAGTACTGTTAGTATCTTAAGACCAGGTGCTCCCTACATGTGACAGTAACATTCACGACTGCTGGAACTGGACTAATAAAACATTGTGCTTCCAAAATCAAAGACTTCAAGAAATAATTAAATTTAAAAAAAAAATGAATCAATTATCCTTAACCACTGTCATTTTGTGGCTGAATAGACATATAATCTTATAAAACTCATTACTAGCCTTCAGCACTTCAACTACATTTGGGTTCTACATGTTCTTAAATTATACAAAAAAAAAAAAAATAGATGAAGATTTTGTTTTTAAAAAAAGGTATATTCATCATGTAAATTTCCATTTTTTTTATGTGCAAAATATAAAATTTCATTCATACATCTTTAAAAAAAGATGGCTGACTTTACTTCAGTAGTCTGTATTTAAAAAAAAAAAATAGAAAAAATGATTCACAAAAAAATATTTTGGGCAGTCCCTTCCTAATATGTAAAAATGGCTGACAATATATTGCTTGAAAATAACTTATAAATGTGAATACAAAAAAGAATAAAATTGAAAGAAAGAAAATTTTTTAAAATCTGTGATTTAAAAAAAAAATTCTTGGTCTGTGAGGCCAAACAACATCGTGAGTACAGCTACACCTGCCAACCAGTATAGACTAAATGAATGTATGCTTTATTGTGTGTGTATGTATATATATATATATATATATATATATATTCTGTGGTGTAGTTTGTACCATGGTACCTACTTTTGTGTGTGTGTGTATATATATATATATATATATATATATATATATATATATATAAACACACATTACCTACCATTTTAATAGCTGCTATTTAATAAGGATGACTGTGATGAATAGATCAGCTGAAATAATTTGAATGATTCCTGGCAAGCTAGATTTTGTCAGTTATAAAGATTTTTTTTTCCTTTCAACTTTCTCCCCTCTCTCTTTTGTGAGAAGGATTATGAAATACATTATCAGCAGCAAAATAACATTGACAGTCTGAATATTTTCTTGATTTTTTTTTTCTTCAATATTTAAAAAAAGATTGTGTATCTATTTTTCCAGTTCTCTATAACATTACCTTATGGAAAAGGAAAAATACTTTCCCCCCTTAAAAGAAGAGAAAAAGTGATCTTGAATTAAAAATCTTTTAAAAAAAAAAAATCTTTAAAAAAATTTTTTTTAACTTATTTATTTTTAAAAAGTTTCATTGGATGGGAAAATGGAAAGAAAAAAATCAACAACAACAAATTAGATTATATATAATTATTTGATCCATTTTTAAGAGATTTACAATCATTGAAGAATAATTTTCCTCATGTCACCACATTATCTCTTACAAAAACATACATTGTGTGTGTGTGTATATATATATATATATATATATATATATATATATATATATATATATATATAATTTGCATACTATTGAACAGTTATAATTCTATAGATGCATATGCATTTGTTTTGTTCCTGTACAATAATACATACACATTAAAATTACTATCATAAGTGTTATCTCCATCTAGATTAGTTTGGCACAAGGTCTCAAAAATGGAGCAGCTGATGAGAAGCAAGCTTACAGAATGAGCAATACTCTGAGATAATAACTTGCTAACCATTGTTCTCTGGGAGACACTCAAATACATGAAACCCACACACTCACACCAATGAAATATTTGTATTCAATAAATGCATTAAAGATATCATTTGCATACATGCAAACAAGTGATTTGTTTAGTGAAGAATTGGCTTTGTTGTATTGGCTTGTATGTTGAGATAATCTTGAGAGATTGACAAGGTGGGGCTTCGCTGCCTCTGATTTCTCTCCAGACTTCTTTCTCACTGTGCTCTGAAGTGGGTTTGTGATTGAACAACTTAAAAATGAAGAGAAAAAAAATTTTTTTTTTTTTTTGAAATGCCTGTTAATTCCCAGACATTTAGTTGGTCATTCATCGGTGTCTTTCTGTGCGGACCAACAGTTTTACCTCGGATGAAGAGCTGCAAGCAGCTATGACAATTAATAATAATAATAACATAATGACCACTCTGCTCCCCCCCGCCCAAAACTGACCCTACCCCACTTGACAGACACATGAATATTTATTCAGAGAAAATATATATATATTAAAATTGAACTGACTTTTTTTTCTTTAAAGAAGAAAAAAAACCTTATCCTCATAAAAAAAAAATAAATAAATAAAGCTGCATATTTTGGGGAAAATGCTTTTTTTTAAATTATTAACTGTTTTTTTTAAATTTTTATTTTATTTTTTTTTTAATACTCATTTAGAATTGACCATCATTGTTTTTGGCCTGGCAATTTGAAAAAAAATTCTGAGGTTTTTGCCTGACATTGATATATTTGTTTTGTGCATGCCTTTTAGATGTTATTCTAATGATGCATTATTTGCCAAATCTCCAGTTTCCTCAAGATGATCTCATCTGCCAAAGGTACAAGCCAATAGGAAATTATCTACAGTGCAGCCTACTTTACTGCTGATGAGAATATCAGAATAATTCACACAAAGATTATCATAAACTTATTGGAATTATCTGCTCATACATGAAAATAAACTTGCACTGAGAAAACTATTTGGAATGTATGATCTCCACAAGACTTAATTCCTGAAATTTTGAAAGTTATTTTGTTGCTTTAATTAAAAATAGGAAATTTATATCAGTCATTATAAAAAAAAAAAAAAAAAATCTGAATCTGTCGAGTGCATTTGTTGAAGGCATCAATTTCAATATCATCTAAGGAGGGCTGGAGATTTGGTTGTCAAAATATTTTTCACCTTAATCCATCAATGAATGCATAACTGAAATTGGAATCTTTTTTATATCAACTCCTTTGTAATTTTTCTTTTATTTTTTGGATTTTTTTTTTTTTTTTTTGCCTTCCTTGTTCCAAGCCCCCCTCCCAGTATTTACCTTGTCTCCCTGGTCAAGGTTGCATGTACACTTTGTTTATAATTCCTTTTCTCTAAATCAAACAAAAAAGTATTAAGTTAGTTTATAATGAATTTTATTTTATATTTGATAGTTTTCTAAAATTACTAAAGTCAGTCCAAAATGTTTTCCTTAAAAAGAAAAAAAATATAAGTATTCACCCCCTCCCCATCAAAATTTTCTTTTTTTTCTCCCATTGCTTTTAATCCAAATGATTAAAAAAATACAAATCAACTCTTACTGTCTATTTGCCAAACTCTAAAATTATTTTGGTCTCTATTTTAATCCAGTGCCCGCCGGAATTATTTGAAGGGTGGGGGGAGGATTTTCAACTTTTTTTAGTTAGCAGAGGTGAAGGGCTTCCATATAAATAATGGATACAAAATTTAAGATTGGTATATGTAAAAAGTTTCATATCCCATTTATGGGACATGGGTGGAATCTTAAAATATAGATTTAGCAATTTTTTTGTAAACATCCCAGAAATGAGCTGATGGTGCCTATTAAGTTAAAGAATTTGTGAATAAAGAAAGGGAAAAAAATAAAAAGAACAAACCTTTGCACATGCTTTTTCTTTTTTTTTCGTCGTTGTTTTAGTAACAATCAAATAATACACTTATTCACACATACATCATGTGCAGATTTGTTTCCTTTTTTTTTTTTCTTTTTTTTTTCCAATTAAATTTAATTTTTTTTCTCTCCCTCTCAATAATCTGTATTCCTTTAAAAAATAGGAATAAAATTTTATCATTGAATAACTAGAAAAACAAAAGACTATCCATTTCATAACCAGAATTAAATTGGTTTTTGATTGCTCTCTAATATTAAGTATTACAGACATATGTCCAGAAAAGGTGTTATTTGTATGTCTTTGTATATTTGGTTAGTAAAGAGTTAAATATCAACTCTAAATCATTTACTATTAAAACTATAGACAAAGTAATATAAATTAAAAAAGGGAACCTTGATAAATCCTTATTTTATCATTAAACTTGTACATTCATCGACTTGTAAAATTATTAGATTACTTTTTTATTGTCTATCTTATAGGCTTCATTGTTTACTGTGAACTTGTCAGTTTTCTGAAGCTAGCATACTGAGGTAGTAATGATGGCTAATGCTTTTGAGAAGCTTGTCTGGCACTAGGCAAGATAGCCAACAAAGTTTCAACTTAATGCAAAATTAGCTAGCTAAGCATCCATCTGTGGTAACTGCCCAATTTCAGTAAAAAATATATGTATATAAATAATATTTTTTATTTATTAATATAAATATATTTATATTATTATGTAGTATAAATGATATTTTTATTTATTAATATATTATATTTATATTATTATATAGTATAAATAATACTATTTCTGTCCCATAATAGTTGGTATATTTATTGTATGAAATTTATATACAAATGTAACTGCTATTATGAGATAGCGTTAGTTTATTTATTTATCTCTTTTATTAGGACATGAGAAAACAGGATGTGAACAAGAAACTTCATAAATTCTGCTCAGGTAATAAGCAGCCATTGTTGCTGCTATAGTCATTGTCATTTATGACAGAAATCATTCCATTTTACTGCTTCTAAGAAGTGGGTGACAGAGTTTAAATATTTTGCTTTGATGGGTGTCTGTAGTTTAGGTGGAGAAGCTGGGGGTTTAGAATTTCCGTTGATTTATTTATTTTTTATCTCCTGTATAGTACAGAAAAAAATCTTTTATGTATTTTTTGAAATCTTTAATAGCCTGGTAGTACAAATATTTTTAATGTGAATATTTGTGCTTACCTGTTTATGTCTTCAATTACATTGCACACAAGAAAGTTGATTTAGGTTTTTAATATTGAATGTAATGTAAACTAAATATGACTAACTGAAGTTTTCTGATTACTGACTAAAGAATTCTGTCTTCAAAGATAAGTAAGTCTGAAAAACTTTCTGGAACCATGCAGTTTAGTAGATGCGGTTTAGTCATGATAAAAGCATTCTTTCAGAATATTAACTGACATCTGTTTGGTTCTCTGTTGAATTGGTTTACACCAATTCCTCTTTCGTCACTAAAATCAGGTAACTTTGTTTCTGGTCATTGAGGTAATTAAAAAAAAAAAAAAAATTGGTTAATTCTACTACTTTGAAATGGCTAAGTATCATACATAGACCACTAAAAATTTCTTTTTCATTAATATTTGTCTTCCTTGTACTGGCTACATCCTCCTCCTACTAGATAATCAAAGAGTAACTTTTAACCTTGCTGGCACATTATTTTGTACCAAACATTTATTTTTTCCTAAAATCATTTCTTTTATTTAATTTTTCTCCGTGACATGAAATTTAAAAAAACATTAAAATTTAAAAAAAAGAAAAAAAAGCTTTTTTTCAAAACTTCTGCTCATAAAAATTACATTTTAATTATTTAGCAATTTCTAACAGTCACACCTTTTAAAAAAAATAACTTGACAGTATTTTTTTTCCTAAGAAAACTTAGTTTTCAACAAAGTTCAGTGATATATAAATATGCTTGTATGAGCAAAAGACTAGTTAGGTCTTAGTTTCTTTTGTTTAATTGCATATCAGCCTTTGTGGGTTATTTAATGTCAAATCCATCCTTGTAGAAGAACAGTAGTAGTACTATTTAACCCATAGCTTGGAGAATAAAGAGGTTCATACTATTTCCAAGGGTATTAGTTTGAAAGTGAACATAATAGAGCGACTGGAGTTTGAATTCACTTGCTACAATGTCACTGTCTAGCATGTTAACCATTGTGCTATAGGGGACCCCCATCCCTAAGTTGACATACATGGCTATTTACTAAGTTATGCTCAAGGTTATAGTGTTTAGCATAACTTAGGGCACTTTGTGAGGATCGAATTTTCTCTATAGTAAAGGTCTTTTTCTTTAGCTTGCTAACCATTACCTTATGGTAAGATACCTTTTTTTTTGTGGCAGATACTCAGTGAAGATCACTTGAACTATTTCTTAGTAATGATCTCTGAATTTATTAATCAACTTGTGGCATATACATATATACTATCATCTCTCACTGGTCCTGTAAATTAGTTTTCCTTCTTCTAAATCTGTTGCCATACCAAAGTTAAAGAGCTTGTTTGCCCTACTATTTGCCCATAGCTAGTAGCTTGATTCATACCTTTCTTAAGGTTATTAGTGCTATGTGAAATGTAAACAGCTTTATTAAGGAATTTGAGTAGCCAAGTCCATTTCCTACAACTATATCTGTTATCACAAGGGGCGCCTGGATCATGAAAACATTGACAGTTATCAAATAATTTTTGTTAGTCCTCAGAAAGGAAAATAGGTGGAAATAAAGTTTTCTTATTTCAATTGATCATAAAACTTTCATTTGATTTAATGGCTAATCCTCCTCCATCACTGCCACCATCTGAGAGTCAAGGGACTCCCATTCAAGAATCACTGGTCTCTAGTGTTTGTTTTAGACTATTTCTTTTTCATTGTTATTTTCAGTTCAATTGGCTTGGCTTTGATTAGACTTAAATATTTTATCATTAACCTGTATTTTTTATTTTTGATTCAAGAAGGCCAAGTTGAGGAAGTCACAGCAAAACTTTAGTAATGACTTGAAAAGAATATAACAGTGTGTAATCAAATTCAAGTATTTACACTAACACACACACACACATAAATGTGTCCATGACAATGTGTATTTATAAATACTTGTTTGTACACATCTGTAAAGAAAAACACACATGCCTTCCATTTATGAATATATAAAATTGCACAATCACATATTAATGACAATGACTTCTTTAAATGAGGAACAGTGTTTAGAATTTATTTTATTTATATTTGACTGTTGGTTTGGAGATGTAATTAATCTTATAGATTTTACATTTGTTCTCTGCTTTTTATAGGGAAAAAAATTTCTTATAGAGTCGGTGGTGGGGGTGACAAAAGAAAATTATGAAAGACAAATATTATTAAACAAAACAAAGCAAAAAATCTTTCTCTATTTCTGAGATATTGTTATTATCTGCACATTGCAAACTACTGTACTCTCTGGGTTTAATTCAAAATTCCTAAAGGTTACCAAGTATGACAAAAGGCACCTGAAGAAGGCCAGGGCGTACAGCAGCCAAAAGTCTTGTAACTAAAATGAATATAGCCATCCACAGTGTGCAGGGAATAATAATTGTGTGTGTGTGCATATATATATATTCTAACAAATCAAAGCATTTTTCTTGAAATTTTACAAAAAATAGTTTTAGCAACATCTTCATTGGGCATTATTTTCTTTCTGTAGGTTAAAAAATCACTTACCATTTGAAAAAAAATTTTTTTTTTTCATTTAAAAACAAAACAAAAACTAAGGGCTTTTGAGCAATGTTATATATTCCATGATTAGTTGAAAATAATTTGCAAGAATCAAAATAAATATCAAGAGGAAAAAATCTTTACCCTTTTTAAAAAAATTGTTCCATTTTTTAAATAGTGACTTTTACATCACTCTATATTTTTACTCTGATATTACATGTGTGTAAAAGTTCCCAACATTCATGCTGGAAATTTCTGCACAAACCTAATATAAATTAACAAAATAAAGACAATCCCTAACAGCATATTAACAAATTGATGGTAGAATAATAAGAGAATGTTTTAAATATTGTAAATGTTAAAGATTGTATTTTTTTATACTTTGTAGTTAGTAAATTGAACAATGGCACAAGGCCAGAAGTATAAGGCACCCTGTGAGAATTGAACTCACTAACAATAGTTTGCTTATCTAACTTGCTAAACATAACAACATGTAAGTTGCACGAGTTATATTTTGTGGTTCCATGATTAGTCACCATCTTAAATTTCTTGTAGATTGACACACATCAAAGTAGACTTAACAAAGCTTAGCTTAGTCTGGCTCATGGCTTTGATACTGGAGCACCCATTGAGGTCCGAACTCATTTGTAATCATTAGTAAGATTTGCTTTGCTTCCAAACCTTCTCACTATGGCAACACATGTAAATATTTTAAAATTTAATGTAGCTTTACCCAAGATGATAACACTAAAATACTCACTAAGTATTAAAATCTCTAGTTATGGCTTGCAAGTTAAACTAATTGACAATAAAAGTCACTCATCACTTTTAATTAATGTGTGTTATAAAAGCCAAGACTTCACTTAGTATTTTTTAAAAATAATTCCTCTGTTCCATAATAATTGTTACATTTAATCTATAGAATTTATATGAAAAGGTAACGACGATTGCAGTACAGAAGTAGTATAAAATATTGTTTTGTTTTATAACCTGAAAGTAGTTGGGATATCATGTTGGATTTTTGTTCTTTAAAGATTATGGAGAGTCAGTTAATGTATTATGTGACAGACATTGCTGAGTTACACATCACCAACAAAGGGGTATTCTACATGACATTTCTAGGGCAAGAAGAGTTGCTTAATAGTGCTCATCTGCTCTTTAAGTATCACGTGACTGGTATCCCCGGGTTGCATGCTGAATAAACTCTTTCTATCAGCAATGGAATTATACCAATGTTAGGCATTAGTGTAAAGTGAACATAAGCTGCTTCAGACAAAATTCAAACTCTGTTCGCCAATTTCATTTTCTGTTTAAATGACACCGTATCCCATTTCTTTACAAAATATGCTTTGAACAATCATTTTAAAGAGAGAAAAGGTTTAATTAATATTTCACTGTCATTTGTAGTATGTTTTGTTGTATTTAAGGAACCTCTTTAGTTCCCACTGTTCGGTTCTTTGTTATAACTGTGGTCCATGATGATATTGTTACTTCCATTTAAGGAGTGAAGCATTTCACAGTTATTTGTATTGTATCAAGAATTTGAATGATTTCAAAAATACAATCAGCACGATTGTTGATTTTTCAAAATTGAACTGGAAATTATATTATTTAAATTAGAATATTTTAAGAACTTTGATAAAAATTTTAGTATGAGATGTTGTTTTTGTTGAATTACATACCCACATATTGCATATATATATATATATATATATATATATATATATATATATGATGAAAAAAACTTGATATCTATATTTTAAGATTTTTTTAAGTCTTATGTTTTAAGATCGTAGTACTCAACAATATTAATGTGTTTTCATGTCATAGAAGAAAAAAAAACTGAATATATATATATATATGCTAAACCTGATCTTTAAAAGACTTGTTATCTGCAAATATCCGGACACGTACAAATTACACAGACGAGGTGATCATTGATAGACACTGAAAAAACGGAATTTTTTTTTTCTTTTTTTTTTTTTTGCAGTGATGATGCCTCGATATTTTGGATTAGCAAATCAAACCTTTTCTCGGTTTTATGTTCATACACTGAATTTTCGATATTGGCCAGTAGAACATGGCTTTTCTTTTTACCATTAAAAAAAATAATTTTCTGGGTAAAAAAAAAAAAAAATAAATAGTTTTCCCCCCTCTTCTAAATGGCACGCATACAATATCAGTCTAGAGAGTATAATTCCTTTTCATATATTAGTAGTAGTTATCTATTTAAAGTGAGACTCAGTATATTTCATATTATCTATAGATTATATACACTTATTTCAATTGGGCTATTGGCTTAATGAGTAGAGTGTCTGCCAATAGTAGAGTTATACCAAAGACTCAAAAAATGGTACTTGATGCCGCCTTGCTTAACACTCAGCATTATAAGGTAAGGATCAAGGGTAAAGTGGAACAATCCAGGGAAAGGAGTAGCGCTCTCCCCTACACCTCGGTGTAGTAGGTATTTGAAAAGGGTGCCTTCGGGTCACCCTCGATTAAGGTCGCCAAATATATACACTTATATATGTATATAATTTTTATGGTACCAAGAAAATAAAGAATATTGCGAGACGAAAGTTAGGTGATGTTAATATTTTTGGCAATTTTAATGCTATAAAAGCACTCTAAAACAGAACCAGCCCGATGTTTTATATATTTCCAAGTGGAATTTAATTTAGAATCCCAAATTCTAAATTGGGAACAATATTGGCTATTGTCAGTGCTTGATCGTTCGTACATCCACTGTTAAAAAATATATATTTTATTGTATATGCCGTATTTTTTTTTTACAGCACGGGTATACTATTTGACATAATAAATGATAAGAATAAAACGTTTAAAAATAAAAACAAAAACTCTTGGGTGTTTTCTGAGCGACCATGGGACCCTGGGTAGCCGCTTATATCGCTTACAACTCGGGCCAGTTCCTAAATGAAATATAGAAACTGAAATTTCTTGTTTTGCTAACAAATTCGTACACCCAGTTGAAACAAGCAGACAATTATGTTATTTCGAAGCGATTTCATGTCAGCCATTTTTATATACCACGCTCAATCAATGATTGCAAACTGTACATATTTAAATATAAATAATAATTTTTAAAAAAATATCTAAATATGTATTTCTGCAATATTTTTTAATATTGAGATTTCTGACTTCCAGAAAGTAAAACAACAAAACAAAACAGTGAAATCTCTATGTTCCAAACTCTTCCCACTTTTGTAAATAACTAAATGACGTTTATTGGCGTTCATTACAGCATTCTCTGTTTTCCTGCTAAATGAAATGTGATGGTATTGTGTTCGTGTTGTTGCTCACATTGATAGACATAGATTTCCAATTAGTCTTTTTTTTTTTTTCCTCTCAAAATGTTTCTTGTAGAAGATACTCCATACTAACAAAACGCACAATAAAATCGCGTTAGGCGGAACATTAGTAGATCTTTCTTTTAGGAAGTATAATATACAGGATGGAGCAGAAATAATCCGGCAGTTAATGATGTTTACTTTCTATTATAACCTGTTACTTTTGTCCCACCTTGTATATAAACATGTTCACGCTGTTAGGTATTTAAAAAAATGTGTACATATAATTTACAATTTTTTAAAATGTAAAGAATATATTTTGGAAAGAATTTAGTCTCTTAACGGTATCACATAAACTATATATATATATATATATATATATATATATATATATATATATGATACGGAATTGTTGTGTACACAATCCTTGAATTTTTTTCTTTCTTAATTAGATATACAGTTTTTGTGATGCCTAAAACCGATCTTGGAACCTTCACCTTTCATTTGTAAATAATCCTTATCCTTTTTGTCAGCTTCTGAAAGATTTTTATTTAGGTAGATACTATCAAAATAATAGGATGGTATTTTATAGAAGATAAAGACCTTTTTTCTTTTTTTTTTCTAGCTTTATTTTATTATTTTTGCTTATTACTGAAATCCGTGTAGTGGAAAATCACTGCCCCCTCCTGCAAGCATATACCGTATGTATTCGTGTATAGATCGAGCGTCGACCTATTCATGAGTGATAATTTTGTAAGGTTGAAATTCACATATTATAGAAAGACTGGAAGTAACGCTTGGCTTCAAAAATTTAATTCCATAAATTGATTAATATTGTGACCATAGATCAAGTTTATATGTAAGATCGACTTGTACACGGGTATATACGGTAATTAGATTAGTTCGCTACTTTTAGGGAGGATTATTTATTTTCAAACTAAATTAACGTTTACCCTCTGACTATTTGATCATTATCGTGATCAGTTAAAACAATTCCTTATTTAAAACTGTCTTTGAGAGAGAAAATTAATAATATTTATAATTCTCTTAAAGGTTAATTTTTGACTAGTATTCCTTTCATCTTAATTTCAATTGCTTTTTTCTGCAACTCAAAATCATTCTACAATCGTTAGTAAACAGCGTGGATCGGATGTAATAAGTATCCATCGAGATTCTAACTCGTATCCCTTATTTTAAACTAACTGATGAAAAATAAAAGAATCTACAGATTTAAAACGCTATGTGTATCCATATATTTTTTGTGTGTCTAACACTTTTTCCAAGAACGCACAGATACTACACTGATCCTCGGCAGAAGTGCCGGGATCGACACTTTGATCCTGGTCATCAGAGCCCGTACAAATACTCTGAACCTAGGCAGAAATGTCGATCCATACGTAAATAATCCCGTCATTTTTTACGGGTGTTATGTTCGTTATTAATAATTGACGTAAATTCGAATAATAAATTTAATATTAATCTTAAGGTTTTCTTTTATGAAATATAGTATTAAAATATCTATTACTCTTTAAAAAAAAAACCAAAAAAACAATTTTTTTTTTTTTTTTTTTTACTGCAAAGGTAAAAAAAAAATTACTATATTCTAGTTGGCTTTTTGTTAAATTATATGTTCAGTAATTGACTGTGGTAGTTAGGTAAATAAATTTTGGTTATAGTTGAATGTAGCAAGAATATTTTTATCTCTGTCTCATAATAATCGTTACATTTCATACAGTAAATGTAACAACTACTGTGTGGCAAATTGTATTGTTTTTCAATACATCAGGAATTGTAAAGCCTTTGAAGAGGCACTAATCTCTAAGTAACCGGATGGCTATCTATGGTTGGAGTTTTGTAAAGGAGATCTTGTAACCACTGTATACGTTTCATTTGGATTAATATCTTCAACTTTTTTTTTTTTGTTTTTGTTTTTGTACATCGTACTTGAGGAATGCCGGAGGATGCAGTGGCCGAAACGTTGTGATAACAGCAATAATAACCGAAATACGATAACTTAATAGGTGTTTGGTGTATCTCTAGTACCGCTTAGATTCAGAACTAATAATGGTACCATTGCCGATAGTAGATACGGGCAAACTCCAAAACGGAACTCGAACCTGTTTCAAGTAGGGTTTGTGGGCTGGGGTTAGGAGGAGATGATCTATTTAATCTGGCTAACATCTGACTTAAACGTATTCTTATGTAAATATGAGTATAGCTTTAAGAAATTCAAGACACTTGATTACAAGTATCTAAACAGACACTCGTAAAAGAAACTCTGTTTTCTCATCACTTAATACCTATTAAGCTTTTAATGTAGCGCGAAGCAGGAGAGGAATGAGATAAGAAAGATTGTGCTGCGTCAGTTTTTCCAGGTGGGATACTTACTGTTAACACACGAGCTCACATGATAATTTGAATCTTGATGACATATCTTACGCACACACGCGCAAATTTGAATCCCAGGGAAATTTCAATCTTTTAAAAGGTACATGTCATTAAGGAGCCAGCCTCGTTTGTTTAACAAAAAAAGCGGGGAAATTCCCCCATAGCATCTCGAACCCCAAAGTTGATTAAGGTTAGAATGCTTTCCTCTCCGCTTCTTTGAGGGACAAGTTGAAATTTATACCCGACTTGTCCTTGTCACAGAGTATTTCCAGTGGTTCATTGGCCTAGTGGGTAGAGTGTTCGCTAATGGTCCGAGAGATCTGGGTTCAATCCCAGGTCGCGTAATACCAATGACTTTAAAAAATGGTACTTGATACCTCCTTGCTTAACACTCAGCAATATAAGGTACGTATCAAGGGTAAAGTGAAGCAATAGAGCCCTCCTCTACACCTTGGTGTAGTAGCTGTTGAAAAGAGGGCTTTCTGGTCGCCCACTTTACTTACTTATTTCCCGTGGACTAGTTCTAACCTGTGTCTAGTCCTTGCTCCAACTTTCTAATTTCAAGTGGTATCAACCAGAAAATTTACCTCCGGCCAAAATACTTCGATTTAAAGTTAATGTTTTAAAAATTTCCCTTGTCTTTTCTCTCATAATAGATATAAAACAAATATTTTCACTTATTACAATAAATATCAATTTAATTCTGATAATATAGATTTGACACGAGATAGACTTTGAGAACTGGATATTTCTGTTCACGCATTTGAAGTGTATTCATTTACTAGACTAAGATTAGCTTAACACAAGAGCTAGGATATGAGACACCCAGTGAGAACCGAATTTACTAATATTGGTTTGCTCGTCTAGTCCACTGACGTGTTATGATTTAACTATTGGTATGTCATAGTATCTACCCAAGTGACTAAATGACTCAGCTATTTCAGGTTCCAAGGGTTTTCGGACTATTAGTCTGTTTTTATCACAAAGTTTCGGCCGATCTATTCTTTTGCCTTACTCGAGTGTACTATCTGTATGGAAGGAACGGGGGAGTCTGTGTCCCTCTCTCTCTCGTGTGTGTGTATATATATATATATATATAGCACTCTTCTCTTACAGTTGAAAACAATTAGATAGAAAAAATGTGGCAAATATACTAATTGGACCAACCCATTATGTGCCAATTTTGTGACGCAGGCGATTCTATATCTTATTCGCAGGGTTGCTCTCCAATTTCATTAAAAAAAAATGCGATTGTCTGAAATATGTTTTGAGTGATAATGATTCTTCAGCTCAAAAATTATTTTAAAGTTTATCGAAAGTAGTTGGTAGATTAATCTCAAGAAGATTCTTTACTGATTAAGTCTTATAAACTTTGTAGATTACTTACTGCTACTTTATCCGATCACCTCCCCTCTCTCTTTCCCCATTCCCTTTCCTTTCCGTCCGGGTCACCCTTCGACATTTTAACATTATTATTATTATTATTAGCAGCAGTCTTTGATGATTATTATTTATTTCAACAATTGCCCTATATCGATGCCATTGAACCCAGTATTTTGTTCTCACCTCACCGGCCTTTTTTATACTGTTGTTCATCTTCTGCTGGTCAGACGAGGGTCTTAGTGTTCTCACTGCATTTATTTTTTCTGACCATTCCACTAGCCACTTTGTCCACTTGTTTATTTGTTATTTGTTGGAGCCATTATCGCCTGACCACATCTTCCTTGCTTGCCGCCATTTTTTTTTTTTTTTTTTTTTTTTTTTCATCGCCTACTTTGATTTTTCTGAATTTTACACGCCTTTCTTTTCTATGTTTCTCTCTCGTGATATCAGATTAAAAAATCATATATATAAATAATTCTATGAAACTCCGAAATGGACAACGCGCACATCCTTTACCTATTTCTGGTCCAAATATTGAATTCTAGAGGAATATTTCTCCGAATCGTTTTTCTACTTATGATTTACAAAGCTTTGTTTAGTCTGGCACACATGACCCTAATGAATTACTGTATGTATTTATCCAATCCCTCCCCCACAGACAAGATATGGCACAAGGTCAACTTTTAAGCAGAGTAAAACTGGTTTGAATTAAGAGTTTTCCTTCTCTTAGAGTGGTTGCCGAATCAAAGCTAAAGAACCCACTCTACCCTACTATTTACTAATAGCTGGGGAAGGTGTGATCGTTCATGACTTCCAAAGGTATCAGTGTGAAGTGAAACGACAACGGCCTTGCTTAGGATTTGAACTCGGGTCGCTGATTTCATTCCCCACGACGCTAATTATTGCGCTAAAAGCGACTCCCTGTATAACTTACTGTACCCATGTTCTAGAGTGGTCGCTCATTGCTACATAAATTTGGGGATCTCGCGGGAACCGGTGCTTTAAGCTTGATTTATCTGTAAATCCCGAATGATTTAATTCTTGCAGTTGTGATTTAAATCCGGCTGACAGCTAAAATGACTCCTTTTGTGATCATTAACTGAGTATGTGATGATTGAATATATTCATATAATATAAATGTATTTACATTTGTATGTAATTATTTAGGTTTTATACCTGATCTTTATCAGGAAATAAACTAACTCTAAATTTATCTTGAGGCGTATTATGAAAAACAATTCCATTGAGTTTGGATCATTTTTGCGGGTATATTCTGCAGAACAGTTTGATCTCTCTGCGGAAATTTGACAAAAAATATTCACTCCAATGAAGCAGTCAGCTTTTGGCACAAATGTGAATTAATCTACTCACACTTTTATTTCTTCTTTTCCTTAATAGTCCTTCGGTTTCTATAAAACTGACGTCTATCATTTACCCTCGCCATGCTTGTGTCGTCTGCTTCATTCATTTTCTGTGGCTGATATTTTGAGAGCTTTTGTCTTTCTTTTGTTGTTATAAACGAGAGAGATTTTTTTAAATCGTTATATGCTTGTATGCTTAAAAAACAATTTTTTTTTCTAAATTTACGTTGTTTCTGACTGGTTGGAACGCTCCCTACTTTAAGCGCACGGGGTAAAGTGGAGAACTGGCAGCTGAGAAGGTTCATTAATGTCATTGGATGAAGTTTGTTACTATATACACAAAAACATCTATATTTTAGACTCGGATAAAGGACCATTTTTTCCCTTAGCTGTCAGTCTTATATATTTATACGTTTGTTTGAAATATATACTGCTGCCTAGTTAGAATATGTTAAATTTATTCTTTCATCGTTTCTTAAAATTTTAAATGACCATTTGACTCTATCCACTTGTTTGAATATCAACTCGAGCATTGGATGACTCTGAGGGCTTGACAAATTTTTTTTACAGCTAGTAGTGCATGATCAGTACAATTGCATAGTTCTAAAATTCCACAAGAATCTGATGCACGATTCTGGTGTGGGTATTCATTGAAAATACTCTTTGGTCGGCATTTTCGCATCCCGGATCAGGCCTTCTTCCTGAGAGCGAACGGGATTGAAACCTGCTAGAGCCCGGAGATAATCGAGTCAATCTGAATACTGTAGCATCTTATTCATAAGCTGAATACCTGTGATGTAGTAGGGCTGCCAGTGAATTTATTCTGAATAAATCCCTTTGACCCCCAACTTGCTTGGAATAGCAGCATCAATAATCCATAATTGGAAATGTGAAATTATGATAGTTTGAAGTTATTAAGAGCAATTTAATTTAAAGAACAAATGCGATTTGTCTTCGCAGGAAGTTTGTAAAAGCCGCACTCCCGGGCAGCTGTATAAGTATTTGCCAAATGTATATTTTAAAAATATATTGAGAGAAATTTTGATCAGGGTTTTTGTACCTTCATTTCTGACTAAGTTATTTTGAAGCGATTTTTCTTGGAGTCTTTCCCCCACTGCGCACAATATTCTCGAACGTTGCAAATTGCTGATGATGAATAGGGTAAAGCAACGTAATACCCTATCAGTATTGAATGGGTGACCATTTAGAAATATTAGACGCTGTAAATAATTGATTAAAACAAAAAAGAAATGGATCCTTTTGGGTATATCTATTGCCGTAAACCATTATTGGTTGCTAAGTGCGGTGAGGCTGTGCCACCTTTTTCCTTTATCTGTTCATATAAGTTAGTATTTTTTGTATATATCTTAAGCTTAGCTTAGTTTGGCACAGGGCCACAACAGTGGGGCTGCTCACTACCCTGGCAAAGTTCTGCATGCTTGTTAACCATAGCTTTACTGTATGAATCCGTAAGTCAGTAGTATGTAAAGGCTTTCTTTATTGTTTGATGGCGGTGATCAAAAGAAATGCTAAACCCTACTTATTTTACCTCTACCCTATATTAGACACGTTGGTTGACATTCCATAAATACTTAATGGATATACAATGCATTATTATTTTTCTTATTAATTCAGTAGCCTTGTTTCATTTTTCTTAAATTGTTGATTTTTATTGTTGGTTCATGCCTGTCAGCGTATGAAAGAAGTAAAGAAAAGCGTGTCGTATATACCCGTGTATGGGTCGAATTTTGAAGGCCCAATTTATAGAGAAAAAAAAATGTCGACCTCTGCAAGAATAATAATTTTGTAAGGTTGGAAAAATTACAAACCTGTTCAGAATGAGAGGGAGCGACCGTTGACTTCAAAATTAATTCCAGAATTATAAATCAAGAGTCGACTTACATACACGTGCATATACGATAATTGTTATTCCTTTTTTTTCCCTCCTCCCCATATTGCTACGAAATGAACAGAAGAACTGTTTGATAGAGCTTTGGACAATTGGTCGTAAGGTCTGGGTTTTATGTCTCTTACGCGTTGGAAAATAATTTCGTCTAGTTGTCCTTTGCAATATATAAAAATAGGACATATTTATTAAAAAGAGGAAGAAGGAAAAAAAAAACTCTAAGGACAACTCAAGATGACAACTTGTCATTGGAAATGCCTCAAAGATTTACGCATTCGTAAAAAAAAAAAAAAAAAAAGATCTTAAAACTCACTCAAATAAAAAAAAATATATATATTTCTCTACAAAACTCTAACCAGCCACCATAAATTGTGACTTTTTTTCCGGCCAGGAAAAAAATTATTTACTATCAATCTGACTTCTTGTTTAAAAAATTGAAAATATGTTTATGTCGATTGGGTGACTCTAATGATTCTTAATTGTAGCTGAGATAAATTTTCCTTGTGCTGCCCAAACTTGTTCTATTTGTCTGGTAGTGTCTGCATGTTTGACAACGAGAAGCCCTTATCAGTAAATGTTCAGTTTTTTTTTCTTTCACCAAATTGACTAATTATTTGGTGGACCTTTGCCTGCCATGTGCAAACAATACTGTCCCTTAACTGCCAACCCCAAACAGAGTAAGGCACAGCTTTATTTAAAAAAAAAAAAGATTTTCCCCCTCATATTAGATTCTTATTACTATAAAGTTATTTAACCGTTTCGTATTTGTGTTAGAAGCAGTAGATATGTATATAAAGCATCTTAACATTTTACAGTTAGTTACACAACAATTATTAAGTGTATATTTCATAGTTATTACACTATGAAAATAAATTCATTTTTTAAGTAAGATGTTTGTATTATCGTTATTTTAGGCTTATAAAAAAATCAAAACTAGTTCTAAGTTCTTCAAATATAGTTAAAATGAAATAAACTTATTGATAGCAATTATACTTTGAAAAAGTGAAATATTCTAAAATAATTGATTTCGGATATAGTTTTGAGAATGTGATTGTTTCTTATAGAAGCGGTGATATACACAATATTAGCAATAATGCGAATGGTTTCTTCTTGTAGCAATTATTGTTAATAATCAAAATAGCTGAGTTGAAAAATTGACGACACACGAAAACTAATTTCATGCCAGGCCACAATTTTTTCCCCCTTCTTCCATCTGTAAATCCAAGTCTATAAAATTCGACCTGATCAAAAAAAGAAAAAAGCTCAGTTGTCGACTGACTTTATTTCAATTATGAGAAAAAAACAAAACACAAAGTGGTCATATATAATAATGCTTGTACAAATCAAAAAAAAAAAAATCCTGTCAGTGGGAAAACAGGGGAGGTAACTTGTGCAGATTTAAAGTTTTTCCGTTATTTTATGCTCTTTTTAACTCAATATTTTGTTGTATTTCCTTTTTTTTTTCTTTACTTTCAAAGTCAATTTTTATTCTTTCTTGCAAACAGTGTCATTGTTTGATATATGTACACCTTGCACAATGTGTTAGAGGAACAAATTCTCACTACCTTAAAAAAAAAAAAAAATTTTAAAAAAACTATTTAAAAAAAGCCTGTATGAATAAATTTGAAAAAAAAAAAAACAACAAATATTAAAATTAACAATCGTGTTTTTTTTTTGTCTTGTTTGAAAATATTTTCTTTTACATTTTCACGAATAATGTTATATTTCAGTATAAGACGACTTTCAAATTTCGACCAAGGAGCCAATTTCCTATACGCTTACATTAGTGTTTCCCTACTTGGGGGTGTTAAAATTACATGCAGTGTGTTTTAGGAATTGTGTCTGGAACAAAAAGGTTTTATAACGAGGCTTTGAACTAATAAAAGGTTGGGAAACATTGTCCAACATCTTATAGAGCAAGAGGCCATAAAACTTGACGTTGAACGAAACGTGAATATGCCAGTGGTATTAATTATAAACGGAGACCTTGGAACAATTCCAAAGAACTTGAATATCAAGAGGAGTCTTTATCCATTACACCATGGTTAAAGAGCTTAGTGAAATCATCTGGAGGTTTTTAGGTTCAATCCCAATTACGAGTAAATAACAAGGAATAATTACTATAGCTTAACACTTGTATCCGATTATGGTTAACAGAATACCGCCGTGGATTAAGTAAAGGGTTTGATTCGCAGTTTCGTCGGAGTTTCTTGTCATCCAACCAATCTTGCATGTGCTTTTTTCCAAATATGTTTGAATTATTTGTTTAAACAGGACTTGATATGCCGTTATACATATATATCAAATATGATTTGTAAACGAATAGTTTGTAGGTAACAATTTTTAAACGAGTCCGAGCTCATTTATTTACGCAATTAAATAGTTTCAAGTATTGCAACCGTAGTCGAAGGTGACCCGAAAGCTTCCTTTTCACTAGCTACTGCACCAAGATGTTGGGAAGGGCGCTACTCCTTTCCCAGGATTGCAATCTGACACTATTCAATTTGATATTAATCATTTGTTTGCTTGAAGCCATTTAACTGTGTGCAGAGTAAATAATTAAACAGTTCTCTGTGACTTATTGATGGAATCCTTACAGGTATCAGTAATCCTGGCTCTGAGTGGATTTGAGAGTAATGGCAATGAACAAGAACACCATATTCTCCAAAGCTCCAGAACTGGAGCCTTACCATCAAATAGTTTAGTGTCATATCCGGGACACTCTTTGGCGGGAAGGGGGTCTTACCCATCTGCAGAAATGCAGTCAGCGCATTTTTCAGCCACTGCCAACTGGACTGTAAAAACATTCTGTATTATACAGCCCATTCACACTTTCCATTTGACATGTATCAATCAATAATCTTTGGAAATAAAGATTCATTAGGATCCTGTGAATTGAAACTTTACAATATATTCCATAATAACGCTAAGATTTTAGGAAATTGGTCAGCTCAAGAATTTTTCAGCAACTCTTCGTGCATTCGACATTTCATTAAAAAAATTTCCACAGCTCGAGAATGAATAGAATTGGTTTGGTTAATAGCATATATGCTTTGTTGGGTTATTTAATGCCAAATCTATCCTTGTAGAAGATCAGTAGTGGTACTATTTAAATTATTGCTGCGGGGGTGGGGGATAAGGGGATTCATTCCTTTCCAAATGGTATCAAACGGTTTAATAATTTGTGCTAAAGGAATAAGGCTATTATTGAATATAATACAAAGCCTTTTTTCTTTCTTTGTTTTTATGGCATATCAAGCTTCTTGTGTTATTTAATGCCAAAGCCATCCTTGTAGAAGAACAGTAGTGGTTCTATTTAATCCATCGCTAGAGGAGAGGATCAGTGGATTCATATCTTTCCCATGTGTATTCGGTCGAAAGTGAACCTAATAGCGTGACGAGTTTAAACTTGCTTATTACGATATAGCAGTCCAGCACGTTAGCCACTAGGCTACGGAGACAGGCAAACTAATTCTATTCATGAGAGACTAGTTTACTAACCATTATACCACTTTTTAGGTGGCATCTCGTCAGTTAACTGAATTATGTAGCCCGAGATTATAAAAATGATATAAAATGTGTCGCTGTGAAAGATCGAGAAAAGAGTAAAGGATGAGTTTATAGATTTAATTTGGGCTTCTTCAAAAAATTGGCTCTTTGTAGAACAGTACATTTAACCAGGTTTCTCTGATGCTAAGGCGGGGTTGTGAGTTCAGGTCTCATTAAGAGCTTATCCTTCATTATTTCCAATGTGGACTGTTTCTTGTAGATTTACAATCCGCGTGAGTTGCGATAAAAAAACAAACGAAGATGAAACAAAATACTAGTTTATGATAATGATGATGTTATAAAGAATATTTTAACTGAAAACTGGTTACTGAGATAAACCAAACCGAGAAAAGCAACTTTGGTATCCAAAACATTCTCAAATATCCTCTATATTTCTTCGTCCACAGGGTAAATATTAGCGACTATCAAGTGGGTTAATTTAAGCTAATTTTTGAAAAAATATCTGAAATCCAGATCTGCCCGTAGCCTTTACCATTATATAAGAAACCATTATCTACTTATTTATTTTTGCTAAAATTGGCTCTAAAACATTGACTTATAGACGAATACATTAGCATTTTGTCAAGGTTGGTAATAGGTGTAACAATGGGAGAGTGACTTGCTGAAATTCTGTCTCTTACACTATTTTGTCAACCAATAAATATATTTGGCTATACGATAGTGCAAGGGTATGAATCAATATCTTTTCAAAGAGCCTTAATTTTTCGGGAACACAAGCAACGCCAATCAAGAGTGCCCTATATATATATATATATATATATATATATATCATGGCTACCACCATTGTCACCTTCCGCCTCTGAGTCGGCAATCTAGCATTCGTACCGGGTGGGAATCAATCATTGTACTTGGGCTTCGGGTCGAGTGAATCAATGACCAGCAGCGGATGAGTCTCGTCTCGTGCGCAACATCTTCCTTCTCTGATCCCCCACTTTAAAAAAAGACGTGTCAAATCTTGCTTGGTGGGAGAGTATGGATAAATACAACCATTGGAACCTTTTCGCTATATCTTCAGAAATAAACGGAAAATAAAATTGATATAAATTTGTTTTATCATTTGCAGTTCTTTATCAATCATGAATTGTCATTAGACCAAAGCTGTTTAACTAGATTCGTTTTTTTTTCCCGGAGATATTCTACATTACCTACTGAAATTTCATGGGTGCCCACGGCTATATATATATATATATATATGATAGCGTAGATAGGGAGTTAACGTCACTGAATGACGCTCATTATTTTTCGCCATAATCACTGGTCCGATATTGAGCATTCTTTATAAATACACCATTATATATGAGAGAGGGAGTGTGTGTGTATATATCACTCATAAATAAGAACATTCTAACCAATTTTTTTATGAAAAGTTAATTTTATTCTAAACTAAAAGATACCAGAAATTTGTTATTTTAGTGAAATATTATGCAATCAAAACGAATATTTATCACCAAACAGCATGAAAACCCGAAACCAAAAATTGTAATTTATTACAGCCCTATATATATATATATATATATATAAGTTAAACATGTGTGGCAATTTTATTTTTAGTTATTAATTTGTACTTTATAGAAACCCTGTAATTATATGATAATGATATAAACTAAACAGTAGCTTAGATTTAGATAAAGGCAACCACTGAGGATCGAACTTACAAATTTCTCTACCAAACTAACTTCCAACCATTGGACTATAATGTATTTAAAAAATCTAGTAAATTTTGCTTTGTTTGGCATACAAATTTTGATTTTAGTATTTTAGAACCGGCACATTGTTGCTTAACTTGGGTGATCTGGCAGAAATCTGTGCTCTAGAGAATCTAAATCATAATTTTCTGGAGGGTGCGATTGTTTTGTATACAGAATTTTAGATGACCAATTGATTTAAATTTTAAGAATCGGATATACAGAGCTAAAAACAGCAAATGTAACTAGAATAAAATTTACAATATAGCATTATATGGAAACTAAAATGTGAAAGAAAGTCTCAGCGTTGGTTTCTGGGTCAAATCAAAGGTCATTGGAAAAATATTGAAGTGTGTGTTTACCCATTCTTCCTCTACGAGGTCACTATTGAGCGGAGTAAAGTTGGTTTAATTTCAAAGTTTTCCTTCTCTTTGACGGATTGCCTATCCAAACCTGAAAATCCCCGCCAGCCCAATAATTTATCCATAGCTGTGGAGAGAAAAGATGAAGTAATACTTTTCCCAAGAGCATTAGAGCAAAGTGAAACAGTCTCAACCCGGATTTGAACTCGGACTGCAGATTTCATCTTCTATGACGATAATCGTTACGCTAACTATACCTCCGAAAAAAAGATTGTAGATTGATTTTAACAGTATATCAACCTATTGGTATTTCATGCTAAGAGGTTTGAGGACCGCAGGCACACAAAAAAAGTTCCTATCGAATAAGAATATTCTATAAAAATCTATTTGACCAATAGGTATTACCTCTCCGGCCGAGTGTGGAACTAGGAGTAATAGCAATAAAGATGCAGTTTAGTGTCATATCCAGGATACCCACTTTATTATTACTACCGCTCTGCAAGGGATACACTGTCTATTCTTAGACTAACTGATCTGGAAAAATTTAAGCAGAATTGTTAATATTTTGAATTAATTTAGTAATGAAATAAGTAATATAAAGAAAAACATGTTTTAGATTATTTAATTCGTATTAATGAAATTATTTCTTTTAATTTAAATGAATGAATAGATTTTTAACATTTGAAATTAGTTCATTTGAAAGTGATGTCAATATACGGAGAGTTAAAGCATGGACATCTATTGACAAGTTAACAACGATAAGGAAATTTGATCACCGATAAGATAAAGCGAGAATTCTTCAAAGTTGTAATCGTGTCCTAACTACTGTATGGTTGTACCACTTACACTTTAACGAAACACTTGGAGAAAAAGTTTGATAGGAGCTATGCTGTGTACTGTTTGGAAGTAATCCGAGAAGCAACAGTTGTTCCGCCACTTACCTCCGATCACACAAACCATCCAAGCAAGATGAGTAAGACATGCGGAGCACTGCTCGAGAGTAAGCTCGAACTTATAACCGACAAATTCTTACACATGGATACACCAGTGTTGGCAGTCCAGCAAAAATTCACATTCATCAGCTGTGTATAGACACTGGATGCTGTCTAGAAGACTTACCAAGAGTTATGACCAATAGGAACGATTAGCGAAAGAGAGATATATATCGGTGCTTTTCGCAAACCATAATGATTGTTTTTGCGATAGTTTGTATTTTTTTGTAAATCCCAACTGGTATATATTTCAGCCGCCGTATTCAATTTTTCTTTTTTAAGAAAAATTTCTTTTGGTATTTTCTCACGTATTATGAATTAGTTGAAACGTGCTAATCAATAATACGAGAAAAAAAAAGGTTCAATTGTCCGAGCAGTATCTCATTTATAAGAAGCGTTTTCTGTGAGTTTTTTTTTTACCTAATAATTAGAGCAACGACTTGGTTTTCAGTTCACTTGCCGTTGCTGAGGGTGGTCAGGAAAATAGGATAGGCTAGAAACACCCCGGATGTTTTGCTTGTGGGCTGGATCTGTGTATTTTGGCACATGAAGCCTGTTTTCTCAGACGTTGTATTCGACAGTAACAGATTCCTGTGTAGTCATAACACCCCAAACTCTGCCAAAGCATTGCACACCCCGGGTAGATTTCCGCGGGTAGGGCAGTAGAAAAAAGGAAAAAGTGAGTTCAATGACATATACCTTGCATGGTTGGTGTGTACCAAGACTGTTCTTGAGTCCATCGCAAATATGTCGTCGGTTATGGAAGAAGATTTAAAACAAAAAGAGTTGACTTAAAGGTAATGCCTGTCAGGTCATATCTCCTTTATTTAACTGATATAAAACACATGCAATTATATAGATGCGTAGTGTTGTTCTTTCTCAAAAACATGGGGTTTACCTTTAATGATAGACTTTCGCCACTTTCGAACTCACTTGTCAAATCCATTAAGAAAAACAATTGTATTATGCGGTCTACCTCAGTATTTGAGGTTTACCATACATATACTGGTACGCGATCTACCTAAGCATTTGAGTCATTGTGAGTGCTTGGATACCAAAATTGAATTTTTATTCGTGTGGTAGAGAGGAGTACTGGTTAATATGCTACAATCTCACTGACTATTTTGGTTGGAAAATAAAGAGAAAAAAAGAAGTCGATTTGTTTATAGCCTTTTTACAAACCTTAAGATTTTAAGTGACCTTTACTGATTTTCATTTTTAAAATGAATATTTTTAATAAACAGGAGTAAATCTTTAATAAAATTTTCTTTTGAGCTAAATCTTAATTCCTTAAATTAATTTTGAAAGGATGCTCACTGCAGTAGAAACAACGAAGTAGACTGCATATTACAATAGAAACAATATGTCATTAACTTTTGTGGATTATTTAATGTTAAATCCTGTTTATACTTATAAGAACATTATTTCTAAACGAGACAGAGCTCATTTGTTTGCATGTAGATAAAAAGTTTCAATAATTATTTAACATTAATAATTCTAAGTAAAGTTGGCGACCTTTGTCGAAGGTGACCCGAAGGCTCTCTTTTTAATAGCTACTACACCGAGGTGAAAGAGGCGCTACTCTTTTTCCACTTTACTCTTGATCCTTACCTTATAATGCAAAGTGTTTTGCAAGGCGGCATCAAATACCATTTTTTGAGTCTTTGATATGATTCGGTCTGGGATTGAACCCAGGTGTATCGGACCATTGGCGAACACTACTCATTAGGCCAATGGCCCGGTACCCCTCCGGATCAATGAAGACATACTCTACATTTCCCTAAACTAAATAACTGAAACTCCATCATCAGATAGTTTAGTGTCATATCTTGACACTCGTTGAGATAGGGTCTTACCTCTCTGTGGAGATGCAATCGGCGTATTTTACAGCCCCGGCTGACTGGATTGTAGAAACAATATGGTAGAATACATACTGCAATAGAAATAACGTTTGATTTAGTTGTGTTTTATGGCATATCAACCCTTCTGGGTTATTTAATGTTTCTATATACATATATATGATTTGTTAGCAGAAACGTGGGAGACGTGTTTCAGATGTTCATCAACACTACCTTTGCTAAGATTTCGGTCAAGTCAAGCTAAAAGTACCGGTTACTGCCAGATTACCTAAGCAGCAATGAGCCAGCTCATTACTCAGATGGATGTCCACTTGGTTACAGCAGAATCGAACAAAAATTATAGTTTGAGTTTCTTTGTTTAATGGCATATCAACTGGTGTGGGTTATTTAATGTCAAATACATTTTTGAAAAAAAAAGCAAAATGAATAGATAAATAAATAAAAGCAGTAATGAAAAGTTGAACCCATATCTGAGGGGATAAGGGAGTTCATACGATTCCCAAGGGTTATTGGTTCGAAAGTGAACATAAAACTGCGACGGGAGATCGAACTAGCTTGTTTCGAGACTGCAGTCCTGCTTGTTCAGTCTGCTGGGGCTGCAGAATACACCGCCTGGTTCTCTGCAGAGGGGTTAAAAATAACAACGAGTGTACGGGATAATGACACTGATGGTAAAGTTCCAGTTTAGCATTGAATAACCTACAATGGTTGATGTGCCGTAAAACCAAACTGCAGTCCTGCCCGTTAGCCATTACATCATGGAGACTTCCCTCCCCCTAATAGTTTTGAAGAAAATAAAAAAAAAAACAAGCAATGGCATATCGACTTTCATGGGTTATTTGATTTTATATTCATCCTCTTAGAAAAGAACAGTAGTGGTACTATTAACTCACAGCTCGGGAGAATAAGGGGGTTCAATACCTTTTTCGAGGCTGTTAACCCGAAAGTGAATGTAGCACATTAGTCTGGCTGATTATTTAAAACTGAATAGTGAGCGCGATCCTCACCAAGTGCCCCCTACTTGCACCCTTGAGCTGATTATTTTTACCGGCAGGTAATGTTGAGCAGTGATGTTCAATTTTGAGATAGGGAATGGGATCACTTTGGAATAATAGCAGATACTATGTGCAATCGGAGGCTTGCAAAGTTGAGTAAATAACAAATCTATATACGATGATGGCCAAACTACGCTTTATAAAATAAATCACAACTGTCCACATTTTTTTTAGGTTCGTTACTTCACACTGGCGTGTACTTTCACTAAGATCTGTAGTCGCTAATTTGGAGAAATGTTCTCACTGGTGATAGAATCTTTTATTAAGTTATTTTCTTTATTTACTTAGACTTGTTTTATGTGGCACAAAGCCACAAATTTCTTATAATCGCTGAGGGTTCTTAATTGGTTACTCATCTAAACACTCACAAAGTTTGACACTGCTTAACCTCGGTGATTATTTTTTTTGTCAGACGCTATATAAAGATCGAACTCACTAGGTGTGTGTGTGTGTTAGTTACGAAGACTTCCCCGTAAAACTAAGTGGCTAATGTGCTGGATTGCGACATTGTAGTAAGCGAGTTCGAGCTCCATTTGCACCATTTCGTTCACTTTGGGACTAATACTTTTGGAAGAGATGTGAACTCCCTCCAGCTATGGGTTAAATAGTACCACTACGGTCTTTCTTCAAAAATAGCTTTGGCATTAAATAAACCACTTAAGTTGGCATACCATTTAAACAAAGAAACCAAACCTCCGCTACGAACAGGATGTGATGCAAGGTCATTTTTTAGGAGAGTAAAGCTGGTTTGAATCAAGTGTTTTCCTTCTCCTAGACTGATTGGCTTAACCAAAGCTAAAGAACTCAGTCTACCCGATTATTCACTCATAGGAAAGGCAAACTCCATCTCTTTAGTCCCCAGCTAAGTGTATTAGTGCGAAGTGATACACAAACAATCCTGTGCAGGATTTGAACTCAAGTTACCGGTTTCATTTCGTAAAAAGTTTATCGTTTAGTGTTTCCATTTTTCTGTCATGTATTCTTTAATTTTTAAAACCCGACTAGTAAGTGATTTTGTTGACGGGGTTTATGACTGCTCAATCAGTAAAGCATCTTAGAGAAAAAGAAATCGACAAATACCGAGAAATATTTGAAGCGGATACTATCAAACAAACGGAGATGAGAGAAAAAGCAAGAAACAACAAAACTTCTCGAAAACAAATTCTGAAGCAGAAATCTCAAAGGAATAAATAATACCAAGGCAGTTCTTCTTGTGAGATTCTTTGGACCCTTCTTAAAATATTCATGGGGGAAACTGATTGATGGACCATAGAACAAGGAAATTGATGACAAAAGCACAAGAGCTTATATCCAACATCTGACATTAGCAAACTCTCTATATCAAGAAAAGGGATGTTGTAATATATGGACTTGAATATTTAAACAAATGTAAAGAAAGATTGATTTCAGCAGCGACAAGAAAGAAACAACTATCATAAAATCTAAAGAAAAAGTAAACTGGGCAACCGTAGTCGAGAGCAACCGGAAGGTTCCCTTTCAATAGCTGCTACACCTAGGTGTAGGGGTGGGCGCTACTCCTTTCCCTGAATTGCTCTACTTTACCTTTGATACGTAACTTATAATGCTGAGTGTTAAGCAAGGAGGTATCAAGTACCATTTTTTCAATCTGGGATTGAACCCCAATCTCCTGGACCATTCGCGAACACTCTACACACTGGGCCAGTGGATACTTTAAGCGACCAACCAAGGAAATTGTGCATGAGATGATCTGAACATGACCTACGAAAAAGAAACTGAATCTCTATTAATAGCAGCTCAACATAATTCCCAATGTGTTTACCCAATCCCTTTTCACGAGAAGGATGTTTGGTTTGGTTTTATGGCACATCAACCATTGTAGGTTATTAATGCCAAATCCATTTTTATACATATAAAGTTCTATTTTAAACAATTCAATTTAGCCTAAGTTCACAGTTTAGTTCTATTTGACCCATAGATAAGACCCTCCCTAACAGATGCTACCACTGTGGGCCAGAGTGGACCTTGGAGCAATGGCAATGAAGGAGTACTCCACATTCCCCAAAGCACCAATATTACTGGAACCTCACCATCAGATTGTTTAATGTCATATCAGGACACTCATTGTTGGATGGGGGGGGGTCTTACCCCTCTGCAGAGAAGCAGTCGATGTATTCTACAGTCCCAGCCGACTGTTTACCCATAGCAGGATTCATGCCTTTCCCAAAGGTATTAGCACTATGTGAAATGCAAACAACCCCCTAAATTTCCTTCGACGATATACCATTACACCCCGAGCGCTACACAAAATTCCTTTAGGAATAATCACATCAGAGTAAAAACTGATAATATGCAGAAGAATACCTGCATCTGGTGGTGAGGCTTCAGTTTTAGATGTCTGAAGTGTGTAGAGTACTCATTCATTGCCATTAATCCCTGATGCACTCTAGCCTGAAGGGGTACTTCCTGTTGTGGTCCCACCTATGGGTCAAATAGATCTCTTGGAAAATTATTAGTTTTAGAAATTCATGAAACCATATAACTATGTGTAAACAAATGATAATTATATGGTTTCAAGTACCTGTTCCCATTTAATAATTTATGAAAAATTAGTATTAGGAACATTTGATATAATTGTATGCAGATTATCTGAATTAGATAAGACAATTTAATACCTTAAAACAGTGCACAAACAAATTATTACACTGGGCAATAATTTTTTACTTTTTGAATGTTGTCTAGATTTCTACAAGTGATTTAGGGTATTTTTGCACTGCTGAATCAGGAAATGGCATCCGTT
Source organism: Sepioteuthis lessoniana (assembly GCA_963585895.1). Taxonomy (NCBI): domain Eukaryota; kingdom Metazoa; phylum Mollusca; class Cephalopoda; order Myopsida; family Loliginidae; genus Sepioteuthis; species Sepioteuthis lessoniana. The sequence continues at coordinate 70,142,089 of OY757920.1, read as the reverse complement.
TCTCTCCATCTGGTCAGGTTTTTGTGTTAAGTTGATTTGAAAAAAAAATCAGATCTTGTGACAAAATCGATTACATTTTTGTGGAATTATCAGCTGATTTTTGTCAACACACATCCTAAATATGTTTTTAAGAGAAAAAAAGTTTTGCCAACAACATATATTGATTACCTGATAGAAATATCGATTACTGTAAACTGAATGGTGGGCATTGATAAAGGTAAGTACACGTAAATTGCATGTTGCTTCACCATTGTTCAAACTTCAGGGCTTGAACTTCCTTTTCTTCGAACTCCTGAAATGCTCAGTGGCAGGGAAGTCTCTCGTCAGATTCCAACAGTAGTCAGCCATCATGACTGGGTCCCAGCGATCCTGAAACCTGGTCTCCATCTCTTTCAGGTCCTGACTGAATCTCTCCTCCTGCTCGTCACTCATTGAATCCAGGTTCTCAGGAAACCGGTCTATATGTGAAAATAGGTAGTGCATCTTGACGCTTATGTTGCAGCCCAGGTTTCTGAAAACAGTCAGCATGTTGTTGACAAGTTCTTCGTAGTTTCTGGCCTTATTGTTGCCAAGAAAGTTCTTCACTACCAGAACAAATGCCTTCCACGCTTCCAGTTCCACTTCGTTCATTGAGTTTTTGAACTCTGGATCTCTGATGAGCTGTCGGATCTGAGGACCGTCAAAGATTCCAGCTTTCAACTTCTCCATGGTAATTCCTGGAAAGGCCTGGTACAAGTAGTGAAGCAGTCACCATCCTTGTCCAAAGCCTTGGTGAACTGCTTGATTTAGCTGAGCTTGATGTGCTGCGGTGTGGGAAGAGTATTCTGTCTATGTCCACCAGAGTGTCGTTGATGATGTTCCTTTCTTTGCAAGGCACCAATTCCTCCCGCAAAGGCCAGCCCTTCTTCGTGAAATGCTGAGCATCAATTTTTGGAAGATTTCGAGGTTTTATGACTTCAAACTGATCCCTTTTCAATATAATCACCCAGAACTATCGGACCTGAATACTTCTTGTCATTAAAATAATCATTTCCAATCAAAACAATTATTCGACATGGCATTTTACCACCACCAACTTCTTCTAAAATGCTCCACACAAGCGTACATGTGAACAAAAACGTAAAAAACGACATGTGTCCATAGCTCAAAAACGACATGTGGCCATAGCTCAAAAACCTGTCCTGATTGAGCAAAACCAATGTGATTTTTGGATTCAGTGCATCAGATTCGTACTCAATCAGCTAAAAAACAATAACAAAAAACGCAGACAACAAATTTGTTGTTGACCAGTGTTATTATTGTTTCAGACAAATAAAAATGTCACCCAGTCGTTCACTCGATCAATGGGCTTCTTAATCAATTTTCAATAATTAATTCCATTCACTGTTGTTCTCTGCTACTCCAAAAGTGAATCTTTGTGTTTTCCACTCAAGTGGGGAGGTTAGTTGCCTCCATACAAATTCTGCAACGACTGCTACAATGGAGTGTTGTGTCCCTCCTACCATTATGGGGTCTCTCTGTGTCCTTCTCTCTGCAGGGGGCGGTCCTCTTTCATCACATGATGTCATATCCAGCAAATTACTCACTTCCAAAATTAAATTAATTTCCCTTTCTCAAAAGTTTGATTTTTCCCATTAAACGACTCGGGTGTACCTGGCTGACCCATTCGTGACCATATTTTCTGCTTATCATTGTTTTGGCCAGCTGTCTTCCCGCTGATAATAGATATTTGCTTTTGTTCCTTTCTTTCTCTGGTTAAAAAAAATCATGTTTTTGTATTTTCTCTGCTAGCCAAAAATTAAATGATATTTTTCGTTTCTTTCTCATTTTGACAATATATCGTATCCCTCTTAAAAAATGTACTGATTTTAACTTCTAAAATCTGCGCTGCTCATTGTTCTTTGATTTATAAAACTAACTTGCCTCGCTTATAAGAATAAAACAATAACTGGCTTTTTAGAAAAGCATTCTGTTTTCCCTATTTTCTATTCTTTTCAAATAATAAAAAAAGCATTTATTCTCGATTTGGCAACGTGCTACCCCAATCTTCTAAAATCCATGCCGAATATTTTAAAAAATCTTTTAGGCAAGATTCTGTATCCCCAATATGGTCTGCTAGAAAGAGATTTTTAAAAAATGGATTTCAATGGAACGTTGAAAATATGAATAATTATGAGTGCAATCAAACATTTACAAATGAATCAAATTTCGGCATTAACTGACCCTCAAGGGTTTGATATGCTGTTAAAAGACCAAACTAAACTAGACCAAACCGAGCGATCGGTATTTGTGCAGCGACCTCAAAGTACAAGTGAGTGGTAGTTTGAATTTCGGTTGGTGAATCCCAATTTTCTTCGGCGTCAGTTAAAGAACAGATAAGAATTTATATTTTCAGCCATTTCTTTTATGCAGGAGCCAAAAAAAAAAAAAAAAAAAAAAAAGGAGTTAGTGTTCTAAAAGTTTCTTCCAGGATTTCATTTTCTATTCTTACAACTCTTTTTGTGTCTATAAGTAAGTCGGCGACCATAGTCGAGGGTAACGCGAAGGCTCCTTTTTCGATAGCTACTACATCAAGAAGTAGGGGAGGGCGCTACTCATTCCCTGGATTGCTCTACATTACCCTTGATCCGTACCTTATAATACTGAGTGTTAAGCAAGGAGGCATCAAGTACCATTTTTTGAGTCTTTGGTATGACTCTACCTGGGTTTGAACCCAGGTCTCCCGGGCCATTGGCGAACACTCTAACCGCTAGGCCAATGTCCGGTTGTGTCTATAGTTAATAGATAAATGAAGGGATTTATATTTAGAATCAGTTCAAAGTATTAAAAATGATTTAAAAAAAAAAAAAAAAATCAAAAATTCTAAAGATATATATGCAGACAAATAACTTAAAGAAAATCAATTTATGTCAATCAACTACTGGAATGTGTAACAAAAGCAAAAACAAGACAAAAACTAAAAAACAAAGTTAAGAAATTGCCGGCTTTTTCAGACGAGAGTGCGTTTAAGTTTGACGTTTGCAGAATTCATCTTAGGACCTTCCAATCGAAAAAGTACCGAATAAGTAATCGATTAGATAGTGACGAGTAAATGGATCAATAACAATCCTGTCAAAGATGACATGGGGAAGGGTGAATATTTTTTAAATTCTCCCACTTATGCAGATAAAATAGTTATTGGAAAATGGTTCCTCCAAATGCTCATTTACTAACCATTTTTCTGTTAGCTACCGAGGCACGCCAAATAATGAAATATACAGGAGACAGAACGTAAGGGAGAGTGGATTCGTGACTTTATTTTTTCAGAGCGTACGTCTCGCGTGGTTTAATGGTTTGCTAGGCTAACGGATCCTTGTCAGAGCATTCATCTCGCATTGACCTTGTGCAAAACTCAACTGAATGCCAATAGTCATCGCCAATTTCTTTGGACGTGCTAAATGTTAAACCATGTTAGCGACAACATATACAGTTCAGTTAGCTTGGTTGAAGAAAATCTGAGATTTCCCGTGGGAAATTTTACACCTAAGTGGGGAAAAAGACGAATAAAATTTAATTTTTTCTTTAAAAATTGTGCTGTTAGCAAGAAGATTAGAGAAAATTCTGATATAAAAATGATTTTTGTTTACTTCATAGAAAATGAAACTGTAAACAATTTCTACCAAAATCAACTAATAATTTGATTTGCAGGGGTTAGAAAAAATTTTTTAAAAGTGTAGAAATTTCCTGAAGCTCCTGGCAGGAAGTAGGAGCGGCGCATGCCGAAAGAAAGGACCGACCCTGCATAAAAGAGAAATTCTACCTCACTTCAACCTCCACCGTAGCATTGAACAGACCCTCTTTCACGCCGTCGCTAGCAGCGAACACATGTGCTAATTAGGTCTTGCAGCCTGATACCTAGCCGACACCGCCGAAACAAACATTATTAAAAACACCTACTTATCAACCACCGAAAACAACTAGTATATTTAAACACCTTGTCTGAGAGACACGACCATTTCCATTGGTTTCAGGAAGAATTTCCACACCCACAGAATGGTTGTTGAACCCAGAAATATAGTTGAAATATAAAAAGGTATTTTCGTCTCCTTCCTTCCTTCCTTCCTTCCTTCCTTCCTTCAGTAATTCGTTTACAGCGTTCACAGACCAGAAGCCATCGAATTAAATGAGGAAAAGAAAAAAGAAAACAATGGAGTCAGATATCTAAACCCAAATAACCACAACCAACGAAACTAAAAACCAAATAACCGACTAAATCTTCCGGTTCCCCATAGATTAATATAGGAATTTTTTGCATATTTATTTATAACTTTGTACTTCAAATTAGAAACAGTAATATTAAATAGTTTATCCACGTAAGAGATATACAACTGACTAAAGAAAGTAATATTAAAGAAAACTTATCTTCCATATTACAATAAAGCAAGAAAAAGTAGTAAAGAGATAATAGTTCTCTTAAAATTCTCCAAAAAGATGAACTTACAAACGTTTAACATTTCTAAAGAAATTTTGATCAGAAAATTTGCACACAATATTTTCTGTGCAAAGTTTAGCCAGATTTACTGAACAGCTCATATATTACTTAGAAGGCTACAAGAAATATTTTCGAGTAAAAGTTGAATACTTCTGCAGTAATCAAAAAGCGCTTCTTTTAGAAATATCTTCTTGAGAAAATTGAATTCTTCTCTAGACGTTTAGTTGCGTTATTTGGTTTAATTGCATATCAAACCTTGAAGGTTATTAAATGGCAAATCCTGTTATATATGATTTGTAAACGAATGTAACATTATTTTTAAACAAATTACAGCTCATTTGTTGGCACACAGTTAAATCTTTTCAAGTATTCCTATTTATCTAATTTTATTCGTCAAGTATCCGAAAATCTAATATGAAAAATTTCACTCAACTGTATGGTTTTGTAATGGTTTTAAGTAAAAAGATCTTTTTTCTATAAATGTTCTCTCAGTTAAAAAGAAAAATTCATAAATTCTAAAAATAGACTTCAGTTTGACTAATCAACGCCAACCCCGATTCAAAAATTCCAGTTAATGGACACATCACTTAACTCCTTTTGGGATAAGAAATGACCAATAGAATTAGAGAAAACAAAATTTAACGTCAACAACAGCTGAGATTTCTAAGGATATAAAAAAAGGACCGATAGGTTGGAGAAGGCCGGTCAGAAGAAAGAGTGTGAAAGGAAAGCACAAGCCAAAAAAAAAAAAAAAAAAAAAAAGAACTAATTCGACTACATGACCCTAAGAAGTATCAAAAACCAGCTTCACTAAAAAGAAAGACAAAATATTCGAGTGAGTAATTTCCTTTTCTTCCCGTACAAACAACTATATCCTCAAAGTACTGTTACGGAAAGTGGCTAAGGACACTAAGGACTCTCTTTTCGCCATAACACACATAACAAAAAAGAATGGTACTTGATGCCACCTTGCTTAACACTCAGCATTATAAGGTACGGATGAAGGGTAAAGTGGAGCAATACAGTGAATAGAGTAGCGCTCCTACACCATCGGTGTAGTAGCTATTGAAAAGGAAGCGTTCGGGTCACCTCAACTATAGTCACCAACTTTACTTACTTGTTACACCTATCCATCTCACAACAGTCCTACCTCTCCGAGTCAGAGTGGACTTCAGATTAATGATAATGAGGAGGTATTCCACCCCCCCCCCATCTCCGAAACTGGAGACTCACCATCAGATGCAGTTTAGCGTTATACTCTGGATACTTCAGTCCTCAAAGTTTCTTCCAGAAAATTTTATGAAGAAAAAAAGTTGAATTTTTCAAAGTGTTTCCTCCAGAAGATATTTATTTGAACAGCGGAGGTGAATGTTAGCGAAAATTTTGCTCGTTTTCTTGACTTGTTAGGAAGTGCGGACCAAAAAAAAGGGACACCAGTTTGACAGCACATTAAATTAACAGAGATTTCTTCTTTGGGGGTAAGCTGATTTTTCACCGGACAAGGAAGTTTCCTCATTTGTGTCTCATCGCCGAAGAAACTACCTCGAGATGCTGATTTACAGACGAAGGGTAGGATAAAAAAAGATTCGCACTATTATTTTATTTTTCAGAGCGAAAGATTTTTCGACCAATCAGGTGTCGTGGAATGGGTTATGATATTGTCAGCTTGAAGAGTTTGTCTTCGTATATTTGTCGGATCGGGAAAAACGGAAACAACAAATACAGCCTCCACAACACGTCAAATAGGAATGGGCAACATCTAACAGTTTTCATGATAGAAAATAGATTAGCATGCCTCAATACAAACTACTAAAAAAGGGAGGGCAAACTATGGACATACACGTACGCGAACAATAGTAAAGCACAGATAGACTACGTCCTTATAAACAAGAAATGGAAAAATAGTGCAATCAATTGCGAGGCATATTCCTCTTTTGAGGGTGTGTCCTCCGATCACCGAACAGTCACGGCGAAAATACGGCTAAGCCTACGAAAAAACGCCAAACGAACAGCGACCACCAAACACTATGACTGGGCCCTTTTGAACAACAGAGATATAAGAGATAAATACGTATTAGAATTAAGAAACAGATTCGAAACACTACAAGAGAAAACGGAAAAAAGTACACCAAATGTCGAATATGAAAATTTCGTCAATGCGCACCTCGAGGCAGCAGCGAAATGTATTCCAACAAAATTCAAAACTAAATATAGAGTCCCATGGGAAACTTTAGCGGTGAGAGAAAAACGTGCACTAGTGAAAACAGCCTCCAAAAACTATCAAAAAAACCCCAACAAACACAAATGCCCGAAAACTAAAAACGGCACAATATTATATGTGCTATAATCAAATGGGGGACATCTCCACTCTAGACGGAACCCCTCTTAAACTAGTAGACAAATTCACTTACCTAGGAAGCAGCGTCGCATTAACCGAAAAGACGAAAACTATTCAAGTTAGCAGGCATATATATAAAGGAAAAACAGAAAACATTCAAAATCAGATAAGATTAGAGACTCGGTGGAAGATTGACAATCTAGGATAGCCTGGTAAACAATAAACGAAGTGAGTAGAAGAAAGAACACAGCCAAAGCAAAACTGAAAGCTTCAAACCAACAAGAAAGAATAAAACTGTGGAAACAGCACTTCGAAAACCTACTAGGAAACCCACCAAAAATAACACATGAACCAATCACCAGAATAATTAGTAAACAATTAGACATTAAACTAGGACCGTTCACACAAGAAGAACTCGACTCGGTTCTCAGAAAAATTAAAAATAGAAAAGCTGCAGGGCTGGACGAGATTCCCCCAGAAGTATGGAGGACCAGACAATTCGACGACATACTGCTCCGACACTGCAACGCAGTATATAATCAAAATCCGATAGATAGATGGATGAAGGGATGCATCCTCTCCTTCCCTAAAAAGGGGGACCTCGGATTAGCCAAAAACTACCGAGGCATAACACTTACATCCATAGCAGCCAAAATCTACAATGCCCTACTACGAAACCGCATAGAACCCAAAATCGACAACATACTTAGGAAAAACCAAAATGGCTTCCGAAGAAATAGATCCACGACCTCACAAATATTAACCATCCGTAGAATCCTTGAAGGTGTACTGGCAAAAAACCTACAAGTGACATTAATATTTGTCAACTTTACCGAGGCCTTCGATTCCATTCACAGAGGAAAGATGGAACAAATCCTACTAGCGTACGGCATACCTAAAGAAACCGTAGCAGCAATAACGATTCTCTATAGAAACACCAAAGTAAAAGTACGATCACCAGATGGAGACAGAATACTTCGACATTGTAGCAGGAGTACTACAAGGGGACACACTGGCTCCGTACCTCTTTATCATTTGTCTAGACTACGTACTTAGAACATCGATTGACAAAATCAGAGAGAATGGCATCGAGCTGACAAAGAAAAGAAGCAGAAGGTACCCCGCAAAAACAATTACCGACGCCGACTACGCCGATGACATAGCGATACTGGCAAATACACCCGACCAAGCCGAAACACTACTGCAGAGTTTGGAACGAGCAGCCGCAGGCATAGGCCTCTATGTCAATGCACACAAAACAGAATATATGTGCTATAATCAAATGGGGGACATCTCCACTCTAGACGGAACCCCTCTTAAACTAGTAGACAAATTCACTTACCTAGGAAGCAGCGTCGCATCAACCGAAAAGGACATCGACACGGGGTTAACGAAAGCATGGACAGCTATCAATAGGCTATCGATTATATGGAAATCAGACCTAACCGATAAAATAAAACGCAGTTTCTTCCAGGCAGCGGTCACATCGATACTGCTATATGGATGCACTACATGGACTCTAACAAAACTGCTGGAGAAGAAGCTAGACGGCAATTACACAAGAAAGCTGCGAGCAATCTTGAACAAGTCCTGGCGGCAACACCCCACAAGACATCAACTGTACGGCCACCTGCCTCCTATCACGAAAACTATTCAAGTTAGACGAACCAGACATGCAGGACACTGCTGGAGGAGCAGGGAAGAACTTATAAGTGATGTACTCCTATGGACCCCCGCACATGGCCGTGCAAAAGCAGGACGACCAGCACGAACATACATTCAGCAACTATGTGAGGATACGGGATGTTGTCCTGAGGACCTGCCTAGGGCGATGAACGATAAGGAGAAGTGACGAGAGAAGATCAGGGATATCCGTGCTACCAGCGCGACATGATGATGATTTGTCGGATGAGTATCACGACTCATCACAACAATTATTTGAGTGTTAGAGGAAAAACAATTCGGATATTTGTAGCTGAGGAAATTTATCATGATGTCATATTTCCTCGTGCTATCAAACAATTTACGACGAATTAACATATTTATCGCCGGATCAAACTCTACAGAATGGATAGAGAAATAACATGAAATACTAAAACCATAGTAGAGAAAAGTCCTATCGTGTTGTTGAAGAATCATTTAGTTTAAGAGTCCTTAATTGAATGGAAGTTGTTGTGTGAAGACTTACATCATCGTGCACCATACAACACAACGTCTGTTGGGGCCACCCACTCCGCTGGAAACACGTACACATTTGTGCCAACTTCTGGCTGTAGAGAGAGAAAGACTTTGCCGTAGCCTTTTATGTTACTCTGGTCATGCAACCTAACCACCATTGGAAGTACTATTTGGAAGGCAAAGGTTACAAAATTAATTCAATCCTTTTTGCAGATTGTTAAATTGTCCCTATTTTATCCTCTTAATACAAATCTTTGACTAACCAGAAATTATAAACAAAAAATTTTAGTCGTCATTTTTTGCGCAGATTTTTAGCGTCTATATCACAAGTGAATAATAATTTATTTCCAGGTGAAATTTTAAAAATCGAGACCATTTTTGATTTTTTTTTTTTTTTGGTGACTTTAACACTTTACAAGGCTTTATCTCACATTTATCATATTTACCCACCCCCTCCGCTCGGGCAGGATATGACACAAGGTCAATTTTTAAAGCGAAGTTTAACAGGTTTGAATTCAGAGTTTTCCTTCTCCTAGACTAGTTGCCTCAGCAAGGCTGAAGAACCTACTATTTACCCATAACTGGAGGGAGAATAATTGGATTCATAGTCTCGTCCAGGATTTGAACTCGTGTCGCCGTGTCCATTTCCTGCGACGATAACAATTACACCACGGGCACCTCCATCTTTATCTGACATTTATTAATGGAATTTTATCCAAATTTTTTCTTTCCATGAGGTGGGCTAACACTCTGGGTGGGGGGAAGTAAAATGAAACATTTTTCTTGGCAACAGTTTTGTTTTCTTGGCTACCTAAGGCTTATAGTCTGTAAAAAGCAAAAAAATATTTGCATTGATTTTTTCCTATAAATTTCTTTTTTTTTTATAAGGATTCATAATCAAATTGAATATTCTTGATTAAATTCTTTCACTTTACGCAACAAGGTGAGTTTTTTTTTTTCATTAGAACGTGGTCGAAAAAATTTTGTTAGTTTTTATTGGACGATCTTCTTGGTACGGATGTCAGCAAGCGTGATAATGTTCTTTTTTTAGCGGCCATTAAGTAATTTGACTGATAAGAGATACTTTAAGGGGAAAATATTTACTTTAAAGATATTTCATTAACTTGAACATTCCAGTTTAATTTCTTTCCCTTATTATAGGTGCAGCAGGGGGCTTTGGTATTAAACACTTGAAAGTTGTCTTCGTATATTTGTCGTATCTGAGCATCATAACCCACTGTTACAATTATTAAAGTGTGAGGAAAACATGTCGGAAATTTGTGACTGAGACAATGAATTATGATTTGATATTTCCTCGTGAAGTACAATGCAAAACAATTCCTAATGAATTAAGAATTACTTTTTACAATGCAAATTAATAATGGTTAAGTAAAGTTGGCAACCTTAGTCGAGAGGTGCCCGTGGTGTAGTCGTTATCGCCGTAGGAAATGAACACGGCGATACGAGTTCAAATCCTGGACGAGACTGATTGCATTTCACATAGCACTAATACCCTTGGGAAAGGTATGAATCCAATAATTCTCCCTCCAGCTATGGGTAAATAGTAGGACAGACTAGGTTCTTCAGCCATGGTTAGGCAACTAGTCTAGGAGAAGGAAAAACTCTGAATTCAAACCTGTTAAACTCCGCTTAAAAATTGACCTTGTGTCATATCCTGCCCGAGCGGAGGGGTTGGTAAATAGTACCTTAGTCGAGAGTGACCCGAAGGTTCCCTTTTCAATAATAGAGCCCTCCCCTACACCTCGGTGTAGGGGAGGGCGCTACTCCTTCCCCTGGATTGCTCCACATTACCCTTGATCCTTACCTTATAATGCTGAGTGCTAAGCAAGGCGGCACTAAATATCCTTTTTAAGTCTTTGGTAGGACTCGACCTGGGATTGAACGCAAGTCTCGCAGGCTATTGGTGAACACTCTACTCAATAGACCAATGGCCCTGTTTACTTACATTAATTTGCATAATAGCCTTTTAAATAATGACAATAGGTATGTAAAAGTTACTATAAGGTCTAAGCTAATAGGAGGAGTTGCCAGGGAGCTAATTTCGGTCGACTATCACAAATTTTTAACCTACATATGGCATATAAGACGCAGGGAAATTTAAAGATATTTTTAATTAAAAAAAAGTGCGTGAAACTTTGGTATGACTAGCCTACATTATTTCAGATTTATATATAGTATATGAAAATAAATACGGTAAAAAAAAATATCGAACTCGGGAGCACAACAAAGAATTTCGAACCGAACTCCTTATTCAATCCACGCGGGTAGAGTATTCTAATTCCTTTAACCATGACTGGGTAAAAGTGTTAAGCTATAGTAAATATTCCTTGATATTAACCTGTCGTTAGGATTGAACCTGAAACCACCCGATGAATTTCTCTTAAAAGAACTTTTCAACCAAACATGGTACATCGGCCGAAACTTTGAATATAACAATGAAGACACTTTTCCGAATACTCCAAGTGATAAAAATAATCAAGCTTCACCTCAGAAACTTAGGGAAAAACAAAAGCAAAAAGGGATTTAGATTTGGAAAAATTAACAATTCTCAAGAACGATAAACACAGATTTTAAGAGGCTGTTATGGTTCTAGGTAATACATCTTTAACCAAGAACCGACACAAAAAAAAACTTTCAAAAAAGTCTTAACAGTACCCCCCCCCACAAAAAAAACGTATTTCATAAATTCTAAAAATAGACCCAAGTCAGACTAACCGACGTCAGATCCTGATTAAAAAAAAAATCCACTATTAACAGACACACTTCCTGATTCCCCTGGCATTGTAATTAAGCAATAAAATTAGAGAAAACAAAATTTAACTTCAGCAACAATTTAGAATTATGTAAGAACCAAAGACTTGAAGGAGTCAGAAGAATTAGAAAGAAAAGCAGGATTTGTATATAAAAAAAAAACTCGTTCGACAAATAGATCCCAAGGTTTTCAGAAGATAAGAAACCAGACCTCCTCTCCTAAAGAAAAGAAAGACAAAATATTGGAGTGAGTAATTTCCTTTTCTTCCCTGACAAGCACCAAGAAAGAACTGTATCGGAATGTTTGCTTCCGACACCAAAATAATTGCAAAATAAGGACTCTCACCAGCATAACACACAAAATTAAAAATAAAAGTCAGTTATGTTTTCAGTATTTCGGTGTTGTTATTTCTTGTTAGTCGAAATTCTTTTGTCTATTGCCGAGGCCAAGTTTACAACTACCCACTTCATACAAGCAGCAGGGCCAGAAGAAACAACCTGATTGATAACACCTATTTTATTCTAAGAGAAAAAAAAAGTGCGTTGAATTTTATTATAAAGATTCTTAATCGGACTAAAACTTCCTGTTTAATTTTTGTTATTTACAACAGGGAATTGAGATTTTGATATGAAAATGTTGTCAGATTGGATGATAAATTTAGTTGATATCGTGGGAAAATAATTTTTTCCTGATTTCTATAATTCTGATAGGTGCACTAGTTTTTGGGATTAAGAAGAAATAAAAAAAGACAATAACATAAAAAATAAAATAAATAAAATGCTAAAGTAACAGTTTCCCCAGGAGGCCTCTGTCAGGAAGTAAAATCGGCGTATGCTTAAAAAAGAGCGGCTTATTGGTGCCAAAGAGAAACTCTCCTTTAGTTACTCAGAGACGCCTAGATCGAACGAACCTTTTTCTCCCTGCTGTAAGTAGCGAGGGCACGTGCCTACTGAGTCCCGAACTTAGCAGCGTGTGGTCTCTCTCCTCGTAGCAGCCCCTGCTAAACATACCCACTGAACACACGACGGGTCCTCAAACTTGTAATTGGTCAAGATTATTCCCAAATATACTTCAAACACTTTGACTGATAGAGCTGGCTATTTCTACTGGTTCAGGAAAATATTCCATATCACAGAATAGTCGTAAACACCCAAAATAAAATTTGAGTCTAAAGGTATCCTTGTCTTTTTCTTTTCGTTCCTAATTTTCTTACAGCTTCGACAGACAAAAAGAAGACCACAAGTGAATAGAGTAAGAAAAAAAGGAGTCAGTTTACAAACCTCAGAGTTTCCCCAACAAAACCAACAATTAACCACAGCCACGATAAACCTTTTCATATGCCCCATACGCTAAATTGTAAACTCCACTTATGTGGTTTTTGTTACTCTACGACTAGAGGACTCTACTTATTCATACGCACACCGAGTGTTTGTTATATAATTGCGGAAGGGTTTTTTGATTTTTCGTTGGTTATATCTTATCTTTCGGTTTAGTTAGGCTTAGGACTATTCGGTTTAGTGCACGAGTAGGGGCACACATTGAGCGCAGGTGTAAACGCTCACGCGGGGAGGATGTGACAATCACAGATGTCATAATAAAAACACCGGATGGAAAAGGGGACTGGTGACGTGATTGACGTCATGCCCGGAAGCGATGGGCTGGGATTTTGGGTGATTTTTGAAAAAAACAGTGAATTGAGATTTGAAGCTGGACGAAGCGAGCTAAGATTCGAAGCTAGGCGAGGCCAGTTGGATCTACGAAATGCACTGCGCGTTGTTGGGGTCAGATGGAACTGTTAGCATAGTAAAAATTGTGTGTGTGTGTGTCTCTCTCTCCTCGCGTTGGAAACCTAAAAATCAAGAAGGTAATAAAAGTTTCGTATCTGAACTACTGAGAGTCATCAGTGTTTCGAGTGTTTTAGGATTCCTATGCATATGAACATTGTACGCATCCGTATATCTGTATATATTACGTATTCGCATTTTGAGTATGTTACATGTTAAAAAATGGATTTTTCATTGCTTTTCACAGCGAAAGCTGAGGCACTTCTTTGCATAACTGAATAATGATAAAAATGTCTTTTTCATTAAATCATCGCGACGGGACGATGACAATTTTTGATACATTTTCAAAATACGGATTATAATTGTTTTTAAAATTTCATATGGCGTATAGTCGATAGTTTTCTGACGAAAGTGTGGAGGATGAGTTGGCGGTTTAGTTTTCTCGAGATTTTGTTAGAAACAAAACTTCGAATGTCGTTCCACAATTAACACAAAGAATATGAACAACGCAGTCAAAAAATTCACAACAACGATAATGTAAAACAGATAATTTGATATAACAAAACAAACTAGGGAAAGTTAATACAAAATAGAAATGTGAGAATATGTTTGTTAGGTATTATGATTTTTTGCCTATGGTTAGAGTGACTGATATTTCCGTTCGCAGATAAGATCAAAAAATTACCGAAATAAAAACGGAAGCATGTAAGTTCCGATAACCATACACAAACAGAAAAATACGTGAGGCGAAGAGGATGTTCATACTTCCGCATGGGACTTGAAAAGAATATAAGGTCTCTAATTTTGGACTGAAGAGAGAGGTCGGCTGGTCGCTTAGGCGAAGGGGATAGATCTGCTAGTCTCTCAAGCGAAGGGAGAGACCTGCGGGTCACTCAACCTAACATGCCATGTGTATTCTCTGGCCTTCGCTCTTATACACACACAGGGTCACCGCCACAGAAGAAAGATATGCACGAACTCTCTCTGACTGTATTCCTACATACACACAGTCGTCGCCGTTGAAGAATAAAAGTATAAATTATATTTTTATATATCTACGAGATTTTCGTTGTTTGTCCAGCGGTCCAATATGCGACAAAATGTACTAATTTCAATATGGTTATGAACGTAGTTTTGCTGGCTTTAAGTTCTATGTTTTGGCTGTGTGTCTGAAGCTGTTGAGTTTTGTGGAGCTGTGGGTCGCACGCCGGGGAGAGCATGAAAGTGAGACAGTCAGAAGCGTGATATATAAGTTGGTGACAGAAGTCGAGAGCGACCCGAAGGCTCTCTTTTCAATAGCTACCACACAGAGTTGTAGAAGAGAGTAATTCTTTCCTTGGATTACTCAACTTTACCCTCGATACGTGTCCCATAATGCTGAGTGTTAAGCAAGGAGATATCAAGTACCATTTTTTGAGTCTTTGGCATATTTTGACCAGGGATTGAACCCCAGTTTTCCGGGTCATCGGCGAACACTCTACCCACTAGACCAATATATTATTCATATCACAAAACCGACTCCAAACGTAAGATTTTTTTTTTTTTTTTTGCGTGGGACAAATTCCAAACGCCCGGACGTAGTTGAAAGCACTGGCACGTAATTATTCTGTCCAATTAGGTTCCCGAAACTAATTTATTTTGATGTCTTATTTTTGTTTCGAGAACAAGTGAGTCTTGGATCCTATTTTTCGAGAATTTTCTGCTCCACTAGCTATCCGTTGACTGTTTAAAAATATAGGAGTCTTATAAAATTAAACAATGACTTTAAAACGGCTCAATTCACTATTATAATAAATGGAATTTGTTTTTCTTGTAATTGAATAGAAATCTAGGCTTTTTCCCCGAGCTAAAACAAATGAAAAATAAACACACAAAAAATGAAAATGTTTTAAAATTGTGTATCAAGGTTACGTTCCATTACCTTTCCATGTAAACAAAAGGAGATAATTTTTCTGTGTAATTTGTAACTACCAAACCATGAAAAAGAAAGAGTCAGACACTTTTTTGTAGCTTTTTCAGTTTTCATCCCAAATTCTCAGATGAACAATACAAACAGACACACTCTTTTTCTTATACCAACACCCAAGCATATATATGTATAAATAGACCTTAGTGAAATAATGTAAATATGAATTTTCAATTTGATAAAGCTAAAAGAAAAAGAAAAATCGCAAATATTTTTTCCTGTTTTCACAAACATTAACCCTAAAATATAAGACAAGAATGAGTATTTTAAATGCTATGCTTACTGCAGGCATTTATTAAACGTTGCTGGTTCGGACTGAGTAAATGCTACATTTTTGTAAAGCTATAGTGATGGGATAAGATAATTAATGGCAAATTGAGGTCACCGATGTAATTAGCTATAACATTGAAGAATAGAAAAAGACAAACAACGATATTCAACAAATATGTATTTCAAATATCCAGAAGTCTAAAACGGGATTGTTATGAAAGTTGTGGAGATTAATAAAAAATTAAAATAAAATTAATTCAAAAGGTAGCGGTTCCCAGAAGCTCCTGACAGGAAGTAGGAGCGGCGTATTCTCGAAGAAGGGATTTTCCGCGCAAAAAAAAAAAAAAAAAAAAAAAATACTATTTCACTTAAGCGGTACCCACCCCCTTAGAGTGTAAGGACGCTTTTCCACTCGACTGATCGCAGCGAACACGTGTGCTGTTCGAGTCTTGTGGCCCGACACTTAGCCATGTCTGCTGCTTACAACATATAACTAAAGAATACACATTTCTTAGCCTTAAAATAATCAACTCCAAAAACACAGAATAAGAACATTCTAGAAATTTCAGATCAAAATCGCATTAACATTGCAGTTACACTTTTATATTTTTCAACCAATCAGCTAAAAACACAAAATAAGAACATTCTAGAAAATTCGGCTCAGAAACTAATTAACAGAAAACTATTTAGGCTCCAAAATAAAAAAAGGAAATATACGAATCTGATTGGTCAAGAAATGTTTGCGCGCTTGAATTTTAGGACCCGCGATAAAATCTAACAAAATCTTTTTTTGATTCACTTTAGTGACCTCAAAAAGTATAAATAACGAAGAATTTAATAAACTAGGGCATTTCACAAGCAAAAGCCATTCCACTACGGGAGGCATGGACGGACAGCAGAAGGCAATGCCACAAGACTCAAAGCAAAGAAACATGCGACGTTCTTTTGCCGATTACCAGATGCGACACGTTGTCGCCAAAGATCATAAAAAATGTACATGTGGACTTAAGAAAACAAAAGGCCCATACTTACGGTCCATCATTTATATACACACACGCATATACATGTATGTAAGTAAAGTCAATCTTTTATCCTCTTTACTTCGGCCAGCTATGGACATATTGGGTCAATAGACTTTCCTAACATGCACACACGCACACACATATGGGCGAACAAATCATATCGTTATTTAACTGGCCATAGCTGTATTTTCTACATACACACATAAAATGAACATTGTATTTTTTATTTTTATCCTATTTGTTATGTTTATTAAATTGCTTGTTTCTTAATGTTGTTGTCACATTCCATTTGTTTAGGTGCTTGTAAAATCTGTGGAAATTAAACCTGAAAGTATATCTCGTAAATTACGGAAGATATTCAGTACACTACAACACCTACCAAACATAACCATGAACTTCAAACTTTTACAAATATATTTTAACGCCTTCTCAAGGAGATACGACTATCTATATGGGTTTTTTGGAATAATTTCTTCGCTGGCTGAATAGTTGTCAAACCCAGAAATAAAGTTTTGAATCGAAAGGTATCTGCCTCTTTTCTTCCTTCTGTGCTGTTTTGCACAGGATGTATTTGTGTAAAGAATTATAATGAAGAGAGAGGACAGATATTAGCTGTTAACAATAGCGGCTCTTTTTAACTTTAAAATACAAGAGTGATAACAAAAACAATAATTACAACATAAGGGGGCTAACTCTACACCTTCAGTAATTCTTATGAAGCCCTCTGCGGACAAAGACGATGCCAACGAATTAGATAGGTTATGAAGAAAACGAATGGAGTTAGATACACTAAACTCAAATACCCACTACCCACGAAACTA
The DNA here is from genome assembly GCA_963585895.1 of Sepioteuthis lessoniana. Taxonomy (NCBI): domain Eukaryota; kingdom Metazoa; phylum Mollusca; class Cephalopoda; order Myopsida; family Loliginidae; genus Sepioteuthis; species Sepioteuthis lessoniana. The sequence continues at coordinate 70,124,466 of OY757920.1, read as the reverse complement.
AAAAAAAAATGATAACCAACCAAATCTCCTGGATCCCCATACAGTCTTATGAATTGTAAATTATTTTTGCTTTTTTGAATTTATCAGTTCAATCTTGAGTACAAAAGTTATTTCATTTTATTTATTTTTACTCACAGTTCGTGGTAACATGGAAAGTATTAACAATCGATCTAAAAACACGTGTTTATTTCCAAGATTCCGCTGTAAATGCCCATAATTCTATTTCTTTGGTGAGTCTCTCGCATAGCATGCTGGAAGATGAGATATTTTGCTTGTGCAATTTTCTTTTTCTTTCTTTTATTTTTCACTCACAATCAGGCCTTGAAGTTACCAGTTGTGAGAAGTGAAAAAAACGGTGAAAAGTCGAAATTATTTTTATAGGGGAATTATTGAAGCTGATATTGATTGTAGAAGAATGAAATGCCATGACAAATTTTGGAACTGAATTTAAGAAAAGAGGATATAAAAACAGGAACGAAAAGTCCAAAAGAAAGAAGATGTGTGTATGAAAGATAGTTCGTTTGCTGGTACGTACGGGTGTGAAGATACAAAAAAGTAGTTATGTGTAATAGAAAGACATACTTATTTGAGTTCCTTTGTTTGTTGTATCCGGAATTATATGTGAAAGGTTATGTCATGTGCTTAATAGCGTGTAGTGAGCGTATTTAGAGTACCACGAAGTTTGTTGAAAACGGATATATCCAAAGGGACGAGAACAGTTCCTTGCTGCTACTCCATGCTGGATGAAAAGAGAGAAAGCTTCGTGTTCGCGTCTATTTTTTAAAAATCCAGACAGGTTGCTATGGTTAGGGATGAGGAAAGGTTTATTCTGGTTATATGAAGTGTGTTACAGGAAAAGGAGTTAATCCCACAAGGATTTTACTGTTTATAGTACATAGTATGACAATATGTATAAAGATGCATGATGTCGAGGTTATGTTCTGGACAGAAAACCATTTCAAAGTAGACTATGAATATCGATGAAAATATCATTTCCTCAGTGGAAATGGAGAAACCTGCATAAAAGAAGGGATTTAACCCTTAGAAAGTTCACATAGATTATATTCATTATTGTATCTTGCATAGCTGAACTCCACTGACATTGTGTGTTCTGGGTGTGACACTAAACTGCATCTGATGTCGAGGCTCTAGTTCCAGAGAATGTGGAATACGTCTTTGTTGCTATTATTCTAAAATTCCCTCTGACTCGGAGTGGTAGTACCTGTTAAGGTCACGTCTGTTGGTTAAACAGATCTGTTTAAAAATTAATAGAATTGGATAATAACGCTTGAAACCATTTATCTCTGTGCAAATTATTAGTATTAGATAGGAATAATTGCTACCATACAATTATGCAAACAAAAGATAATGATTATGGACAAATTAAAAAGCTTCATGATCGGAAATGGAAGGTTGAAAATGTAAAGTTTTGATTATAATCAAACATACACAAATTAATCAAATCTCAGCATTAAAGTCGTACGGATTCCCTTGACTCTCTAGCAATCCGTCCCCATCGACCATCGCTCTTAGCAGGTCCTATAAACTGCATCCTGTATCTGCACAAAGCTGATGAATGTAAGTTTTTGCTGGTCAGCCAACACTAGCGAGTCCGTGTGTAGGAGTCCACAAAAGAACTTCACATTAGTTCGTCTATGCTTCTTTGGCAGTGCCCAATAGGTCGTGTCTGTATTACGTGTATCGTTTGTGAGATGGGAGGTAATTGACCGTTCACTTTTGTTTTGTGGGGTGCTGTTTTCAGGATTTGTTAAAAAACAGAATTCTTGTGTAGTCCTCTTCCAGCCTTTTCTTCAAGCTTTTTTGTTAAAGTTCAGTTGGTGCAGCTATACAGTAATACTGACACGGCTACAGCTTGGAAGAATTTGATTTCATACACCGAGAAAAGATGGAGCAAATACTTCTAGCATTTTTCCCCCAAAGAAACTATTATTGCTATAATAAAGTAAAAAAGTAAAGTTGGCGACCATAGTCGAGGGTGACCCGAAGGCTACTCCCTTTTCAATAGCTACTACACCGAGGTGTAGGGAAGGGCGTTACTCCTTTCCCAGGATTGCTCCACTTTACCTTTGATCGATATATTATAATGCTGAGTGTTTAGCAAGGAGGCATCAAGTGTCATTCTTTGAGTCTTTGGTATGACTCGACCTGGGATTAAACCCTGGTCTCCCGGACAATTATAATGATGCTCAACAAAATTGACGAAGAAAGTATTTGTATTTGAAATCTTATTTTGAAATGTTTTTATCGACGATTTTAACATAGCTGTCAGGTTTTAAAACTATATATATATATAAACCTCTCCGCGCGAGGAGGATGTGACACAAGGTCAAATTTTTAGCGGAGTTTAACAAGCTTGAATTTAGAGTTTTCCTTCTCCTAAACCGGTTGCCATACCTCGTTTAAAGAGCCTAGTTGATCATACATTTTACTCATAGGTGAAGGGAGAATAATTGGATTCATACCTTCCCCAAGGGTATTAAGCCCTATATGAAATGTAAAAAGCCTCGTCCAGGATTTGAACTCGGGTCACCGTGTCTATTTTCTACAATGGTAACTATTACACCGTCGATAAAAACGTGTGTGTGTGTCCCTCTTTTTCTTCCTCTACATGCATACACTCTCAACTCACTCTCTCCAAAAGTCAAGTCTAAATAAACCACACACTGATTAAAGATGCATAGAAATATAGTTGTAAATCTTGTCCTTCTAAAATCTGTAATGCTTCTCTAGGCATAATTATGACAGTAGGAACGTTTAAAGTGTATTCGCTTTGTCACTTGAAGCTCGCTCTTTTTTTCTTTCTCTCTCTCTCTCTTCTTGGGACGGGGCCGTTGGAATTACTTTTTATAAATAGACGATAGGATCGCGATAAAAGACTCGAAAACATTTTCTTCTCTTCTCTCTCTCTCGTTTACTTGATCATTCGCTTTGCTTTTCTTTTGCGTACGCGAAGCCGAAGATAAAGACAGCGAAAATGGAAACTTTGAAATATAATGAAGATTTCTATGACTACTGCGCATGGCGGCGTCGCTGTCGGACGCAAGGCATACCGGGATATCAAGAATATGACCCAAGCTCGACGTGTGAGGCGATGTTACCAGTATTAATAAATTATGTACATAGCATAGTTGCTATCAAAATGATGGGATTATTTACGTATAGATCAGCAATTCTGTTTCTGACTTGAATAGAGAGCGCTTTTCATATGTTCAAGAGTGTTTCATGAGCAATTCTGTCTTGGATCAGAAGGTAATATCTATGCACATTGTGAAGATAAAGTCATTGCTGATTATATATATATATATATATATATATATATATATATGCAATCATAAGAAAAATCCTTACAAATAACGCCAAAGTCATAGATTAAAAAAAAAAATCACAAAAAGTGCCTAATCCTCCAAATCATTAATATAAAAAATAAACAGCCAAATAAACAGCTAAAACAACATTCAGAATTAGCACTAACATATTGTACATCTTCAACAACTAACATGCAACCCCCCCCCCAAAAAAACCCACCACCAATACAAACCCTTTCAACAAAATATATATTGCACTCTGACTATACAAAAACGAACAATACCTACAAAAAATCCTCTCAAAGACGACCAATCGTAATGATCATAGCGCTTGGGAGTAAAATTTAGGATAACTTCTCAATTAAGAGGACCCTGATAGAAACTAGTAAGAAAGCCAGAATTCCTCCTATAAAAAAACAGATCATATAAAGCTGAGTGTAGTGGCCTTTAACCAAACTTTATATAAGTTAATTAGTAAAGTTGGCGACTGTAGTCAAGAGCGATCCTAATGGCCCTTTTTCAATAGCTAATATACCGAAGTGTAGGAGAAGGCGCTACTCCTTTCTCTGGTTTGCTCCACTTTACGTACGTTCCTTATAATGCTGAGTGTTAAGCTTGCAGACATCAAGTACCATTATTTGAGTATGGTATGATTGGACCTGGGATTGAACTCTGGTCTCCCGAGCCATAGGTGAGCCCACTACCCACTAGCCGGATATATAACAAACAGTAGACAGTCTCCGTGGTGAAGTGATTAACATGCTGGACTGCAAGATTGTAATAAGTGAGTTCGAACTCCAGTTGCGCCATAACGTTAACTTATGGACTAATACCATTTGGGAATGAATGAACCTCATTGTTTCCCCAACTGCGGGTCGAATAGAACCACAACCGTTCTTTTACAAGGATATCTTTGAATTATCCCCAAAGGTTGGTTGGTTGTTATAGCATATCAATCTTCGTCGTTTATTTAATGTTAAACGGCTGTGAGATTATATCATCAGGCTGACATAAAGTTGGTCGGGTTTCGATCCCAGCTTGAGGCATCTCACATGTTCAGCCGCACTGATGAGTTGTGATACAACAATCCATATGTAGATGACAAATATATTATTTGTAAATGAATAGTTTGAAGTTAACATTTTAAATTAGCCAGTACTCTTTTATTTGCGCCAAGAAATACTTTAAACCTTTTAACGATCTGACACTAATAATGCTATTTAGTTTTTATAAATTATTTGTACACAGTTAAATGATATCAAGAATTGCTATTTAATACAAACAATCCAATTTAACACTAGTCATTTGTTTGTACACAGTTAAATGGTTTAACAATTCTATTCGACCCATAGACGGACTGGTTAGATATTATGGCATATCAACCTAAGTAGGTTATTTAATGCCAAATTCTGTTGATACATATTGAATATATAGATGAATTGTAAACATCTAAACGAGCCAGATCTCATTTGTTAGCACACATTTAAATAGGTATACATATTTTATTTATAAGTTTGTAGGTAATTTTATTTTTTAAAAAGTTAGAGCTAATTTATTTACAAACAAAGTATTGCTATTTTTTGCTCACAGTTACAAATACTGCCATTTAACACTAATAATTCTATTCAACACTATTCCTTCATTTGTTCACCGTTAAATGGTTCAGAGCATTGTTACTTAATACCAATAATTCAATTTTTGTACACAGTTAAACGGTTTCAAGTATTGCTATTCAACACGAATAATTATATTCAACATTACTCATTCGTTTGCACGCTGCTAAATGGTTTCAAGTATTGTCATGTAACACTAACAATTTAATCAAACATCAGTCATTTGTTTGCACTCAGATAAATAGTCAAACTGTCCCATTTCACCCAAAGATAGGACCTTAACAGGTACTACAAATTCAGGTCAGAGTGGACCTAGGAGTAATGGCAATGAACGGGTACTCCTCATTCCATAAAGTTCCAGGATTGAAGCCTCACCATCAGATGCCGTTTTGTGTCAGATCCAGGATGCTAGTTCTATTTGATCCATAAATCGGACTCAAACAAATACTACCACTCCGGGTCAGAGTATATATGGGAGTAATGGCCATGAAGGGGTACTGAACACTCCCAAAAGTTCCAGGATTAGATCCTCGCCATCAGATGCAATTCAGTTTCATATCCAGGACACTGGTTGTGGTTGGGGCCTTACCCCTCTGTAGAGATGCAGTCAGCGTATTCTACTGCTCCAGCCGACTGGGCTGAACCCACGAAGGTTGTTAAGCCATTGAACGAAGAAATCAAACTAAAAGATGAACTAAAGTGATAAGACAAACAGGAATATTTCTTTTGTGTTATTCTTTGACTGTTTTCAACTAGTTTCGACCGAAGGAGAAAAGTTGTTTAAAAAAAAGTTTTTAAAAGTTGATATTCAATAAAAGAGGTGGCGAAAAATGAACTAGTGACGTAGCATATCCATTCATTGAATGAGAAAATTTTTTTTGAGTCTCCGTGACGTAGTGGCTAACGTGCTGCATTGAGACATCATAATAAGAAAGTTGGAACTCCTGTAAGGCTATTACATTTCTTTTTGGACTTATATCCTTGGGAAAACTATGAACCCCTTTATCTTCCGAGTTATTAGTTCCATAATACCACAACTGTTCTTGTAGAAGGACGATTTTGGCATTCAGTAAACAACGAAGGTTGATATGTTAGGAAACCAAACCAAACCAAGTGTCTTCAACTGACTTTTATATGACCTCTGCTATCGTAAACGCCTGATTCGGAAATAGGTATATGTCGCACGTCTCACCAAACGGACGAGTGTGGCACAAAGCCTTGTTTTAGGTGGGTCCGGGCGCAGGGCCGTAGCCCAGACACGCCCGGCGGCTCCAAAAATGCCTCGGGCTCCGTTGGCATTCTCCTAAAAAGTAGTGCCTGAGGCGCCAAGTGATAAACCTAGCTCTTCCAAAGAGGGTTAGAGCCTAGAGGCGGCCCTCTGAGGCCTGAGGATGCCGATCTAGGCGCACCTCGACCGACTGCTACTGGAACCAGGATACACCCGACCAGATCTGCTCACCGATAAAACGCGGCCGACCGTAGTGCGTCCCAGCCCTGCGCCTTCCAGAGCGTAGTGCATACGCTCCACTCTGCTTGGAGGTGATCTCTATTTGGAAGATACATGTTGAGCATTGACGGACTGCGTCTCAAATAAGCTGTGATTGCTTTCGCCAGAAAAACTTGGGTAGCGTAACGTTTATGATCGTAAGGAAATAGAATCGACTGAGTTCAAATCCTGAATGAGATTGCGTTTCATTCCTCGCAAATGCACTTGGAAAATGCATGAACCCTCTTCTTTCTAGACTCAGCTGTAGGAAAATAGTAGAATAAGTTCTTTAGCTTTGATAAGGCACCCAAGTCAAGGAGAAAAAAAAAACTGAATTCAAAACACGAGGAGTACTGCACACTAATACACCATACTTTTGTTATCAGCTCATCCATCAAAACTGATGAGCCCACATATGTCGAGATTAACGAGAGAGCCGTAGCGTGAACTATGGTAGCGACGACTAAAAGTTGGCCTTCTATGCTTGTCGTATTTGGTGATCATAACTTGCGCAAACATTCATTATCATCATCATGTCGTGCCGCTAGCACGGATATTCCTGACCCTCTCTCGCCACTTTTCCCTATCATTCATCGTGTCTGGCTGGTCTTCAGGGCTACATCCCGTATCCTCACATAGCTGCTGTATTTATGTTCGAGCTGGTCGTCCTGCTTTTGCTCGGCCATATGACGGGGTCTGTAGGAGTACATCACTTATGAGCTCGTCCCTGCTTCTCCAGCAATGTCCTGCATGTCTGGTTCGTCTAACTTGGATAGTTTTCGTGATGGGAGGCAGGTGGCCGTATAGTTGGTGCTTTGTGGGGTGTTGCCGCCAGGACTTGTTCAATATTGCTCGCATCATTCTTGTGTAATTGCCGTCTAGCTTCTTCTCAAGCCGTTTTGTTAGCGTCCAAGTAGTGCATCCATACAGTAGTATCGACACGACTGCTGCCTGGAAGAAACTGCGTTTCATTTTATCGGTCAGGTCTGATTTCCATATGATCCATAGCCTATCGATAGCTGTCCACGCCTTCGTTAGCCGCGTGTCGATGTCTTTTTCAGTAGATGAGATACTGCTTCCTAGGTAGGTGAATTTGTCTACTAGTTTCAGAGAGTTTCTGTCTAGTGTGGAGATGTCGCCTGTTTGATTATAGCACATATATTCAGTTTTGTGTGCATTGACATGGAGGCCAATACCCGCGGCGGCTCGTTCCAAACTATGCAGTAGTGTTTCAGCTTGGTTGGGTGTATTTGCCAGAATCGCTATGTCATCGGCGTAGTCGGCATCGGTAATTGTTTTTTGCGGGGTAAGAGTGAAAAGTAACAATTCGGATCGCTTGTAGAAGAATGGTAGTTGGATATAATTTCCCCCTACAGAATAAATCTGAGAACAATTCGCAACGAATTGACAACTTATTTCATTGCCTGAACAAACTTAATCGAATGAATTCAAAATCCTCCTTAGCGTAGATTGTAAAAGTCTTTAGCTTAGATGCGTATAAGAGAACTCGAAGTTTTGAGCAAAAACTTGCATGTTTAAGAAATGTATTGTGCTATGCTGTTCTGTTCAATGCGACACGAGGTTGTTTAGGACGAAAAAGTCCATGCCCATAATTGATAGAAGCACACACGGGTGTGCAAATTTGCTGACGAGGTTGAAAGGGATTTTAAATTCACTCACTAGCGTTCATATCAGGTTTGACCTGGCCATCAAGTAGCCATTTGCAGAAGTACTTAGCCGACAAGGTACGTAATCTCTACAATTCCCTCATATATATTTGTTTGTTCGAGTTTATGGCATATCAACCTTTGTAGGTTATTTAATGCCAAATCCATTTTTATACAAATAAACAGTTCTAATTCAAACAATTCAGTTTAGTACAAGTATAGTTTTTGTCCACACACAGTTAAATGTCAAAAAAGCTCTATTTAAAGTAATTCAGTTTAGCATAAGTACACAATTTAGTTCTATTCGACCCATAGATAGAACCCTATCAGGTGCTACCACTCCGGGCCAGAGTGGACCTGGGAGCGATGTCAATGGAGGGGCCCTCCACATTCTCCAAAGCTCCAGCATTACTGGAGCCTCACCATCAGATTGTTAAGTGTCATATCCATGAAACTCATTGGGGTGGGGATACCCTTCAGTAGAGATGCAATTGGTGTATTCTACAGCCGCAGCTGACTGGTCTCAATGAAATTTGATCAGCTTCTCGATCCGAATTGGTTCTGATATTATTAATTTCTGGTGATCACAACATGATAATCATTTTCTAAGAAAATTTACTCTGAATTATACTTGCCCAGACAGCTGAGGCTGTAGAATATGCTAACACCATCTCTACAGACGAGTACAACCCTCCCAATGAGGGTCCTGCATAACTGGAACCTCGGCATCAGATTATTAATGTCATACCAGGACACTCGTTAGGAGGGGGGGTCTTATCCATCTGTAGAGATGCAGTCGGTTGTTTCTACAGTACCAGCTGACTGGACAATCATCATATAGATTCTTTTAACAGGAATTAAACTGTTTTTTTGCCAACTAGTATTTAAACTGTTGATTTTTTGCTGTTCTGAAAAAAAAAATGAACCGACAAAGGTTGGTATGCTATTAAAAACAATGAAAAAAAAACCGAATAAATGGTTTAGTTTGGTTTGGTTTTACGAATACTTTGTAGGTAACATTTTAAACAGACTAGAGCTCATTTATTTGCACACAGTTAAACGATTTAAAGCATTTTATCCAACACCAATAGTTTTATCTGCTCACAGTTAAAATGGTTGGTTTGGTTCGGTTGACCAATCAAACATTGTAGGTTATATAATGTCAAATTCTCTTTCTCTCTCTCTATATATAGATGTATGATTTGTTAGCATTTTGTTGATAACATATTTAAACAAGCCTGGCCTCATTATTTTGCATAGAGTTAAATGGTTTCAAGTATTTCTGACACGAATAATTCTCTTTACTATCATTCATTTGCTTGCACACTGATAATTGTCAAAGAGTTCTATTTCTTACAATTCAATTCAACATAAATCATTCGTTTGCACATAGTTTAAGTGTCAAACAGTTATATTTGACCAATAGATAGGACCCTATCAGGTACTATCACTCCAGGTCAAAGTGGACCTGAGAGTAATGACAATGAAGGGGTACTCCACATTCATCAAAGCTCCAGGACTGGAGCCTCACCGTCTGAGTGTTTAGTGTCATATCACGGATACTCGTTGGTGGTGAGGTCTTATCCTTCTGCAGAGATGCATTGGGTGTATTCTACAGCCTCACCCGACAGGGCACAATAGTTTTAGACAGCCCAATCTGTGCGATTTTCTTTGTGAGCAAGTTACATGATCGAATACATCACCGAGAACTTCGGTAGTTAACCAATATGAACTGTCTGGTCTCTTGATTTTGTACATTCCGCGATCTTATGGAATTTATCAGTCCAACGTAATATTTCAAAATTTATCCATCAAACGAAACCTTGTTAATTTGCTGAGAAATATAGACTAGGGGAAATTCCACATGAAATTAGTCTTTCACAAAGAGTTATAGGCCAAAACACATTCATCTTTGAAAAACAACACAGATGACACAGCTTAAAGGAATGGATCATCGAATAAGGCTAGTGCATGACAGTCCTTACAACTGATGTTATCTCTAAGTACATTATTATCTCATGATTAATATGGCAGCATAAAATTTATCTGTTTGGATTCAATTTATTAGTTCAAATAGATCTATTTAAAAATATTTGTTTTAGATCGGACCGTGTGCAACCCCCCACCAAAAAAAAAACAAAAAAACTTAACTTCTTCATAATTCCAAAGAGATCTATTTGACCCATAGATTGAACCCCAATAGTGAACTTGATTCTCGAATATCTAGGCAAAAAATGACCCCAGTTGAGTTGACGTGCTATTGAAATTAATCAACAAAAAAGGTTCATATTTATATAGCAGTTGTTTATTTCAGCTTCGGGAATACTCGGCAATTTTCGGTGTGTTATACATATATCATTTATCAGAAATAACTTTATTGTCCTTTTTATGGTGTCAGTATTGACTAACGAGGAAGGTAAACGTTTACGAAAATATAAAGTACATTTGATAGTTAGGAAAACCCAACATTCTATATATGTATCATGTACAAGTAAAGACTTTCTACAGTTTTACAATTGGCAATGTTAACGTTTAATAACTGGTACAAGAAAGTCAATCATATTTTTAAGATATAACTTCCTGTTTTTACAGCTAACATTTTTAGGCTACACTGACTGGTAGAAATACCTAACAGCCAGTTTACACTTTAAGTGACTTCGTTTTGTGTAATTCTTAAGGAAAAAATTTTCTTAAACTTCAAGCAGAAGAGTAAATAAGGATATTGAGACAGTTTATGAAATGATGATAGTTATCTCAACAGAATATCAATAATGAAGATGGAAGAGCCCGCTGTTTTCAACAAAAAGACATACGAGGAATATTAAGAAAAGAATCAAAACTGAAGCTGTATTTACTAATACAGTTGTGAACAATGAATTAATTTTCTTCAAAATAGTCCCTTTGGCACTTGATACTCTTATTTCAGTGAGTTTTCTATGCATCGTAGCACTTCTGAAAATTCTTTTAATACTGTATGCATCTGCAATGGCACATTTTTTTTAATGTTATATATATATATATATATATATATATATTATGCATGATATTTTATATTGACTGATTGTGGTTGGTTGGTTGGTTTATATTGCATATCAACCTTTGTAGGTTATTTAACGCCAAATCCATTTTTATGCAAATAATCAGCTCTATTTCAAACAATTCAGTTGAGCATGAGTACACAGTTTAATTGTCAAAACAGTTCTAATTCAGCTAATTCACTTTAGTCTAAGTACAGATTTTGTTTACACACAGTTAAATGTTAAAACAGTTCCATTTCAAACAATTCAGTTTAGCATAAGCCCACTGTTTAAATTTAAGTACAGTTTAATTGTCAAAAACATTTATATTTAAGCTATTCAGTTTAGTCAAACAGTTCTAATTCAAACAATTCAGTTTAGCACAAATATGCCGTTTAGTTCTATTTAACCCATAGATAGGGCTCAATCAGGTGTTACCATTCCGGGCCAGAGTGGACCAGGGAACAATGGCATTGAAGGGATGCTCCGCATTCTCCAAAGCTCCAGCATCACAGGAACCTCACCATCAGATTGTTTAGTGTCATATCTAGGACACACGTTGGAGGGGAGTCTTATCCCTCTGCAGAGAAGCAGTCGGTGTATTCTTACTTATAATTTCGTCATTGGTTTTTTTTTTTTTGAGTTTTCTCCCCCGCACGGTCATATTGAATAATTTCAAAGAGATTTATTTGACTCATAGATTGAACCCTAACAAGTACTATCAATACGATTTCTTTGTTTTTTTTTTAATCGCATACCAACATTCGTATTTATCTAATACCAAAACCATCATTGTAGAACTGCAATAATACAATTTAATTCATTGCTGGGTGCGAGTAAGGAGTTAATACTTTTTCCATGGGTATTAATTCAAAAGTGAACCTGATAGCGCGACTGGGGTTTGAACTCATTTACTTTGAGGCTACAGTTCAGCACTTTTGCCAGTACGTCACGGGGACTCCTCTAACCCCTTCAGAAAGTAATAGCATGAAACCTTTTGGTTAAAAATTAAAAGGAGATAGTTGCGTATTTATCACTGGTTCTTGCAGTCGGTGTTCGATCCTTGGTAAACGCCAATATTTCACATACCTATTTTCAAGGTAGTTAAATTGCGAAAGAATGATGTAATTAAACATTCTACTCCTCCTGCAACTAAGGCTCCTGGGTTCTTAATTCACCAACAAGGTCGAAGCCAACATCTTGAATCAATAGATAAGTTAAAGAGCCGATCGATACGCCAAGTATCTTGTAATTCATGACGGAAAATGTTCTAGATTCCAAATAGCTTTCTTCTTCCACATGTTTTCTTTCTTTCTATTCAAGTGATTTAAGAGGGTTTCAAGTCGACCGATACGTGTGATGTCACCATCCCGAACCCATGTACAATTCATTACGTCACGATTTTTATCACAAAACCTCACTCCCACCAAAATAACAAAAAACAAAATAATGCAAAAAAAAACAAAAAAAAAACAAAAAAACAAGAAACAAATGTATATTAATGAAATCTTTCAGAAATGGCTCGAATTTCTTACATTAACAATTTTTATTCTTAGTATATGAAAAATTAATCTTTTTAATTTTTGTTTTTTTTATCACAAACTCCAAACTGTTTTACATTATACGATAAGTAGGATAGGTTAAGAAATAAACCAATTGTTATTGCCTACATCTAAACTCTTATTCCGTCTCCTTTATATGTCATGTGACATGGGCAGTTCTTTATTTGTTAGGCTTCTCTATTTCCGCAGTCATTTAAATTTCCGCTTGCATTAAAAACTTATCAGAATTGACATATTTTTGCTTATTGAATCTAAGGTTGAAGGAAATCATCGTTTTTCACATTTTATACTTATTTTATTCTTTAAAAAGTAAAAAAAAAATGCAAATCAAATGCAAAAAATGCTTTGTGCACTTTATGGAGAAGGTATTGGAGATTATTGAATGTATGAAAAGCGGTTTGTGAGATTTCATCATATACATGGTCATTAGGTTTAACGGAAGGTCAAACCCTGCTGAGTTATTTAATACCGAAAAAATTCTTAACCCAAAGATATTACTTGAAAATTATCATTGCTACAGAGATCGAACATATTAAAAATATCAAAATGATGCTATGAAAATAATTTTCTCTATTTCTTTCATAAATTCAGCGAAAAACCTTCCTGGATCCTATTTCTGTGTACAATAAGGAATTTAGATATAATGAACATATTTTATCATGGAAAACTTATCTCCCACACGATCGATCTATCCTCTCCCTACATTCTATATATTCTATGATAAAAATACAAAAAAAACCCCATCAAAAACAGTAGTACAGCGAACAAAGCCCCCAAATGCTCAGAGACTTGAAAAACGGATCACCCAATCCCAACCAGACCTAGTTGTAATAAACAATAAGGAACAAATGTGACAGTGGACTTCACTGTTTCAAATCACAGAGCAAAACCAAAGCTAAGTGAAAGACATGAAAAATCACCAGAGATTTAGCATATCAACCTTTGTAGGTTAGTTAATGCCAAATCCATTTTATACAAGTTAGTAAGTAAAGTTAGCGACCATAGTCGAGGGCAACCCGAAGGCTCACTTTTAAATTGCTACTACACCGATGGTGTAGGGGAGGGCGCTACTCCATTCCCAGGATTGCTCCACTTTACCCTTGATCCTCACCGTATAGTGCTGAGTGCAAAGCAAGATGGCATCAAGTACAATTTTTTGAGTCTTTGGTATGACGTCGTGGGATTGAATCCAGGTCTTCCGAACCATTGGTGAACACTCTACTAGGCCAATAACAATTCAGTTTTGCATAAATACAGTTTAGTTGTCAAAAACAGTTCTATTTCAAGCTATTCAGTTTAGTCAAACAGTTTTGTTTCAAACAATTCAGTTTAGTATAAGTGTTGTTTTTTGTTTACACACAGTTAAATGTTAAAACTGTTATATTTCCAACAATTCAGTTTAACGTAAATACAGTTTCAATGTCAAAAAGAGTTCTATTTCAAACAATTCAGTTTAGCATACACAAACAGTTCCATTTCAAACAATTCACTTTAATATAAGTGCGCAGTTTAAATCTTAAAGCAGTCCTATTTCGATCAATTCAGTTCAGCATAAGTATGCCGTTTAAATGTCAGAACATTTCTATTTTAAACTATTCAGCTTAGTATTAGGACCCTATCAGGTGCTACCACCCCGGGCCAGAGTGGACCTTGGAGCGATGGCAAAGAAGGGGTACTCCGCATTCCCCAAAGCTCCAGCATAACTAGCACCTCACCATCAAATTGTTTAGTGTTATATCCAGGACACTCGTGGCGGAGGAGGTCTTACTCCTCTGCAGATAAGCAGTCGGTCAAAGAGATTTTTTTTTAAATTGTGAAATGTGAAGGTGACAGTAATACCAACCATAGTCATAGGACTCGGAACAATCAACAAGAAGTTAAAGGAGAGAATGGTGTAAATAGAAATCCGAAGAATTGAGACAGTCCATACCACGGCACTATTGAAATCGGTAAAAATATTTAGAAATCCATTTTTATTCATATAAACAGTTCTATTTCAAACAATTCAGCTTAATATAAGTACACTGTTTAGTTTTATTTGACCCATATATAGGACCTATCAGGTGCTACCTCTTCGGACCAGAGTGGACCTGGGAGCGATGGCAAAGAAGGGTTACTCTGCATTCCCCAAAGCTTCAGCATTACTGAAACCTCATCATCAGATTGTTTAGTGTCATATCCAGGACACTCGATGGAGGAGTCTTACCCTTCTGCTGAGAAGCAGTTGGTTGTTTTTATAGCCCCAGTCGACAGGGCCTCTTAGAAAATGACTCCCATGAAATTCTCTGGGATTTTTCTGATACAAACGGATCCCCCAATCCTGACAAGAAGATCAGACCATGTATGAATTAACAAGAATCATAGAACTTGTTTGGTTGACTTTGATGTTTCAGATGGACCACAGAGTGAAAAAAAAAAAAAAAATTGAAAAAATACTTGGATCTTGCCAGAAAGCTGTGGAGCATAAAGGTAATGATGATATTAGTTGTAGTTGGAACCCTTGGAACAGTCTCCAAAATAAACAGGGGAAACTAGAGATCAGAGGAAGATTTGAGACCATCAAACCACAGATTAGCTCGGATACTTAGAAAAGTCCCGGAGAGTTAATGAGATTTGCTGTCTTTAGAAAAACCACCTGGCACAAGGAACAATTTAATAATAATATTGCATGGACCTTGCCCGAGGACTGAAAAAACTGTGAAACATGAAGGTGACGGTGAAAGTAATTGTTGTTGGTGCACTTGGAACATTCCCAAAAGTTTTGGAGGAATTGAACATTAGAGAAAGAATCGAGACCATCCAGACAACAGCAGTGTTAAGATCGGCTAGAATACTCAGAAGAGTCCTTGAGACTCAAGACTTGCTGTTCCTCAGACTTCAGTGAAATACTATAAAAAGTGAAATGAATACGTGGGTCGGCTGAAAAGTTCATAGTCTGACTAAGATACTCTAATGGAATAGACTAAATGAAAACTATTTTTCTATATAGTCTCCCTTGCGGTCCACACACTTCTTCCATCGGTGATACAGGGTTTGAACTTATTGATCATTATAATCAACTGCAGAAATGACATCATCGTATAAACTTTTAAGTCTATCCTTGTAAATAAATAAAGTGGGGGGTACCAGTTGTAATTGGGGCCCTTGGAACGGTTCCCAAAGACCTGGAAAAGAGATTGAGGGAATTTAATATCAGAAGTATGGAGAGTATCCAGACCACAGCACTGTCAAAATTAATTAAAATATTTTGAGTTCTAGAGAACCGAGGAGACTTGCTGTCATTCGGGTTTCAGTGTGAAAAACTCGCTTACAGTGAAAATTATAATTATAATATGCGCGGGCGCGTGCGTGTTAGTGTGTGTGTTGACTGACAAGTGATCTTTATTGCAGACCTGCTTTGTTTAGGGTGGTTCATGTTTCGCTTGACTGAGATGCACACGCTTGGTTGCAGAACATTTCTTGCGGCTTGCCAAGGCAGAACGTGTAAATTTCAAAGAAGGGATTAGCGAAATCTACCGGTGAGAGTCCTATTCCGGATGCTATCTTTGAAACTCGCCTGCGTGACTCTACCAGGTTCAGAAGTTCGAGCGGTCTTTTGAGGATCTGTAACAGGTGGATATAGTTTAATCTAGTGCCACCACCTCCTCCTCCACACTATAACTGGCATGACCAACCCTGGCAGGATCCAATGATCTCGCTGGCATCCTTGGAACACACAAGTTGCCTCACCCCATTAAGGTAGATAACGAAGTGAGTCTCTCTCACGCTAACATTCTCCCCTTTCTCTGTACACACACGCACAGATTTGGTAACATACGTATATATATATATATATATATATATATATATATATATATATAAAGAAAGCAGAAAAATAGAATAATCCAAATAGGTGAATCTATTGTGATGTAAAATCAATGTTAAACGTTTCGGTTTCAATAACCTTCATCAGGACTTTTATACCAGGAGAATTGTTCACACAGCGATGGATGCTTGTC
Source organism: Sepioteuthis lessoniana (assembly GCA_963585895.1). NCBI lineage: Eukaryota > Metazoa > Mollusca > Cephalopoda > Myopsida > Loliginidae > Sepioteuthis > Sepioteuthis lessoniana. The sequence goes on along the minus strand of OY757920.1, from coordinate 70,107,797 downwards.
GAGTTAACAGGAGCAAATAAAATGTATACAACGAAAAGAGGAAAACGTGCACATAGTGTTCTTAATTTAAAGATATTAAGTACGTGTTTGGCACGTGGAAAGATTTGAAAATGTTGGATTTTATAAAGAGACGTAAAAAAATCCTCGCGTCTCCTAAAGAAATACTCAAAGATAGGTAAGTTTTCATATATACAGATCGTTTTGAAGTCATCTATGTTAGATGTCGTGTAAGAATGTATTTGGTATTAATTCTCCTGTTATCAAAGTCCTGATGAAGGTTATTGAAACCGAAACGTTTATCGTTGACTTTACATCACAATAAATTCACCTATTTGGATTATTGTTTTTCTGCTTTCTTCATACTGTCGGATTTAGATCCATATTTACTTTCATATGTATATATGAGAACTAATCTACTTTTCCCTGTGTAATTATATTTATCTATTCTAGTCTTTATGCGCACGCATATATGATATATCTCAGTCTGTTCATTTTAAAACTTTTTCTTCACTCTGTTCAGTTCCATCAACACTAAAAACAATACCTATAGTCTCATATGTCTTCTATAAAACTGATGACTCATTCATTAGATGGACTATTTGGAAGTTTCATCTGATGATTATATCTTCGATTCTATAGAAGAAATTTAACTAACTCATGATACAAAACTAGGGTGAGATCCTAATTCCTTTTAGTTTTTATACTGCTATGCTGGTCAGTATTTGAGCATTTCTTATTTATCAAATGCATTTAAAATCATTGTTCATTTTCATCTCTCTCTCATATATAAGCATGTTTGATTAAATAATAAAGATACATTTTCTCTATATAATTTTATTAGGATCCTTTTAAGTTTCCCGACAGATGTTTTGGTTTTAGCTTGGAGTTGGGAGATGAATTTACCGAAATTTGATTATAGTGGTGATTTCAACAAGAATTTTTTGAAATTTAGATTCGAGAATAGAGCGGCTTTTAAGATGTAGGACAATGGAGCTAGAATCATTAAGATGCATCGTAGTGGTTAAACCAACGTATGTATTATTTTCGTTGGAGACAGTCTCCCAGGGACATTTGAACATATATACGACGTTTGTCCATCAAGAAGTTACGTGGAGGGGGAAGAGTTATGGGAAATAATTAGGTTGGAAGTTTTAAATTTGTTGTAATAAATGATTAGGCTAATTTTTTTGTAGGATCGGTAAGGAGAGCATTTTTGGATAAAGTTTTCTAATATATGTCCATCTATCTTATAATCATTATGAAATTGGTTCTTGTATTAAAGGTTTATTGGTTGTTTATAATTTAGGGTATTGTCTATGTTATATTGTTCAGTTTTTATTAAAACGTCGTATATATGTTCAAATGTCCTTTGGGAGTCAGTCTCCAACGAAAATAATACGTATGTTGGTATTATCATTACGATGAACCTTAATAGTTCATTCACTATAGCCCTATATCTTAAAAGCCACTGTTCCCAAATTAAAATTTCGAAAAATTCTTGTTAAAAACACCACTTTAATCAATTTCGCTAAATTCATCTACCAACTACAACCTAAAACCAAAACACTTGTCAGGAAACTTGAAAGGATACTAATAAAACTATATAGACAAAACGTATTTTTATTAAAACACGTTTTGTCTATATAATTTTATTAGTATCCTAAATCTATATGATTTAAACATTTTTGATTAAATAATAATTTAATCAAAACGTATCTTTATTATCTAATCAAACATGCTTAAATGACAGACTGCTGTCCAACTAAACACACATGTCTAAAATGTATGTCCCGTTGATGGCAAATGCTTAATGGAGAAAGTTATATATAAAGTCACTGAAGAGTGACAATGGGCTAAAACCATCGAACGAATCGAGAAACAGAGATTTTATAACCATAAAAACCTTTCCACAAGAGATTTTACACCGACAGTATAGCATTATCTTTGTCGACATAGGATTATAATGACAAATTCAACAATTCTCTAACCGTTGAAAGGAAGATTATAAAAAGAGCTCATTGTGTGAAGCAAGCTCGAGAAATTATTGATAAAATTTGGAGGAGAAATTAAATATTACTTTCCACGAACAGAACATCTTCAAAATAAGAAATCCGAGTTCATTCGCATGTGTAGATATGAAAATAAGACCTTCTAAATCAACTTAATTAAATAAAAAAATGTGCTGGTTTAAATAAACTAAATAAATAAACATTTGTATTTATTACTGCGTTCCTCTTAACGATGGATGGGATGATTGCAGACGGTAGTTACAAAAAAAAAAAAAAAAAAAAAAAAAAAGAGAGGAAAAAAATTAACCAGCTACTGAAGCGTCTGACGATTGATAAAAAATTCGTCAAATGCTTGTGCTAACTAACCAGGTTTTAACGATTCCTGGACCCCCCCCCAAAAAAACCGCGATTTTAATCACGGTCTCTTTCTCTCTCTCTCTCTATATATATATATATACACACACACACACAGAAATCAGTCTGTTCATCTTTCTTCCACCCAAATTCATAGTCAGTCAATCAATCTACACTATACATGTATGTATCATTCCTCAGTTATTTTTCTGATTCATATTTATCAATCTGAGTCTGTTTATATCTATCTATCTATCTATTTAACTCTGCATATTCATATTTATCCAAATGCACGTGTATTGTACGTGTTTATGAGTGCATACAGGTGCACATGCATTACTGGCTGACAGCCGTTCCCTGTGAAGGTGTCCGTCACGCTAGATTAAATCAGACAGGAGATTTTAAGGTTTGGCATGTGCCGAGAAAAGTCGTTTTGGATTTATCTCCCTTCTTTTGATGTTTGAAGAACGAAACAATTAGATTCGCATTCACAAGGGCCGGCTATTTATACCGTTTTGGACACTCTCGTTATCATCGGTTGCCAGAAACAAAACAGGTATAAAAACAGCTTTTCTGTGCATTCTCACATGCACACACTAACACACGTAAACATGCACACATACAGTGGCATATATATATATATATATATATATATATATATATATATATATATACACGTATCCATTACTACACGCATATACAAGGAGGTGTGCTTAGCGTAACGTCTATTATCGCAAGAGATGGAATTGGTGATCTGAGTTCAAATTCTAGACGAAGTTGATGTGTTTCACTTCGTGCCCATTTCCTTGGTTAAGGAATATACCCATCTCTTCTCCCTCCTCTCCAAGCTATGAGTAAAATTCTAAGACAGACTAAGTTCTTTAGCGTTGGTTGGGCAACCAGTCTAGGAGAAAGAAAACCCTAAATTAAAGCGGTGTTTATAGATTGACCTTGTGTCACATGCTTCATGTGTCGGAGGGGGTTGGTAAATACAAACATACACACACACACACACACACATATATTTTATCATCCACAGATCTGTTCCGTTCTATCAGAACTCATCAGTGTGGCTAGACGGGCTAGATTCCCGAAGCTGGGATCGAAACCCGGTTGACTCAAACGCCAATCCAAGATTCTACCACTCAATCACGAGGAACCCAGCGACAGCGAAGTAAATTTAAACGGTTATGAATCACAATTGGCTAGACGGGCTATATATATATATATATATATATATAGAGAGAGAGAGAGATTGATCGATGTAGATATAAATATAGAAGCATAGAAGTAGATATACATTGACACTAGAATTCTATACATTCGATATGGATACCATTAGATATTATCTATTAAAAAAACATATAGAAGTCTAAAAATAAATACATCCCATATATGTATTTATGCAATTCTATTTTTGTATAATGTTCCATTTGAAATATTTAAATCCTGTTATCTTCAGTTTAGAAGAAAATTAAATTTTTATTGGTAAAGGAGAACTTATTGATAGGTAATATATGTAAGTAAGTTGGCGACTTAAGTCGAGGGTGACCCGAAGGCCCCTTTGCAATAGCTATGACACCGGGGTATAGGGGAGGGCGCTACTCCTATCCCTAGATTGCTCCACTTTACCCTTGATCCTTACTTTATAATGCTGAGTATTAAGCAAGGTAGCATCAAGTATTATTTTTTGAGTCTTTGGCATGACTCGACCTGGGATTGAACCCCGGTCCTCCGGACCGTTGGCGAACACTCTACACATTAGGCCAATAGAAAGCTGCAATTTGGAAAGAAAGACCACTTTCAATTTATATTATTCTTATTATTATACTCATCATATATGTACACTTAGAAAATATCCGTGCCCAGTTGGCTGGGGCTGTCGAATACACCGACTGCACCTCGGCAGAGGGGTAAGACTCCTCCAACTGGTATCCTGGATATGATACTAAATAATCTGATGGTTTCAGTACTACTGGAGCTTTGGGGAATGCAGAGTACTCCTTCATTGTAACACTCCCAGGTCCACTCTTTCCTGGAGTGGTAATACGTGATAGGACCCTATCTATGGGTCAAATAGAACTGTGTAAATACGCTAAACTGAATTGTTTGAAATAGAACTGTTTTGATATTTAAACTGTGTGTCAACAAAAAATTATAGTTATACTAAACTGAATTGTTTGAAACTTTTATTAAAATGACTTAATTCGACATTAAATGACCCGAAAAGGTTGATACACCGTTAAACAAAACAACCAACCAACTTAAGAAAATACCCGTTACTGCTTGGCCAAACAAAAATAATATTCTAAAGTATATTTTGTTCAAGGTTTATTTTATGAGAGCTTGGGAAAACTTCCCAACCATACACATTTTTGGTTGTGGGGGATAGCTATTTAAGCAATACTCTGAAATCTAAAAGAATGTCAATATAATTTGATTGTTTTTTAGGCATATCAATCCTTGTGGGTTATTTAATGCCAAACCTTGACAATGTAACTTATTAATATAGAAAACCAAATAATGTACATGTGTATTAATATAAAAATCGACCATCCATTAACAACCACAAAAAAACGAAATAAAATGATCACTTACAGGTTTGCCTCAAATTCTAGGAACACTGAAATTTTCTATAAAGCCACGATAGTATAAGAAGCAATGGACACCATATCAAATTCAGTTATATTTACAGCAAAATCCTAAACAACGGAGGATGAACAAGAAATAGAAAAATAATGATTTAACAGACCAAAAGCCTTAAGTTAAATGTCGACAAGTTTTCCAATTAAGTATTTTACTAAATCTCCAACACTTAAATTGTTAAAAAATCACATTAAATCAAGCAACTGTTGCATGAAATATAAGAATAAAATAATTATTATGCATACTATGAAAATCTTCAAAGAACAAGACAGCAACCATAATGCAAGATGAGGATATCCCCGTGGCGTAGAGGCTAACGAGCTGGACTGCCTCATCGAAGTGACTGAGTTCGAGCTCCAGTAGCGCTATTCCGTTCACTTTCGGACTAATATTGTTAGGAAAGGCATGAACTTCCTTATCTCCTGGGGTATGAGTTAAATAGTATCACAGAGATTCTTCTGCAAGATTAACTTTAGTATTAAATAACCCACGAAGGTTGATATGTCATTATACAAAGAATCCTTCATATAACGAGAGAGAGAGAGGTGGGAAGGAGTTAAATGGAAATTGTCTTATAGACTATACAATATTATGATACTATCCAGGGTTCAATCCCAGGTCTAGTTATACCAAAGACTCAAAAAGCGTACTTGATGCCTCCTTGTTTAGCACTCAACATTATAAGGTGTGGATCAAGGGCAAGTGGGGGTCATTTAGGGAAAGGAATAGCGCCCTTCCCTACACCTTTGTGTAGTAGTGATTGAAAAGGGATCCTTTGAGATGGACTACGGTCGGACAACCAACTATTATATGCAATATACAGAGCAATATTAGAAAGAATGAAAAGGACGATGAAAGAATCTATTTTAGAACAACAGAATTAAATTGAAAAAAGAAAAAAGATTATTCAATAATAATTTAATTTTCTCAAATAGAAAACATTGTTACACTACATTACCAAGCTACTTGGTTTGGTTTGGTTTCTTTGTTTAATGGCATATCACCCTTCTTGGGTTATTTGATGCCAAATCCATCCTTCTAGAAGAACAGATGTGATGCTATTTAACCTGGGAGGTTAAGGGGGTTCTTCTTTTCAAGAGTATTTGTCCGAAAATGAACGTAATAGCTCGACTGGAGTTCGCACTCGCTTATTACGATTCCGTAATCTAGCGCTGTAACCATTACACACGAGGACACCCCTATACCAAGCTACTTATAGAAAATGAAAAAAAGAAAGAAACAAAAGCAGTTAAATCATTGATAATTCAACTGGATGTTGTAAATAAAAAGTTCTAACATTTATATGTTAGTACTTTTTACTTACAACTTCTAGTTGTATGGTAAAAACAATTGCAGTCTGTGTTTCGGGGGGAAACAAAGAAAAACTATGCCTATTGGATTAACCGGAAATTAGCAAACTGCTAAATAAGAAAACAGAATTGATTTCCTAACAGACATTTAAATGAATTCCTTGTATGCAATTTACCTACTAGATTAATAGCCTCCATATGTAAACGTAGGAGTCCTCGTCGCGTAGTGGCTTACGTACTGGATTGTGATATCACAGTGAGTTCGAACTCCAGTCGCGCCATTATGTTCACCTTCAGATTAATGCCCTCGGGAAAGGTATGACTCCCATTATTCCTTACAGCAATGGGTTAAATATAAAGAGTACCACAACTGTCCTTCTACAAGGATGGTTTTTGGATTAAATAACCCACAAAAGTTGATATGCCACTAAAAAAGAAGCCAAACAAAACCCAATTAAAATGTCATCATCAAGTCGCGCTGCCTGCACGGATCTCCCTCTCTATCGCCACCCGTCTCAATCGTCCATCGCTCCCGGAGGTTTTCCAGGCTACATCCTGTATCGGCACAGAGCTGTTGTATATAGGTTCAAGCTGGTCATCTTGCCTTTGCTCGTTAACCACCCCAAATCCTGTATTTTGTCAAAACTATTATTGCACATGTACACTTCTTGTACCACACGATAATCTTTTTAAAAACAAATATCAAAAACTAACCAGTGGAGTCTTCATTTTCCGTCTGATGACCCTAGTGACACACGTGAAACTCAGCGTAATGGGTAGAGCAAGGCAGGGTTGGAAGTACAGCTGTATTGTTATTTTAAAATTTTAGGCTTTAAACTAGTTCAGTTCAGAAAGCATTGAGTACTTTTAAACTCATTTTTCTATAAACAATTTGTTATGATTATCAATTATATATCACTCTCTGCCCTGGACATCCTTCACTCACACACACACATTTTGGAGGTGTCCCATAACTTCTTTCTTTGTTGAGGTGCAATGCCAGATAATTAACCTTCATAGTACCTCTTCAAGCAATGGGGTTATTATGCAGTGCCCATTTTCTCTCCAAGTAATATGAGACAGTTGGTATTGGATTACATGGTATCAGTTGTATGGAATGATCCCTGACCTGACATATCACCTAACGCCCCATTTTTTAGCAAGGTTAAAGAGTATCCAACTGTCCTATTTATTCATATCCGAAGGAGAAACAGATTCATACCTTTCCCGGAGTTTGAACTTGTTTCGCCAATTTCCTGTAACATACTTATTTCGGCACCTCTACCATTTCTCAAAACAGTCTGTACTGTCCTCTTTAAGAATGCACATTGACAGGTGTGGATTGACAGACCTTGGAGATCCAATGTTGTAAAAAAAAAAAAAAAGTCAACCCCAAAAAACAATGATCAAAACAAGAAAACATGCTGCTCTCGTCATGGTTAATGAACATGCGCATTTAGACCGCACTCGCTAGAGCTTTTGGCCTTCAGGGTGGGTAAAAGTAATATTACTTTGGATGAAGTATTTCTTCTTTGACTAAAATGAAGGCTTAAAATGAAAACAAGTAAAAAAAAAAAAAAAAAAAAAAAAAAAAAAAAAAAAATTAATGCCCCCATAACGTAACAATCATCTTTACTGATCATGAAATCTTATTTTTTTCATGTTGCTAATCTATCTCATACCGTCCTGTGCCATCACCATTTTTCTCATATAATAGGATCCAGGCCTTACACAAGGTCTGCAAAAGATGTGGAGTAATGGGCCTAACCTTGACACGCTGGCCCATGACGTGTTGGCGGGGACCTTGGATGGAAAGTGGTTCTTAAAAACTGGTTGCCTTGCCGAGGCTAGAGAACCCAGTTTGTCCACTTTATTCTTAGCTAATGGGAGGAAAAGATCCATGTTTTTCCCAACGTCTTTTTACGCGTAGTTAACGAAAACGGCCAGAATTTGAACTCAGCTCACCAAGTTTATTTTCTGTATGTGGTGTAGTAGCAGTGATCGTGGCGTGGGTATGTGTGTGTAATTCTAGCGTTATTTAGTTTTAATATTGGAATTTTGGGTGGTCCCGTTTTAAATATGAAACTTCTTCATGGTTTAGAATTTGTTGAATTCTCCGAAGAATTTACTGTTTATTTCAGCTGCTTGATCTCCAGAAATTTCCAGAAACAGGTTGAGAAGATAAGTACTATAATTCATCTGCCAAAAAATTTGAAAAAAAAAATGAATAAATCAAGAAAGGAAAATATCCTAATAAATAAGCCAGAAATATAGAAATAAAATAATTATGAATATCAATATTAATAAAACCTACAGAATATTATCTATATTATCATTCTATTCGTTTGTACGCACCAACTTCATCCTTTTCAACTAAGGATCAGAATATAGTATCAGTGCAATGTACCAGGACCTTCTGTTAGGTTTTCCAACCGAGAAACCTATTTAATATCAAGCGCGAAAGAAATGATAAAAACGTAGAAGGAATAGTGAATTTGGAAAAATAGAAAGTAAAACATCTATAGAAAACCTGGTGAAAGGGAAAAATAAATTCGTATATAAAAAGGTTGGGTAAAGAATGAAGACGAAAAAAAAAAAAAATTGGAGATAAACTTGCCGGTTGAGCGAAAGATTGAAAGGCATAAAATTGTGATACATCGAAATTTTTTTGAACTTTGAATTCAAACCAGCTGTACTCCTCTTAACAAATTGACCTTGTGTCTTATCCTACACCTGGCAGAAGGGTTAGCCAAAATTGTGTTGTCTATAACGCGGAGAAGAATCATTAGCATTCCAGAAACTATTTGGATAACTTAACTACTTATTCATATTCTCGCTGTTGTTTACAGGATGTTTCGGTCGATACATTTTTCAGCCTACGTCAGGTTTATCATCCAAGAGAGAAAAAAAATCTTTTCTAATATACCAACCTGACTATTCTATGTGAGCTAAGTACCCAGACGATTCTAAGCATAAGCCTTAGGTTACTTACAGTACTTGCTTTTTTCTGAGTGGTCACCCAAATAAACTACGATGAGCCTTTGGTTTTACTGCTATAGAGTTTGGTATTTGATAATATTCGTTTTTTAGTGTATAATGTTCCACTAGTAATGAAATCCTAGTTGGTCTAATCAGTAGAGTGTTCGCCAATGGTCCGGAATACCAAAGACGACAAAATAGTACTTGATGCCGCCTTGCTTAGCATTCAGCATTATAAGGTAAGGATCAAGGGTAAAGTGGAGCAATCCCGGGAAAGGAGTAGTGCCCTCCCCTACACCTCGGTGTAGTAGCTATTGAAAAGGGAGCCTTCGAGTAACCCTCTACTAGAGTCGCCAACTTTACTTTTATACTTATTTACAGGCGATACTAATTCATCAAGTCGTGCTAATAGGCCCGATTCCGTTGACATTCTCTTAAGTTCCACCCTTATCAGCCATCGCTCTTGGCAGGTTCTTTAGACGGTACTCAGTGTCTGCTCAGAGCTGATGAATGTAAATTTTTGCAAGTCAGCCAACACTGGTGTTTGGCTTTATGGCATATCGACCATTGTAGATCATTTAATGCCAAATCCTTTATATATATATATATATATATATATATATATATATATATATATATATGATTTCTAAACATTTTGAAGATAAAATTTTTAAAAGAAGCCTGAGCTCATTTTTCCCCCAAGGTAAAAGGTTTCACTTAATTTCAAGCAATTCAGTTTAGCATAAGTACATTTTTTTTTATTTACACACAGTCATTGGTTTGAATAGTTTTTTCTTTACACATAGTTAGATGTAAAATCAGTTCTATTTCAAACAATTCAGTTTAGCATGTCTACTTAAATGGTTCCAAGTATTGCAATGTATCACTAACTATTCAATTAGAAATCAGGCATTTGTTTACATAATTAAATGATCAAACAGTTCTATGTCAAACAATTCAGTTTAGCACAAGTACACAGTTTTTTGTTGACACACAGTTAAATGTAAAAGCAGTTAATTTCAAACAATTCAGTTTAGCGTAATTACATAGTTTAGTTCTATTTGATCCATAGATAGGACCCTATCAGGTGCTACCACTCCGGGCCAGAGTGAACCTGGGAACGATAGCAATAAAGAGGTACTTCGCATTCCCTCAAGTTCTAGCATTACTGGAGCTTCACCATCAAATTGTTTTGTGTCATATCAGGACACAACACAGTTGTGTCCCCGTGTAGAAGTCCACGGGAAAATGTCGCTCTTGAGTTCATCCTGGCTTTTTCAGCAGTGCCCAGCGTGTCTTGTTTATCTTACGTGGGTGGTTTGTGAGTCTGAAGGTAAGTGGACGGATAGATGCTGTTTTGTGGGAAGTTACTTCCATGATTTGTTCAAGGCTGCATACATGATCCTAGTGTTTTTTTTTTTTATCTAGCTTTTACTCCATGCGTCTCGTTAAAGTCCAAGTAGTTTAGCCATACAGTAGTACTTACACAGCTGCAGCTTAGATTTTATTTTATTAGAGAGATCACATTTCTTTATGATCGATAATCTGTCAATACCAGTCCATCCCTTTCAAATGCGTATGTTGACATTGTAAATGAGACATAGCTACCTTGGTATGTGAAGTGGTCTATTAATTCTAGAGGCCTACCATTTAATTTAGAGATATCTCCATCTTGTTTAAAACACATGAATTATGTAAGATTAACAAAAACGATAAGACAAATAGGAATATTTCTTAGTAATCACTTGTTTTTTTTTTTAGATTATTCTCAACTAGTTTAGACTCGAGGTTTTCGTCAAACGAAAAGTTTTTGCGAATCGTAGACAAATTCACGTACCTAGGAAGCAGCGTCGAATCAACCGAAAAGGACATCGAAACGAGGTTAACGAAAGCATGGACAGCTATCAATAGGCTATCGACTATATGGAAATCAGACCTAACCGATAAAATGAAACGCAGTTTCTTCCAGGCAGCGGTCACATCGATACTGCTATATGGATGCACTACATGGACGCTAACAAAACGGCTAGAGAAGAAACTAGATGGCAATTACACAAGAATGCTGCGTGCAATCCTCAACAAGTCCTGGCAGCAACACCCCACAAGACACCAACTGTACGGCCACCTGCCCCCTATCAGGAAATCTATTCAAGTTAGGCGAACCAGACATGCAGGACATTGCTGGAGAAGCAGAGATGAACTCATAAGAGATGTACTCTTATGGATCCCCACACACGGCCGCGCAAAAGCAGGACGACCAGCACGAACGTACATTCAGCAGCTATGTGAGGATACAGGTTGTTGTCCTGAAGACCTGCCTAGGGCGATGAACGATAGGGAGGAGTGGCGAGAGAGGGTCAGGGATATCCGTGCTGCCAGCACGATATGATGATGATGAAAAATACCAAAGAAAACGTTTTGATCAGAGTTTTTAAAAGAATTGATATGCAATTAAAGAGATGAAAAAAATGAACAGGTAATGTAGCATATCTATTAGTGGAATGAAAATTATTTTTTGGTATCCAAATGTTTTAAAACTGAATATTTCATGATCTCTGCTAGTGAGATGTACACGAGAGAGATATTTATTAGACGGGGATGGGATATATTTCAAATAAGTCGTGATTGTTTTAGTTAAATATTTTGTAAGCATTTGATTATTTAGATGTTTATGTGGCAACCTATACCTGTCTATTTCAAAGCAGCGTTTTGAGAATGGTTTAGTTTTATTTTAAAGCCATTTGGCTTGGTTGGGTTTTATGGCATATTAACCACTGTCGGTTATTTAATGCCAAAACCTCTTCCTACATATCTATTAAACATATATGATTTGAAAACATTTTTAAACAAGCCTGTGATCGTTGTTTTTGGCATAGAGTTAAATGGTTTCAAGTATTGCTATGTAACGCTAACAATTTAATTTAACAAATTTGTTTGAATTCATTCAAATGGATATACATATAATTGTTAAGTGAATCGGTGGATATTTCATTTTTAAATGATTTAAAACTAATTTGTTTGCTCACTAGTATTGCTATTATTTCTACAGTTAAATGTTTTCAATTATTGCGAACATTAGCAATTATATTTAATATTAACCATTTGTTTGCAGACAGGTGCTTACAAGTTTGGTTATTTAACGCTAATTATTCAACACTATTTTATTCATTTACACACAGTTAAATGTTTCCAAGAATTGCTTATGTAATACCAATAATACATTTTAGACTCACGGTTAAAGAGTTTTATCTAACACTAAAATCCTATTCAACATTACTCATTCGTTTGCGCACTGTTAAATGGTTCCAAATATTGCTATGTATCACTAACAATTTAATTAAACACTAGTCATTTGTTTACACAGTTTAATCGTCAAAATGTTCTATTTCTAACAATTCAGTTTAGCATAAGTCATTCGTTTGCACACAGTTTAAATATCAAAGTTTTATTTGACCCATAGATAGGATCCTATCAGGTGCTACTTCTTCGGGTTAGAGTGGACCTGGGATCAATGGTAATGAAGGGGTACTCCACATTCATCAAAGCTCCGGGACTGGAGCCTAACTATCAGATGGTTTAGTGTCATATCCAGGACACTTGTGGGCAGGGGTCTTATCTCTTCGCAGAAATGCAGTCGGTGTATTCTACAGTTCAGTCGACAAGGCTGAATTTGAAGACATTTTACACATTTATCTTCGTATGCTTCTATAATGGTCGTGATATTGTCCAATACATTTTAAAAATTCTTTTTATGATGGTGAATTTTGCATTTAGTTGATTATAAACGGTAGTTTTGAATAATATGACTAAGCGTCTCTATGTGCTCGAGTGTGTGTGTAATTTTGTATGTAACTGATAGAGAATCTAGATGACTCAATGCGTGTCTGTATGTATATATTCAACCTCTACTCTATGAACAGGATGCAACACAAGGCCAATTTTTTAGCGTTTTTTAGCTGGTGTGAATTCAAAGTTTTCCCTCTCCCTGACCGATCACCATGCCAGGGTTAAAGAGCCCAGTCTAATCTACTACAGCTGGGAGAGAAAAATAGTCAGATTTATACCTTTCACAAGGGTATTAGTGCTTTGTGAAAATCAGCTTCGTCCAGGATCTGAACTCGGGTCGCTGTGTCCATTTACTACGACGATATGAACGCCTCTTTGTATGTGCGTATATTTACCCAACCACTCCTTCACGAGCAGGATGCGACACAATGTCATTTTAAAGCGAATTATAGCTGGTTTAAATTCAGAAGTTTTTCTCCTCTTAGACGGATCGTCATACCTAGGTTAAAGAGTACAGTCTGGCTTATTATTTACCAATAGCCGGCGGAGATAGCTGGATTCATACCCTAGCTAAAGGTTCTAGCGCAATGTGGAATGTTGTCTCTTCCAGGGTTTGAACTCGGGTCGCCGTGTCTATTTCCTAAGACGATAACCGTTACACTACGAGCGCCTATAGTGTGTATGTATGTATATATGAATGCGTGCGTGATATGTACCTACATATTTCTTCATGTCAGTCAATATGTATATTTACCAGAATGTAAATTGTGTGTGTGTGTGTGTGTGTGTGTGTGTGTATAGGCACAGAAGGAATTAGACATGTTCGCCATCTTAACAATGTGTTCTTTTTATCCAATCAGTGGACGGGACAGAAACTCGAAAGTATTCATCTACATCTCGCGAGACTTACGTGTTATGAAATGCAGGCAGCTTTCGGCATACATCGCCAAAATTAATCACTTTATTTTTTCGTCGAGTAAAAAAAAAAAAAGATTTGGAAAATATGCGACCCAGATAATTAATTGGAGGAGAAAGAAAATTCCGAAAATAAACGTCAGTTTTGCAACAATATGCCATGAGGGAAAAACAAGTGTAATCCTTCAAAATATTGCAGTGATAACAAGAGAATAGAAGGAAAGAAACGAGTGTTCATTTGAAAGAAAGAAAGAAAGAAAGAAAGAAAAAAGCACATGAGTGGGATAGATGTCAATAGCGATAAAGGATGTGTATATTAAAAGAAAGAACAAAGAAAAAAGAGAGAAGTGAAGAAAGACTGAAAGAAAGAAAGGAAAAGAAATAAAAGAAAAAGCGGGAAGTTAAAAGAAGATGGCAAAGAAAGAGGAACTGAACATTAAGTAAGGAAATAGAAAAAAAAATGCGATGTAAAACCAATTAAAGACACTTTGATTAGAAAATATTTTTCCTTCGGCTAATAGGCTACGCCAACAGTACATTTTACATCACTTTTTTTATGGCATATCAACTTCTTAAAAAAAAAAATTTTTAAACATTTTTTTCACAAAACCTTTTTCTCCTGATGATGACCTAAAGTCGAAAAAAAAAAAAAAAAAAATTCACCGTATAAAATAAATATTCTTATTTGTCTTATCAGTTTTGTTCATTTACATATATATAAAAAAGTTAGCGACCATAGTCGAGGGTGACCCGAAGGCTCCCTTTTCGATAGCTACTACACCAAGGTGTAGGGGAGGGCGCTACTCCATTCCCTGGATTGCTCCACTTTACCCTTGAACCGTACCTTATAATGCTGAGTGTTAAGCAAGGTGGTATCAAGTTCCATTTTTAAAGTCTTTGGTATGACTCGACCTGGGATTGAACCCAGGTCTCCCGGGCCCCCTGATATTCTGGTTGGGAAAAGTGATCGGCAATGTCCAAAATGCCTCTCTCTTGCTAGCTTCAGGAATCATCTTTCGGTGCACCTGTTATAGGTGTTTGCTGATAAAAAAAAGTGTAGGTGTTGGTCTTACTCGAAACTGAATGAGTTGACATCCAGTTATATATAAGTAAGTAGAGTTGGTGATCGTAGTCGAGGGCGACCCGAAGGCTCCCTTTCCTATAACTACTACATCGAGTTGTTGGGGAGGGCGCAACTCTTTTTTCTGGATTGCTCCACACCTTATAATGCTGAGTGTTAAGCAAGGATGGAACAAGTATCCTTTTTTGATTCTTTGGTATGACTCGACCAGGGCCATTTGCGAACACAATCCAATGGGCGCATATATATATATATATATATATATATATATATATATCAGCCCATTGGTCTAATGGGTAGTGTATTCGCCAATGGTCCTGGAGACAGAGGTTCAATCCCAGGTAGAGTCATACCAAACACTAAAAAAAAAAAAAAAAAAAAAAAAATAATTGATACCTCCTAGTTTAACACTCATCATTATAATGTATGTATCAAGGGTAAAGTGGAACAATCCAGGAACAGGAGTAGCGCTCTCCCTTTCGCCTCGGCGTAGAAGTTATTGAAAATGGGGCTTCGGGTCGCGTTCGACTACAGTCGCCAACTTGACTCATATATTCGTATACTGAGTGTGTACAGATGTGGACATATCGAAAGGAAGAAGAAAACTTGAGTGAGATATAGTAGTCAATGGAGATTTAAAAAAAAAAAAGCAGAAAATAACGAATACAGAAAAGAAAGACTGAAACAAAACAAAAAATTTAACTCTTAAAATCGTTCAAATTGATAAAAAGTGAACTTTTTTTAAGTCTGGAAGAAAAAGATTTTTTTCACGGAACAATGTTTGTAAACAATGTGCAAATTCAGAAACAAAATTAATTTATTTATGACTAACAAAAAATCTTTTTTAATTTCATTTGATTCAATTTTTACCGGCGTTTATTAAAATGATAAAGATAAAAAAAATAATAATTTTGAGGGTTTGTTTATATCGTAAGTAGCGGAAAGAATTGGGACATGCGAATAAAAAATTTTTGAATGAAAATAAGAATTTAAAAATAATCATGTAGAAATATTATTCAAATTGAACAAAAAGGAAACAGATTTTGTTGTGAAAGGGCTTCAGAAGTAAAAAAAAAAAAAAAAAATATGCTGGTGTTGTTTCAAGAGGCAGTGAATGACTATCACAGACACTCCCCACGCAAAAAATAACCCCTCAATAATTTATCCCCAGGTCTTTTTTAAACCAATTTTGGCTTCGCTATAAATTCATGACTCAATAAGAATATTATAGATGGAAAAGTGGTCTTTCATACCAAATTGCAGCTATTGGCCTAATGAGAGTGTTCGCCAATGGTCCGGTAGACCAGGGTTCAATCTTAGGTCGAGTCACACCAAAGACTCAAAAATGGTACTTGATGCCGCCTTGCTTAACACTCAGCATTATAAGGTTCAGATCAAGGGTGAAGTTGGGAAATCCAGGGAAAGGAGTAGCGCCCTCCCCCATTGAAAAAAGAGCCTTCGGGTTACCCTCGACTGCAGTCCCCAACTTTTCTCTTTCTAGCCATTTGGGTGTCCATAAGGGTTCAGACACACAAAAAATAATCAATATGCGTGTGTGTGTGTGAGAGAGAGAGAGAGAGAGAGAGAGAGAGAGAGAGAGAGAGAGAGAGAGAGATGTCCATAATGTTGAAAAAATAATTTAGTTTTCTAATCGTATCCTCCCAAGTTAACGCCTTTCGACAATCTTAAAAAACAGGCTCATTTCAAGACTGAAAGTCTTACGAATACCATAGGATTGGCTTCACTCGTCAATGAAAAACAAGTTTTTAAGATTTAATGATCAGGCTACAGACTTTTTGTTGAATAGATATATCAGGTTTTTTTTAAAGTACCGGAAGTATAGAAAAAAAACAAACAAACCCGGAAGCATGAGCGTCCTTGGGAGTGCAATTTGTAGGTCACGCGTCTCGTCTCTGGTGGGACGGGGTTTGTGACATATGCAAATTTCGGCCAGTCAGAACTGTTATAAAAGAAATAATCTCAGCATTGTTGTTGTTGTTTTTCAGTAGGATTGTGCGAACCAGTGTATTGATGCGACGAGAGAGAGAGAGAGAGAGAGAGAGGACCGATAGCGAGCAGTTAAAAGGTTTCAAGAATTTTTTCAGAGCATTTCGTGTTACAATAAGGAAACGTGCGAACTGTCTCCTCCAGCGTGTTTATTTCCAAATAAAACTGGAGACTATTTGTTTTTCTTAAAACAATTACCGTTATTGTTACTAATAACATAAGACCTAAGACAAAACAATATAAAACCAATGATTTTTATAAATTCTGGTGTCTTTAATGTGAATCACAAGTACAACATAACTACTGCTATTACTACATCGGATAATGAAACGCATGAATAAGATTCTCTAGGATCACCCAGTCCTATTTACTAACCCCTCCGCTCGGGCAGGATATGACACAAGATCAGTTTTTAAGCGGAGTTTTAGAGGTTTGAATTCAGAGTTTTCCTTCTCCTAGACTAGTTGCCTCACCAAGGCTGAAGACCAGTCTGTCCTACTATTTAACCATAGCTGGAGGGAGAATAATTGGATTCATACCTTTCCCAAGGGTATTAGTGCTATGTGATATGCAATCAGTCTCGTCCAGGATTTGAACTCGTGTCGCCTTGTCCATTTCCTACGATGATAACCATAACACCACAGGCACCTCCAATCCAGGTGAGAACAACAGACCTAGTATTAATCAACAAGTAAAGAACTTGACATCTCGTGGATTTTGCCGTTTCAGCGAATCATAGAGTGAAAGTGAAAGAAGGCTAAAAGTGGTTCAAATACTTAGACCTTGGAATAGAACTGAAAAAGTTCTGGAACTAAGGTGACGGGAATGTCCACTATAATTAGATCACTTGGAATAGTCTCTAAGAACCTGAGAAAGAATGGGGAGTATTCACAAAACATAAAATTGGCTTGGATACTTAGAAGAGACTTGATGTCACTCACACTCCAGTGAAAAAGCACTAATCAGAGCTGGTGCGAAGAATTATAAATTTAATTCTTACATTGTCCATACAACCACTGCCTTTTTTGTAGACTAATATGGTATCATAGCTATGAAGTTTGATGAAAAAAAAAAATCAATCTGATGATAAAATTCTGGTATATTTGGTTGAAGAGAAAATTAAACTTTTATTAAAATAGAATTGATAGGGACGATCCGATAGAAAAACTTAAATTGCAGAAGAGACAATTAGGAATATACAAAGATTAAAATGTAGACTGGTTAGATTCTGATTGAAACCAAATCGAGGCTTAAAGTCCTGTACAATGGGTATATTTAGTTTTAATAAATGCATTTATATTTATGAAACGACTGGGGCTGGTAATTTTTGCTGTACTCTTATACGCATGCGTGTGTTTATCTAGATCAAGACTTCTCAAAGTGGTCCATATAGACCCTTGGTGGTGAATAAAAGCATAGGGGTCTACTGAGAATGAACTTTCTAGTTTGTATTTACAAATCACTGTAACAATAGAACAACAATCGTTGGATCATGTAAATCATTAATACCTCGCTGAATATATGATTGAGTGTGATGACCACTAGTTATTTGTTGTTCACATACGACCCGTTCAAAACACAGGTCACTTAAATGATTTATGTTGAAGTGCAAATTCAGACAACTTTTTCGAAGAGGAATTTATTGAAATCACCTTCGATATTAAAGCAAAGAGAATTGGATATTACTGGATGAACGAAAACGCCGTCGCAAAATATCACAAGCGGTTGTGCTCATTTTACTAGGTTTTCCAAATTTCTATATGATGGAATCTGGGTTTAGATTTGTGCATTATTTGCAAACCAATGAGAAGCACATGATGGTAATTTGCGTTCAAACTCACAAACCTGCAACCTAATATTCATGATCTCCTAAGTGCCGACCAAATCCATTCTTCCCATTAAAAATAATTCAAGAATTATTGGTATGTTTACACTGATAGCTGACTGATTCTTTTTTTGAGTAAATTGTATTAAACACGAGTAAATTATTTATATTTTCCAATTTTATATTCAATAAAGTTATTGGGTGGGGGGAAGATAAGAGAAGTTAATTTGGTTACAAGGGGGTGTGCATCAAGTTTGAGAAGCCCTGATCTAGATGCATGAATAAAGTGCTAAAAAAAGGGACACACATATATGAGGGAGAGAGAGAGGAATGAGTTCTGAATGAGTTAACAACAATGAGAGAGAGAGAGAGAGAGAGAGAGAGAGAGAGAGAATGAACAGAGTAATACAGATATATAGAGAGTATAATTCAGAGGTATCAAATAATTGGTCGCACCCCAAGAGAAGGTTGTCAGGGTACTCCTGATAATAGAAGAATAGGGAGATGAAAAAAAAAAAAAAAACAATGGTAGAAAAAAAGCACAAATATTCATTAAATTACAGTATGTCAACCAGTCAAGAGTTATTTTATGCCTCGCGGTTAGGGAATCGAGTTCATTATGCATTCATATTTACATTTTTTGCGTGGTTGTTTCTTAAGAGTTTTTCGCACACAGGTATACGACATCTAGTATCTCAATCTATTACAAATAATTTGTACACAATTGTATGGTTTGGTTTGGTTGTTTAATGGCATATCAACCCTTGTAGGTTATTTAATGCCGAAGCCATTCTCCTAGAAGAACAGCAGTGGTACTATTTAACCCATAGTTGGGAGGATAAGGAGGTTCATAACTTTCCCAAAAGTATTTATCCGAACGTAAACGTAATAGCGCAACTGGAGTTCGAACTCGCTTACTACGATTCCGCAGTTCATCGCTTTTACCATTACACTACAAAGACACCTCAACAACTGTATGGGTTCAAGTATTCTTATCTAATAGTTGTATGGTTTCAAGCAATTATTTCTATTCAATGATAATCACTTGTTTGCACATAATTATACGGTTTAAATTAACAATAATCCCTAGTAAAAATATCTTCAAAGAAAGTATTCTAAATTCGAAAGGAGTCTCTGTGGCACTGTGGTTAACGTGCTGGATTATGGCATTGTAGTACGCAAGTTCGAGCTCCAGCCGCGCTATTGCGTTTCCTTTCGAACTTATGTCATTGGTTGTGAGGCTCCTTCTTATTCCCCAAAGCTCCAGCATCACTGGAACTTCCCCATCAGATTGTTTAGTGTTATATTCAGGACACTCATGGGGGGTGGGGTTACCCCTCTGCAAAGGTGCAGTCGGTGTATTCTACGGCCCTAGACGACTGGGCAAGATAAAAGTTTTCTTTCTTCATTTATCATATAAAGACCCCATAATATTTATCGACAATATATTATTTCATATTTGGATAATGATAATATTTTTCTTTCTTCGCAGCTCTCCGAAAGTGTTATGATTTAATTTTTTACTTTCTAATTTATTTGGTATGTGCAAATGTTTCAACTAAAACACTGGTAGGCCTCGTCGACGGAACTAAGAATATGTCGACTACATCTTTAGCAGAGAGGTAAGATCCTCCTGTAAAAAGGATGTTTTGGATGTGACATAAAACTGTATCTAGTTGTGAGGCTCCATTTCTGGTGCTCAAGGGAATGTGGAGTATCGATTCAAAGCCATTACTCCCAGTTCCACCCTGATTCGGAATGGTAGAACCTTTTAAGGTAACATATGGGTCATTGATCGGTACCTTATATTGCTGAGTGTTAAACAAGGAAGCATTAAGTACCATTTTTTGAGTCTTTGGTATGACTCAACCGGGGATTGAACCCAGGTCTCCTGGGCCATTGGCGAACACTCTAATGCCAATGTCCGTATCGTAGATTTTAGCAACTTTGCCATACATTATTTTTTTTCTTATTAAGTTGAGAAATTTCACCTCTTCGCCTAACGGAAACTTTTCGTATTCATATCTTATTTAGGTATATAATTGATATTGTATTAATTCGTATATTGTTCTCTTTTTGGCATAACGAAATTGCTAGGATCTCTATTCAGTTTTAGGAGCCATTATAGAATAAAACTCATTTCTTTAATTGATTGTGGATTGTTGAAACTGCGGAAATAAAAAAAACCCCAAAAAAACCCCAAACATCTTAACTATATGCCTGCACCAAAGAAACGGGCTGTGTGAATTAAAGGCATTAGCCTCGCGGTCCACCAGTCGACTAGTCTTATTAGTGAGCCAAGTGATGTGTTGTTATAGTTATTGTTGTCTCTTCAGGCGCATCATCTATTTTCTCTTCAGTGTTGGCTTCATGTCTCTAACACAACAAACAGATCTTTGGATGCCCGTCGAGCGCTTTCTATTTTCTCTTCTTGTTTAGACAGTAAACTTTCCTTTGATTTCGAATGCAGCCTTTTCATCATCTAAAGAAATGATAGAGAGGGAGGGAACAAGGATTTATTTACCTTAGTATATACATATCTATGTTGATCTATTCTTATCTATCTATCCCAGTCTTTCATGACCTATCTATCTATCTAGATAGATAGATAGAGAAAAAAAGAACAAGTATATATCTATATTAGGTTGATTCAGACTTTGAATCGATTTCAGTTTGTATAGAATAGGAATTAGCATCTATGTAAATTTATTCATATCTATCTTATTCTGCTTATATATATATATATATATATATATATATATATATATATATATATATGAGAGAGAGAGAGAGAGAGGATATACCTGTTTATTTTTGTCTATCTTATTCTGCGAATATCTATCTCAGACTTCATATTAGTTTCAATGTGCGCATTTATCACAATCTTTCATTATCGATAGCAGTTTATCGATCTCTAGCTATAAGCTATATATTTTAAAATGAGTTGATTCTCGAAAAAATCCTAAAAAATACTAATCTCTTCGTGGACCTACTCATTTTAAAATATCTTTCTCTCTTTGGACCTACAACAAAACATTATATATATATATATATAATGTAGTTTGCTATATTTAAAAAAGTGTTCAATATCATTGATAGAGTATTTATATATTCAAGTCAGGATAGCTTAGATACAGAGTCAACGGTGCTCAGCAACTGTCAGTTTCTCACCGATGCGATCATTTGGTCTCTCTCTCTCTCTCTCTATATATATATATATATATATATATAAATAAACAGAGTGAGAGAGAGAATTGGTTGCTAAGATAAAGTCGTTATGTGCAGATTGTAGTGCACTGTCTCCTGATGTTATGATCTTGTCCCACCTGTGGGTTTTCTAATATTTTAAGCAGTTGTTTGCACATTAATGCACAGGTGTGCAATAGGATATCACATGACGCTGTTGATGATTTCTGGGTGGAGGAAAATTAGAAATAAACTTGATGGCCACAAGGTCTGGGTTATCAGTTTGGTTACAAAAATAGCGATATTTATACTTGAAATCTTAACACTTCTTCCGATGAATAATAACGTATTATGCATGACATAAAAAATTGTCTATCAATTAAGTATTGTGTAAACGAATGATTTATCTGTCTATATATGACTAAAATTCTCGTATTTTTTTATGCGTGTGTGCATATTCTAAAATAATAAGATAGTAAAGTAAAAACTAAAAAGTGCTCGATACTCTATAAGCAGAGCAGTATACAATATTGAATGTTAAAATTCTCGACAATTTTCCTACTACACGATTGATTTTAACATGTCGACCTATTAAGGATTATTTTATGTTGAGATGTTAGAGAATTGCATTTATCACACGTTCATATTTATATTTTTGTGTAGTTGTTACTTATAGGTTTTTTTTTCTTTTTTTTGGGCGCAAACAGTTCTATCGAAATCAAGTGATTTTTTAATTGATCTCTTTGACCCATAAATGGGCCCAAACAGGTCCTACGATGCCGGATCAGAGTAGACCTGGGTTTGGTTTGGTTTTATTGTGCATCAACCATTGTGGGTTATTTAATGCCAAATCCATTTTTATACATATAAACAGTTCTATTTCAAACAATTCAGTTTAGCATGGGTACAGTTTTTCGTTTACACACAGTTTAATGTCAAAACTGTTCTATTTCAAACAATTCAGTTTAACATAAGAACACAGTTTAGTTCCTATTGATCCATAGATAGGTGCTAGCACCCTGGGCCAAAGTTGACCTGAGAGTGATAGCAGTGAAAGGGTACACCGCATTCCCCAAAGCTCCAGCATCACTGGAACATCACCATCAGATTGTTCAGTGTCATACCCAGGACAATCGTTGGGGAGGGAAAGCTTACCCCTCTGCAGAGATGTTGTCGGTTTATTCTGTAGTCACAGCTGATTGAGCCAAAGGCGCCTGAGCCTAATGGCAATGAAGCGTTACTCTGCATTCTTCAGATTCACAGAACTAGAACCTCACCAATCAGATGCAGTTTAGTATCATAACTGAGGACACCCATTTTTGTGCGGTGGGGGGGTAGAGTCTAACGTATAACTCCTTTGCAAGGGATGCAGTCCGAGATTTTTTAAGTCCTGTTGATAGGGAGACCTTCGTCTTGAGTTTATCATACATGATCTTGAGAGAGACAATAAATAATTCATTTTTTTGTTGCTTTATCAAGATTTGTGAAACTTTAGTATTTGGAAGGTCATTATGGGTATATGAACAAGAAGATATCTTCGTGGATGAAATTAAATTATCCCTTCGACATTCTATCGAAGGGGTATCAGTCATAACCGCTGTGTGTGTGTGTGAGAGAGAGAGAGAGAGAGACAGAAAGATAATCGTGTGCTCTACCCAACCCCTTACTGTTGTAACCTAACAAAAAGTTTACTGAATGAGAAATAACCAAAACGGAGGTTGGAAATGAAATGAAAATATAACATTAACAAAATACAATTCTTGCCAGCGGCGTGAGGAAGGTAACCGCAGCTAGTGGTGACTACCTACTTCGTACATTTTTCACCTCCTCACAATAGTGTTTAACGTATTTATGAGGAATGGGATATACCCATAAATGTTCATAGGTAGGGTAAAAAAAAAGACACTTACCTATGTTGGAGAACCCAGTTCGTCCTACTTTTTATCCATAGTTAAAAGACAGGAAAGAGATGGCTTCATGCCTTTTTCAAGGGCATTAAGTACGAACAAATTTGTCGTGGATTTGAACACGGGTCGCCGATTCCATTTCCTGTGACGATAACCGTTGAGTGCGCACTTTCATATGGATCAAATAAACTGTTTCGTTCGTAATGTTTAATGTGTCTCAGTTAAATGACATCATGAAGTTATACGGTAGCCATCAAGTGAAGAGGAGGAAAACGAAGACATTAAAGTCGACATTCGAAAAAATTCAAATGCGAAATAACAAAGAAACACAAATCTGTTTCTCAACAATATGTATTCTCGATATTCATCCAAGTGAAAACTATACATAAAAGAGGCACTCGTGGAAATCGTCAGAAATGGAGTCGACGATCCGAGTTCTAATCCTGGACGAGACTCTTTGCATTTCACATAGTGCTAATACCTTTGGTAAAAGATATGAATCCTATTATTCACCCTCCACCAATGGATAAATAGTAGGGTAGATTGGGTTCTTTAATCTTCTTTCGGCAACCAGTCAAGAAGAAAGAAAACTGAATTCCGCTTAAATAATTGACCTTGTGTCACACCTTACTCGTGAAAGAGGGGTTGGGTATATAAATACAAACTATACATGACTTATGAGAAATAGGGTTCTTGATTAAATTTTTTTTCTTGTAAAATGATATAAAATAATGTTTAAGATATTTGTCGCTGCCTCCCACCAGACAGGACTTGACACCAGCCCGAAGGCCGATTAAAGTGGGGATAAAAGGGGAGGGGAAAGTCGGGAACGAGCAGAATCTCGAACCCTGCTGGTCTGTGCTGCTCATCGACCCACTAATTGCAATGTTGGTCAAATGAGGCAAGCAGTTTCACGAATCCAAATTTGGATCCGGGCAGGTATGCCGGGTTATAGCTTAAACTAGACAGCAAGGTCTAGTGCTATACATAGGGGACAAAGGTTGCAGCTCGCCCACCCAAAGGTGGCCCAACCGAAGCTGGGGGTCTTTCGGTCTCGAATCTGCCATTGTTTGATACCCCATCCGTCACGAATGCCAGACGGCCCATCCAAAAAGCCAGGGAAGTATAAAAAAATGTTTAAGTTGGTTTTGTGAAAAGTTGACCTGCGGGGGGGGGGGTCTATGTAGCGTAATAACTTAAGTGCTGGACTGCATGACCTTTGAAGTTAGTGAGTTCCAACACCAGTTGAGCAATTACGTTCGCTTTCAGACTGATATCGGTGGGAAAGGTATGAAACCAATTATTCCACCAGCTATGGGTTAAATAGAATCACAGCTGTTCTTCTACAAGGATGGCTTTGGTATTAAATAACCCACAGAGATTGATATGCCATTAAACAAAGAAACCAAACTGAGAAGTTGACCGAGTAGTGTAGTCGAGGGTGACCCGAAGGGTCCCTTTTTCAATAGCTACTATACCGAGGTGTAGGGGAGGACGCTACTCCTTTCCCTGGATTGCTCCACTTTACCCTTGAACCTTACCTTATAATGCTGAGTATTAAGCAATTAGGTATCAAGTACCATTTTAAAAGTCTTTAGTATGACCCGACCTGGGATTGAATCCCAGTCTCCCGGACCATTGGCGAACCCGGTAGACTGAGGATCAATCCCAGGTCGAGTCACACCAAAGACTCAAAAAATGGTACTTCATGACTCCTTGTGTAAAATTTAGCATTAGAAGGTACGGATCAAGGGTAAATGGAACAATCCAGGAAAAGGAGTAGCGCCCTCCCCTACACCTCGGTGTTGTAGCTATTAAAAAAGGAACCTTCGGTTCGCCCTCGACTAGGATCACCTGCGTAAATTAATGTAGTCATTTTAGTGACTTTATGGTCGACAAGGAATTCGAATAAAAATCTTTGGCTTATAAATGCTTATAGTGTTAGAATTTTAACGGTATGTCAAACCTGTCTACAGTTATTTTATGCCTAGAGGTTAGGAAATCGTGTTCATTGAACGTAAATATTTTAATTTTTTCTGTAGCTGTTTTATAAGAGATATTTTTTGCACAGTTCGATCGAATATGAATCATTTTTTAAATAATTCTATTTTACCTATAGATAAGACCCCCTCCGAGTCAGAGTGGCCTGGGAGCAATATCAATGAAGGGGTACTCTACATTCTCCAGAACTTAAGCCTCACCATCAGTTGCCATTTTGTGTCATATCTACGAAAGCCTTTTGAAAGGAGAACTTAGTCCTCAACAGAAGACACAGTCACCATATTCTTAGCCTTGTTGAGAGGGTTTAGGCTGAAAGTGGCTCACGAAGGCTGATTTTCAGCTTTCTTAAAAAAAATAAAATAAACAAATAAAAAATAATAAAAAGAATTGACAAAGCTTCTGATTGATCAGAAATTGAATTTTAGTGTCTTGAATTTTTAAATTTTTTTTTTATTTTATCGGAAGATATACGTTGACCTTATTGCGCATAGACCAAATTTTGCCAGCCTGGTTTCTGTATTTGAAGTCTTTACGCCGCCCACCCTGTGTTTGTACATGTAGTGTTGAATCACTACGTCTCTAAAATATATCAGTCATGTTCGGTATAAAAATGAAAATTGTGAGTTGAATAAGAAAATGTACAGTAATGAAAATGTTACACCGATAGGTTAAAAAAAAGTGTTCCGTTCGACGTTCCATAGGAAAAAAAGGGATATGATAGTAATAGAAATGAGAACAAGATACATCTGTGGGTGAAAAAATGATTCTGTTCGACAATCCCAAGAAAACACCAAACTAAATTTAGTAAATCCTGAAAACGTACCTGTTTCCAATCCACACATGTAAAGTACACCTCTGACAAAATGTCATCACATTTCCTTCGCTTTTGATCAGCAATATGCTCCAAAAGTTTGTTTTCTATAATTTCATCTTTTGGCCTCAACCCTTCACCATCTAACCCTCCATTCTCCTTTTCCATCCCGACTTCAACCAGGTCTTCAAAAGTAAAGGAGTGCCCCTCTTTGTATATCTATGTAACCTGAAAGAAATCGTTGCCATGAGTGCATGAACTTGGAATTGGGGTGTTTGTACTTTGTCAACCCCTCAGCTGCACTATACAAACTCAAGGTAGGAATCAAATATTCCTAATTTTCTCAGTAATTGCTACAGACATTAGGTTAAACAATTATAGAACACCAGGAATTGCCAAGGGGAGGTGGTATCTCAAGAACGGCTAATAATCCACTTAGCGTAGTGCAAGGTTTATCGTCGTAGGAAATCGGTCCGGCGTGATAAGTTCAGATTCTGTGCCAATCTGCGTTCCACTTTGCGTTAATGTCATAGCATGAATCCATCACTTCTACTTCAAAATAGGAGTAAATATTTGGTCTGTGCAACCAGTCTAAGAGAAAGAAAACTCTGAAATTAAACCAACAGTATTTCGCATAAAAAGTATCTTGTGTCGAATCCAGTCTATGGCGGAGTGGTTGGTTGGGATTGGTTTTATGGCATATCAACCATTGTTATTGGTATTTAATGCCGAATACTCTTTACATATATATATATATATATATATATATATATATATATATATATATATATATATGTGTGTGTGTGTGTGTGTGATTAGTAAACATTTTGTAGATAACATTCTGAAATGAGCCAGAGCTCTTTTTTGCGCACAGTTAAATGGTTCCAAGTATTGCTATATAACAGTCACAATTTAACATCAATCATTTGTTTGCACACAGTTTGTTCTATTTGACCCATAGATAGGAATCTATCAAGTGCGACCTCTTCGGATCAAGGTGAGCCTAGGAGTAATGGTACTCCACATTCCCCAAATCTCTAAGGCTGGAGCGTTATCATCAGATTGTTTAATGTCATATCCGGGACACTCGTTGGAGTTGGGTCTTACCACTCTGCAGAGATGCAATCGGTGATTTCTACAGTCCCAGATGACTGGGCTGAGAGTGGTTGGGTAAATACAGACACTTTTTAGGCTTGATACAGCAACCAGTCTAGGAGAAGGAAAACAAAATTCAAACCAACTGTACTCTACTTAAAGATTAACTTTGTGGCACATGCTGCACATAGAATAGTTTTATACTATATACTTTTCTTTCTTTTTGACCAGTTACCAAGGTAAATACTTTCGTTGTTAAATGTAATGAATTTGATCCCCATGAGATGTCCAAAGTAGATGTGATACTCATCGGTTGTTCACAGCTTTTTTCCTCCGAACCAGCTGAGAAGGCTGCGTGCAATTTTGATAATAGACCAACTCTTTGATATTGAGCACACTGTCATAATTTCATATGGAATCATTAACTTAGTTTTACAATAGTGGAAATAAATGAGTCTTGAGGTTTATTCGCCAAGAATTTTGTTTAAACATGGCAACTTTTTGGTTATGGTTTTTGAAACGATTTGGAGCACTGGTCTACTAAAAATTCTGGAGTAGAAGTGGAATATCAGTCTAGAAAAAAAGAAAGCATTATTTTCTATGAAAGATGGAGTTTCATGCCATATCTAAAAAGACCCGAGAATTGAAAGTCAGAAAATAGTATTCAAAGACTCTCAGACTAAACTCCGTCCAGGCGAGTGCGTTAGAAATGTGCCTTTTTATGAGAATTAGCAGCATATAGCCAAATTATATTGGGTTGTAAGATAGCCATTATTATTGATGATAAAGGGCATAAAGTCGTTTTTTTTCATTTTAGAATAATTGATCGTAAGCAGTACTTGCCCATATCATATACGGGTTATAAAATAGTCATTTTAATAAATCTAATCATGTTTAAAAACAAAGTCGTTTTTTATTTAGTCATTCTTACGCAGTGCTTATCCTATTACGTACGAGTTGGAAGATGGTCTTCATCAAAATTGATGGGTGTAGATTGGCTTTTATCAAAATTTAGGAAAATCATATTTAAAAATATTTTGTTTTTATTTATTGACAGTCTTGTTTACACATAGCGTAGTGTATGGAAGACAACTTTGGGTTTGTTCGGATACACTCGAAAATGCCTATAAATCCGAGATGCACTCGAAAACGCCTATAAATTAATACTTCGAATAAATATCTAGTTCTATTATTTTTCAGATCTGAAAATGTATTAACCAAAACTCTTTTCAAAAATGCTGTTTCTAAGCCCCTTTTTTAAAATGAAACGTTAGCTGATAGTTTTATCCTTCATTCTATAGTTATTACATGAAACTTCACGTAATGAAACTAAAATAAAAAACAATGAGATTTTAATTTATTTAGGACTTTAAGCACAATTAACTTGCTACCTGAGCTAACAGCATCTGCAGCCGAACACGTATTGTAGACATCATATACCTGCAATGGCATAAATACCATGATACCAGTAAGAGATGCACATTTGTCTCCAGACCTGCATTGAAAAAATCCGTCATCGCCGCTATTGGAGCGATGGTAATGCTTCTCAGTCCACGTGTATTAAAACCACTAACTAGCATTGAGAGAATCCAACGAAGAATGATGTTTACAACATCTAATGACAACTCCTGCACAAAAATCATCTTTTGCAACAGTCACACCAATGCTAGTGATGAAACGGACATCATCTTTCAATAACGAGCAACATTGTCTTAACCAACACATTCCCAAATACAACGTTCAAATCATTAGTGAATACATAAATTGTCAAAGAGGCAAAAACGGAAATAAAGTTTGCTTACAGAACTCACCAAACAGAAATAGTGAATATCTCGTAGATTTTTCATTCAAGAACAGGCTTGTATGCCTAAATTCTAAATTTAAAAAAAGGGGCGGGAAAGCTATGGAACTGCTCATAACAAAATAACTCTAAAGCACAGATTATATATTTATAAGTGGATAAAGAGCGATGGGATCTTTAAGGAATATTTCTCTTTCGAAAGCCTATCTTTCAATCGCAGAATAGTCTCAGCAAAAATTTGTATGAGTCTACGCGGGAAAAAGAAACAAACAGTTAAAGCTTCACGATGTGTCTTGTCCTCACGTACCATTAGTGATATAGGCAATCAATATACGGTAAATGTGAGAAACAAGTCCAATACTCATCAAGAGACATCTGAAAGACATACACCGAATGACGAATATGAAAACATTGTTACAACCCATATAGAAGCAGCAGCCGAGTGCATACTAACCAAACCAAGAACCAAATGTAGTGTTTCCTGGTAGTCAATAGCAGACAGAAAAAAATACAAATGCCATTGTACAGAAACTTAAAGTCCAGAGACGACTCATAAAAAAAAAAGAAGTAGAATACATTCAGGGACAAATAAAATCAGAAATACGGTACGCATCAAACGAGGACAATTTTCAGAGGAAGAACTTTATACAGCACAGAAAAATTTAAAGCAGAAAAGCTGAAGACCACAACGAAAATTACTCCTGAAGCATGGACAAGAAAATTTGCCGACATACTTCTTCGATTATGCAATGCAATAAGGAAAACACAATAGAGAAACAGACGAAAGGCTGCGACCTCCCCTTCCCGAAGAAAGGTGACCACGGAATCACTAAAAACTACAGAATTATAATACTGCAATAGTCACTAAGATTTATAATACTCAGCTTGTGAAGTCGAAAAATTTTCTAAGAAAAATCAGAACGGCTTTCGGAGGAATCGATCCATAACATGACAGATTCTAACTATAAGTCGAATCATCAGAGGAGTACGTGCAAAAAAGTCTTGAGGCAATACTATTGTTCGTTGTTTTTGCAAAGCATTTGATTCCATACACAAAGAAAAGATGGAGCAAATACTACTAGCCTATAGTCATCACAAGGAAACTATTGCCGCTATAATGATGCTTTAAAAAACACGAGAACAATAGTTTGCTCATCAGATGGTTGGTTGGTTGTTTTGCTTTGTTTTATAGCGTATAAACCCTTTTCGGGTCATTCAAAGCCGAATTAAATTTCAGACAATTCAGTTTAGTATGAGTATAGTTTTTGTTTACAAAAGGTCAAAACAGTTCTATTTCAAACAATTCAGTTTAGCATAAATACACAGTTTAGTTCTATTTAACCTATAGATAGAACCCTATTAGGAGCTACCACTCCGGGTTAGAGTGGACCTAGCAGCGATGGCAATGGAGAGGTACTCAGCATTCCCCAAAGCTCTAGCATTACTGCAACCTCACCATCAGATTGTTTAGAGTCATATACAGGACACTCGTTGGGGGGAGTTTTACCCCTCTGCAGAGAAGCAGTCGGTGTAAACCGATTAAGCAAGCTCACCTGATGAAGATACAGACTTCTTCGGCATTATTGCTGGAGTCTTTCAAGGAGATACATTAGCGCCATATACGTTTATAATCTGCCTAGATTACAGGTCTCCGATCATTTTGCCAATAAATTTTAACGCTAAAACTACGTGGTGTTAGTTAGGAAAAGTTGAAATCACAACTGTGCGCTAACAAACCACCATAAGTAAGTTGGCGACCATAGTCGAGGGTAACCCGAAAGCTCCCTTTTCGATAGCTACTACACCAATGTGTAGGGGAGGGCGCTAATCCTTTCCCTAGATTGCTCTACTTTACCCTTGATCCGTACCTTATAATGCTGAGTGTTAAGCAAGGAGGCATCAAGTACCATTTTTTGAGTCTTTGGTATGACTCGACCTGGGATTGAACCCAGGTCTCCCGGACCATTGGCGAACACTCTAACCCCTAGGCCAATGTCTGGTATAGCATAATGAAATAGAAATAGCTACTTTAAACCATATAATTGTGTATAAAACAGTTGTATTAAATTTGAATATTTAAAACAATACAACTGTGGGCAAATTATTTATTTTAAAGGGGAATATTTGATCATATAGCAGTACCAACAAAAATATGGACGAATAATAAATGTATAATTAAAAATATGCAATGAAACAAATGAATCAAATTTCAGCATTGAATAATCCATAAGGAGTTGATGTGCCATTAAGCAAATTAAACTATTCAACATTAAATGTTGTTTAATATATACTATATTGTCTCGACTTCAATAATTCTTACAGGGTACTGTAGAACATGCGTATATACGCAATGATAGCCAAATCTCCAGGAAATTTTATCATAAAAAGTAATAACACTGTGTAGTGAAGTAAACCATAGTTCTCTCCCCTTGGATCAGTCCTCTATATATTAAAAAATCTCCAGAGTCTAGTTGTGTCTTATTTCAATAAAATCTTCAAGTCTAGCAATTACCTCATTCGTTTTTCATTAAATTCAAACATTTTGGAGGCGCTCGTGGAGTAATGGTTATCGTTGTAAAGATAGATCTCGACCCGAGTTCAAAATCCTGAACGAGGCTGTTTTTAATTCAAAAATCGTTAATAACCATGAGAAAGTTACGAATCCAACTTTTCTCCCTCGCCATAGCTAAATAAGTAAGTAAAGTTGGCAACCTTTGTCGAGGGTGACCCGAAGGCTCCCTTTTCGATAGCTACTACACCAAGATGTAGGAGAGGGCGCTACTCCTTTCCCTGGATTGCTCCACTTTACCTTTGATCCGTACCTTATAATGCTGAGTGTTAAGCAATGAGGCATCAAGTACCATTTTTTGAGTCTTCGGTATGACTCGACCTGGGATTGAGTCCAGGTCTTCCGGGCCATTGGCGAACACTCTAACCGATAGGCCAATCTCCGGTATAGCTAAATAGTAGGGTAAAACTGAATTGTAACTTGTTTAACTCTGCTTGTGTGGAGGGATTGAGTAAATACATAAATTTGCAGTTTCCACCAACAATCGTACAGTCCTCTTGGCTTATAAAAGAGGGCATCTACAAAGTTTAACGGCTACATTGGTTGTACATTTGTTACGAGAGCATTATTCCGATTCCCCGAACTTTTGAATAACACACCGTACATCCCTCACCCCAGGGACCATGACCCCATGATGATCGGGGTGAGGTGAGAAAAGGCCAAACTTACAGCCCGGATGTGTGCCGTACACCGGAAACCGTCGCTCCTTTATTTTGGAAACACATCCTGTGTTTGTCACACCAACAATGCTTCGTTGACTTCTCTTCACATTTAGAGTAGCAGAATTTTTTTGTTTTGTTTTATTTTTGCTCTTTGGTTGATCAGCTCCATCACCCCCGCCTCCTGCGTTAAGATAAAGAGGATTTAGAGGTGGAATACGAGTGGCAGGGTTAGACAAGGGAGAAAAAGGAATGTGCTCAGTCGGTCGAAATTTTCTGTTTACAAACAATAATAGACGAACAGCTCATTTAACAAGTCTTTTTTTTTATTTTAATAATAAATCAAAATGAATTCTCTCTTCTTGACATTTTTTTCTTCGTGTCTCATCCCATTTGTTTGTTTGTTTGTTTGTTTGGGTTTTATGGCATATCAACCTTTCATCCCATTTGGCTTTTCGACAAAGAAAATATAACCAAAGATAGAAGGGCATTGAGGAATCTCTATAAAGAGGGGCTGCGGATGTTACTTTTGTGGGTGGTGGGGAAGAAGGCTCTCAGTATATGGATCAATGCATAAGGATGTAATGAGATGACGGAACAAGCCGCACCCGAACTAGGTCCCTTTACAATTGTCTTTCAGTATTTTCATATTTATCTAGGGAAAAAACAAGGGTATATCTATCAATGTTGTTTATTCATAACTTATTCTGTTCATGTCAATGATCCACAAATCAAACATGGACAGCTACTTCAGCAAATCAACAGTGATAAAATAAAACACTTATAACATTTATACTGAATTAATCTTACTTGAAAGATGCATTAATCTATCAATACCAGTTTATTTAAAATCTATACAAACAAATAATATTATATATATATGTATGTATGTGTGTACACATATTTCGTTTAAAAAAAATCAGACAAGGGAAAATAATGAATTGAAAAAAAAAAATTAATTTTTGCGAATGATAGAACGTAAATCTGGTTCGAATATAAACAAGATGAATTTTCAGTGTTTCAGTTCATACAATGAAAATTTACTTTGAATTCAACAAAAACAAAGTTTACCATTCTTGAAAATGGCTGGTCAATACAGCCAAAAGCGCGCGAAATTCCGAATCTTTTGGACGTTTTTTTTTAACCTTTTCGTTCACTTGTTCATAAACAAAAACCTTTTTTAAAAAAATACATTTTTCCTAGTTTATTATTTTTAATTGAACATACATTTATAAAAAAACCCCCACAAAAACAGCTTCCTTGTGGCTCACGTGTTGGGTCACAACATCGTGGTAAGCGGGTTCGAACTCCAGTCGCGCTTTTACGTTCACTTTCGAACTAATACTCTTGTGAAGGGTATAAAGTTCTCCATTTCCCTAGTTATGATTTAAATAGTTACTACTACTACTACTGTTCTTCCACAGGGATAGCTTTGGCATTAAATAACCCAAAGGTTGGTATGCCATTAAACAAAGAAACCAAACACACATAATTATATATATATATATATATATATATATATATATATATATATATATATATATACACGCACAAACGCAATACAAATGATTATATCTGTTTAGTTTTTTTTGTATGTAAACATTCTGCATGGTTACGTATACTTACACATTTGTACAGACAAGGCAATATGAATATATTCCATGTTTTTTCTCTACATATGTAAAATAAAAGTAAAGTTGGCGACCTTAGTCGAGGGGGACCCGAAGGCTCCCTTTTCAGTAGCTACTACACAAATGTGTAGGGGAGGTCGATACTCAATTCCCTGGAATGCTCCACTTTACTCTTAATCCTTACCTCATAATGCTGAGTGTTAAGCAAGAACCATTTTTTGAGTCTTTGGTATGGCTCGACCTTGGACTGAACCCCGGTCTTCTGGACCATTGCCGAAATAAAATATTAATTTAATTTTGATTATAATTATACCTAGATGTGTGTTTGTATACATGGATATATATTGAATATCTGAAACCAAAAAAATTAGCTTGTAGCAGTACAGAAATGAATGCACCTATTATACATATTTATAAAAATTTCCTTTCCGGTTACAGAATTTCAATGATATGAGTTTGGTAATGAATTATATATATATATTTTTTTTTTTTCAATATTCCCGTAGAAATTATAAAATCGTAGTATTAAAAAGAAAATTGACTTTATGAAAATAGTGATAGGTATGTACTTTATATATAATTTGTTAAAAATGTTTTGGCCTATACATAGAAATAATCATTATGACTAATACAATGTACTTACATCTAAAGTCTCTGGAATAGAACCATTCAAAAATGTTTTTGCGATATAAAGTTCACTCCTCGGATGGACACGCAGACTACTTCGACATTATAGCAGGCGTGCTGCAAGGAGACACATTAGCCCCATACCCGTTTATCATCTCGCTAGACTACGTGTTTAGAACATCTATTGATATAATGAAAGATAACGGTTTCAAGCTGGCAAAGGAAAGAAGCAGAAGATACCTAGCACAAACAATCACGGACGCAGACTACGCCGATGACATAGCGCTTCTGGCAAATACACCCGCCCAAGCTGAAACCTTGCTGCTGGGTCTGGAACGAGTAGCTACTGGTATTGGCCTCCATGTCAACGCAGACAAGACGGAATACATGTACTTTAATCAAAGAAGCGACATCTCCACACTGAATGGTAACTCTCTCAAACTAGTAGGCAAGTTCACCTACCTAGGAAGCAGTGTCATCAACCGAGAAAGACATCAACACGCAACTAGCAAAGGCATGGATAGCTATCGATAGACTATCGGTCATATGGAAGTCAGACCTGACCGATAAAATAAAAGTTTTTTCCAAGCAGCGACCTTGTCGATACTTCTATATGGATGCACTACATGGACGATAACAAAACCTAAGGAGAAAAAGCTTGACGATAATTACACAAGAATGCTGCGAACAACACTGAACAAGTCTTGGAGGCAACTTCTACAAAACAGCAGCTACACAGCCACCAACCACCGATCACAAAACTATCCAAGTTAGACGAACCAGACATGTGGGACACTATTGGAGAAGTAAGGACGAACTCATAAACGACATACTCCCATGGACCCCTTCACATGGAAGAGCAAAGGCAGGACGGCTAGCTAGAACATATATACAACAGCTCTGTGCCGATACAGAATATAGCCTTGAAGACCTCTTGGGAGCAATGGACGATAGAAACGTGACACTATATATATATATATATATATATATATATACACATAAAATATTAATAATGCAGTTTACAATTTTTATGAATAAAGTATGCTCGATATTGGTGATAGACCTTATATATCTAATTTAGGATAGTGTAGACACAGAATCAACGATTTGTGACAGTTTAACGCCAATGCGATAAT
The DNA here is from genome assembly GCA_963585895.1 of Sepioteuthis lessoniana. NCBI lineage: Eukaryota > Metazoa > Mollusca > Cephalopoda > Myopsida > Loliginidae > Sepioteuthis > Sepioteuthis lessoniana. The sequence continues at coordinate 70,071,462 of OY757920.1, read as the reverse complement.
CAGAACTATATATAGGAGAGGAGTGGTGTGTGTGCGTGTATGTGTGTGTGTGAAATTTGGAATGAAATTCAATGAATGAGACAAAAAAAGATAATTTGAAAAATAAGTTGATTTTCTAAACAATTTTTCTTACTCATTATGTGTATATGAGAGAGAGAGAGAGAGAGAGAGAGCCACATGCCATGAGTAATGGTTGTTGGTTTGTTGAGTTTTATGGCATATCAACCTTTGTAGGTTATTTAACGCCAAATCCATTTTTATGTAAATAATCTGTTCTATTTAAAAAAATTCAGTTTAGCATAAGTACAAAGTTTAATTGTCAAAAACATTTCTATTGCAAACTATTCAAGCAGTTATATGTAACAATTCAGTTAAGTGTAAATACAGTTTTAATGTTGAAAAACAGTTCTATTTCAAATAATTCAGTTAAGCATGAGCACGCAGTTTAAATGTAAGTACGATTTAATTGTCAAAAAGATTTCTATTTCTAGCTATTCAGTTTACTCTAACAATTCAGTTTATCATAAGTATGCTGTTAGTTCTATTTAACCCATAGATAGGGCCCTATCAGGTGCTACCACTCCGGGCCAGAATGGACCTGGGAGCGATGGCAATAAAGGGGTACTCCGCATTCCTCAAAGCTCCAGCACTGCTGGAACCTCCCAATCAGATTGTTTTGTGTCATATCCAGGACACTCTTTAGCGGGGGGTGTCTTACCCCTCTGTATGGGTGCAGTCAGTGTATTCTACAGCCCCAGCTGACTGGGCAAGCCATGAGTAATATATCAGACAGTCGGCTAACCGTTATAAAATTAAATGAGCTTTAGCAGAATTTCAGTGCGTACATATACTACACTCTGATCATCGGAATATGTGCAGACCTATACTCTAATACTCCTGCTATTTGTTACGAGAACCATGTTGGTAATGATGGTAAATATCAGTCTCAAAGATTCTGAGATGCTTTGATATAATTATTTACTTTTGTCTATGTATCCTTTTAGAAAAAAAAAGGGGTTTTCCAGATCGGGGAAAATATAGTGAACGACTCATATGAAAGATCAGACAACATTTTCATGTTATATAATAACTTCCGGTCCCATTAACCTTTGAACGGAAGCTGATACTAGGATTTGAAGCAATCGGCACGTTTGTATAATCTGTTGAATAAACGGACTTCCAGAATGTATTTGTATTGAAAACGACCAATTTGTAAGCGTTACCCCAAACACTCATGTCAATAAATGGTGGACCGTAATGATAATATTTATAAAAAAAACTTTCAAACATTTCTTTTTAAATTAAGAACTTATATACACGAGTTTTAAGTCTTGTATTCTGACCACTGATTCAAGACGTTAGTGAAAGTGATGTCAACACAGGAACAGATAAAGCATGTAATATACATATACCATATCTTTACTGATGTACTTGTGTTGTTTATTCGCAGAGGCTCCTTGTTGGGCTGTAACCACATCTTGCAAGTGATGCTGCTACAGCTTTCTGGTGGTACGTATAAGTGTAACGGTTATTGTTGGAAGAAATGGAATAGGGGACCAGAGTTCAAATCCTATCGAGGCTGCTTGCATTTTATTTTGCCCTAATACCCCTTGGAAAAAAATGAATCAATATATTATCTCACCCCCCCAAATATAGCTAAATAATCGGTCAGACGGAATTATTTAGCCTTGGTAAGGCAATCAGGCTAGAAGAAAGGAAACTATGAATTAAAAACTAGCTTTACTCCTCTTAATAGATTTAATTGGATGGGACTGCTAGTTTCACGTCTCTATTTTATTTTGTTTGATTTCATTTTATCCGTAAGTAAAGTAAGTAAAGTTGGCGACCATAGTCGAGGGTAACCCGAAGGCTCCCTTTTCGATAGCTACTACACCAAGGTGTAGTGGAGGGCGCTACTCCTTTCACTGGATTGCTCAACTTTACCCTTGATCTGTACGTTAAAATGCTGAGTGCTAAGCAAGGAGGCATCAAGTACCAATTTTGAGTCTTTGGTATGACTAGACCTGGGATTGAACCCAGCGAACACTAACCACGAGGCCAATGTCCGGTAAAGGAATAAATAAGATTCATATTTTTACCAATAACATTTTAAGAGGCTCCACATAGTTTTAAGTTTTTTTTCTAGACTGGTTGCCATTTGAGTGGCAGATGTCCCGTTTTTGCTTTCTGGATTAATTGAATTTTCCTGATCAATTTTAAGCTGTTTCGAGCACCGCTAGAAATGGGGGAAAGAGGTTCACTTCTCCACTCCCCTATATCCTCCCCACTTCAGATATCTTTAAAACATCCCTAAATTTTGCATGAATAGTTAGGTCTTGCTGCAACATGTCTTCCAGTGGATTAATTATTTTTTATTGTTAGTGAACCCCTCTTAATGAAAAGACCCTCTTTTCTCATGAGAAAGAAAATAAAATTACATTCCAAGCGTCCAGTAATTACGTTCCCTAATTTGGTAGCTCTGTTTGGCCATTCTATAGAGGACAGACTAACAATATTTTCACTTATTTTATATAGATTGAAGTCACTGAAAGTTCTGACATATTCGTTTGATAAATCCTACCAGTGAAATCATAGCTCAACATAGCTTGTAGTTTTAGTATGAAAAAGCAATTAAAACTAAAATCACCCCCGAATCAAAAACCGATATCCAGAATAGTTTTACCCAAAATATTAAAGTTTTTTTCTTAACTCGAGCAATGGGAATAGTACAAAACTTCAGATAGAAAAAAAAAATGGCGTTACACGCAAAAAGAACTGGAAATAGGAATTTTCGTAAGCAATCTAAAAGACCAAGATGTCTTCATTCTCCAAATAGCTTCTTTGCTTAGAGACATACCATTCTTAGTTAAAAGATATTCACTTTACACATAGAATCTGCCACAACGAGTCTATCACGTCCCAAGGGCGTTCATCCGGGCATCTTTGCTTTCTTTAATCTGAGAAAAATTCGCCATAAAAATCAATTTTAGGTCGGTCGAGTGAAAAGAGGAAAACATGATGAATGGCATTTTCATGAGATGTTTAAAGCCATGAAAACCAAAAATATCTATCTTTAATACCAAAAACTAGCAAAAACGGCACATCATAGCGATATTCTTATTAGAGCAATGCACGTCAAATGCACTAACTTGGAGAATAAAGCCATTTCTACTTGCAACTGAAAGATAAGTTTGTGGGGTCTGCATATATCCAGCACATTTTTTGTATCTCTCTAACTGTTGGTGTAGTGGCTAAAGTACTGGACTGCAGCCTTGAAGTAATCGAGATTGACTTGGCTATTACGTTCATTTTCGGACTAATGCCCTTGGGAAAGGTATTGAACATCTTTATCCTTCCAGCTATGGGTTATAAATAGAATCACTATTGTTCTTCAACATGGATAGCTTTGACAGTAAATAACTCACGAAGGTTGATATGCCTTTAAACAAAATAACCTTACCAATCTATAAATAAAACTAGCAGTACTTACCCGTATTAAATAAAGGCTGATTTGTTTTAAAAATAAAAGGACGTAAAGTTACTTTAATAAAAATTTGGGATAATCATTCGTATTCAAAGGACGTTTTATTAATTCTTGACCACCAACAATCCCTTTAGTTCGGATATTCAATGCATTTCTGTTATAAAATCAATCACAAGGCATTATTTAATCTTTATAACTTATTTCTATAGTAGATTTAATGTCTGATTACATACAATCAACGTACCAGATACACATTAAGTGGCGACGAATGCCAAATATTTTTGGTAAAAAATTGAAATTTAACTGTAAAACCTTGTCACTACTTGGACAATTTATTTAGAACTTCAGTGCAGAAATCGTCTAAAAATAGGCCGGCTGTTAACCTTTTTTTCACACTGTTATTCCTGCAAAAGGGTCGATTGAACGGCTGCAGTAAAAAAAAAAAAAAAAAAAAACTGCTGAAAAGCACTGAAAATAAATACTCTATATTTCTAATGACTCTATATTTGCTTGCGAGTTACAGAAACACAGGGAAAATAGCACAGTGTAGAGAGATCTTTGATAGCAAAAAAGCGTTAAGACGTTTTATCTCGGGGAAAGTTTCTCGGTGTAGTTTACAACTAAAAAAAAAAAAAAATCATACGGGTCTACTTTTGCACACATACACGGATCATTATAATTTATCGAGTGAGAACTTAAATGCCAATTATAAAATACATCCAATTATTTTGTTATTTGTAATAAATTACAAATATTACAAATAGGATGTGCCTTGACATTGAACTTAATGGCAGCCGAAGTTGCCCTGTATGTGAATAATATAAAATAAATGATCAATAAATAAAAATCAATATTGATAAAAGGTCTTCATATTTGGAATTGGTTTTCTTTTCTTATGAAATCCTTTATTTCCCCTCAGTTATGGGTTAAGTAGTATCACTGCAGTCCTTCAACAGGATTGTTTCAGGTGGATATGTGATTGAGCAAAGAAACCAATTATTTTTTAAGAAATCTATTTTGCATTGTGATACTTGAGGAGATTTGCCTGCTGGTATTCAATCGATATTTAATACCCATGCCGTATTTTAAACATCCAAAGTTAATAATTAAAAAATAATTAAGTGGTAAGCATAATAATTGGGTTATGTAAAGCAAACAAAACAAGAATATTAAACGTGTTCATTTTTATTTTTTGTATGTGAGGTCTAAAAGGTGCCGAATATACTACTGAAGAGAGAGAGAGAGAGAGAGAGAGAGAGAGCGAACGAGAGAGAGAGAGAGAAAGGTGTAGAGGGGAAGATATTTAGTTGATGTATTTTAACGGCATGTCAGCTTGTCAGGGATTATTTCATGGCTTGAGATTAGTGAATAATTAAGAGGAAAGAAACCTGGAGAATAAGTGTAAAAAGAAATGGTATCGAGTGAGCAGCGAAATATAAAACAAGAAAGGACAAGAGAATGCGGCAGAGACGTGGAAGTTGAGAGAGAGAGAGAGAGAGAGAGAGACGGATCGGAAAAAATAGTAAGAGACAGTAAGATTGCGATAGAACGGAGACAGAGAGAGGGAGGCTAAAAGAGGTGACAAAGGAAAGAGAACAGGAGGGAGAAATGTAGGGAGAATCGAAGAGAGACAGAACGGTCAGAACCGGGAATATATATATATATATATATATATATATATATATATAGAGAGAGAGAGAGAGAGAGAGGAGGTGGTGGTGAAATTGTTCTGTGAAGATATATGAAATCTTAATATTCTTCGCACGTGACACCATTACACACTCAGTTGGCCATGCAAGAAATCTGAGAGCCACGAGTGGATCATTGACGAACACAAGAGTCAGTTCTCTTCTCCTGTGGGTAAAACAAACATTCGGATAAAAGAATAACGTCTTAGCTGAGTGTGTGTGTGTGTGTGTGTGTGAGCATATATACACAGCTTAATAAATAAATGTGCGTATATAAAAATATGTACTGAGGAAGATTTGTGTATTTTGTGCAGGGCACACAAAAAGATATCAAGGCATGTACGTACATATATTCATAGACCTCATCGTCATACATATTCATATCTATACGAATTTTCGATATTAAGTTATAATTATGTCTAAGGGCCCACATCATAAGTTTTTCGTCTATGTGTTTGAAAGATTTTACTTATATAAGCGTATAGTTTAATACATAGGCCGTAATTCATGCATACATATCAAAAGATTGTCTCATATATGTGTATGTGTTTTGGTAGGTTAGTTGGTTTTTAAAGCATATCAACCCTTGTAAGTTATTTTATATGAAATCCTGTTGATACATATATATTAAATATACGATTTGTAAGCGAATAGTTTATAAGTAACAATCTTTAAACGAGACAGAGCCCATTTGTTTGCACATAGTTAAATGGTTTCAAGTATTGCTATGCAATACTGATAGTTCAATTCAACAATCAATTGTTTGCATACAGGTAAATGATTTCAATTATAGTAAATGGTTAAATAGTTCTATTTAAGCCATAGATGGGAATAACAGGTACTACCTCTCCAGGTCAGAGTTGACCTGAGTGTAATTGTAAGGAAAGGGTACTCCATATTTCCCAAAGCTTCAGAATGGAACCACGCCATTAGATGATTTAGAGTCATATTCGTTGTGGGAAGGGTCTTATTCCCATGCAGAGATGCAGAGGGCGTATTCTACAGCTCTAGGCAACAGGGTTGATATATGTGTATGTGTGTATTCAGGCAGCAGATTTTCTTGTATCAAAGGTGACAAACAAGTATTTATTAAGTTTTATTTCATTCTGGCCTTTTCTTTTCGGTTGAACTATTGCACACACTTTCTCGACAATGACTAATTATGGTCGAAAGTACATATACCCGGATTATAACGTTAGAGACTTTGGGCGGGTTTCGATCCCAGCTTCAATCGTCCTACGTGTCTAGCCACACTCAAGAGTTGTGATACAACGAAACAGTCTGTCTGTGGATGATATATATATATATATATATATATATACACCTCGTCATATATATAATCTGTATACGCTCTGTATGCGAGTTCTATAATATAAACCTGAAAAGGAATACATAACAATAGCCTTACATCGAGCACTCCCATAGATTTATATGAAATTCCCCATATTCTGTACAGGAATAACACACAGCTTTTGTCTTCGGATGCCAACTGGATTATATATATATGTACTGGTGCCCTTGAAATTTCTAAGTTTTAACTTTGAGATCAAACGATGTCGTTTTTATTTTGATCTAAGTTTGTGGGGAAAGTTTTCACACGAATCATTTTTGGATTTGAATCTAACGTCACCAATTCAAAAGACAAACGATTGACAGTTTAGCCATGCATCTTTCTATAACAGGAATAACACACAGCTTTTGTCTTCAGATGCCAACTGGATTATATATATATATATATATATATATATATATATACACACACACATCTTCATATATATCATTAATATCAAGTAAAATTCAGATGTTAATCCATTAATGGATTAACATCTGTAGAGTCTTAGTTGATATTAATGATATGATTGCTCTCTGTGGGTCTTTTTATATATCAATAGTCATATATTCAGCACTCAGTTGGAATATATTGATAATCATATATTCTATATGGTATTGTTCCTCGCTTATGATAGTATTTTTATGCTGTTTACAATTTTCAGTTTGGTTCATTTGAAATTTGTAGATGGCATGAAACAGACAATCATAAGCTACACTAGTCAATATTATACAATACAATGTGTGTACATTCTGAAAAAAGTTGTACCGCTGGCAGGGCTTTCATCGGATGATAACAATTGATTCAGGCTAGGTATCGTGGTCAAAAGGCCTCCCCGATGGATGTACTGGGTTAAGTCATAAATAATTTCTGTTTTAGTAAAATATGGTATTATGAATAATTTAGCAATGAACTAATTTCATTCAATTGTATATTTGCCATAATTTTGAAACAACTCTGGCCATTTATCAGTTAGCGTTTTGGTTCCTTTCAAGTAAGATACATCTGGTTTCAAGCTCAACAAATTTTCCACAAACGTTTTCACGTGATCTTCTTAAACTTTGTTGACTATAATGGATAGGGTAGATACCCTTGGGAAAGGTATGAATCCAATTATTCTCCTTCCAGCTATGGGTAAATAGTAGGGCAGACTGGTTTCTTCAGCCTTGGTGAGGCAACTAGTCTAGGAGAAGGAAAACTCTGAATTCAAACCTGTTAAACTCCACTTAAAAATTGACCTTGTGTCATATCCTGTCCGAGCGGAGGGGTTGGGTAAATAGGATAATGGATATGGTAGAACAGACTAGGTTAAATCCAATATTTTTACCTGCATAATTATTGTTGAATGTGGTTCATGCGTTATCATATTGTCAAGTGCGAGTCGTTTTCTAAGAAGATTTTCATGCTGACTTTTCCTATCTTTTTCAAGTGGTAGCAGATTGGGTTAGAATGTGTTGAAGTCAAGAGCTAATCCTCGAGTACATATGCGTGGATTGCATTCCACCAATTCTCTTAAAGTATTTCGACTGAGGTCTGATGAACGTCCTGGTCTGGGCTTAACTCTTAATAACTCATTACCAGATTGAAACTTTGCAAACCAATTTCGGTCATGGCAGTCAGTGATGACACCTTGGCCATAAACACTACAATTTGTTAGCTGTTTCTGTAGCGTTTTTGTTATTCTTAAACTCCTGCAACATTACATGCCGAATATGCACTTTAAATTCCTCCAATTTAAGAGCGGGAAATCAGATTATGATTAGCACTTTTTCATTAGGTAATTTTCGGTTGCGTTTAAAACATTGAAAGTTTAAGATCCATAGTTACAACTTGAAAAACATTTTTTTAGGATTCAACCTGATTCTGTTTGTGCGTGTGTGTATATATATATATATATATATATATATATATATATATATATATATATATATATAGAGAGAGAGAGAGAGAGAGAGAGAGAGAGAAGAAAATAGTTATTTTTAATGCATATAACAAGAAACCATTCGAGATCAATTGAGAGAAAAATGTGTGCTGCAGCAATCATTAAAAAGGGAAGTACCACACTGCCAAAAAATCAGTATTCAGAATCCTGATCTTGTTTGGTTTCAAACATTGATTATCTAGAATAACGTGTGTGTGTGTATAAAATTTTATCAAAGGACTCAACAATAGCACCAATCGACTCATCCTGACGCAAGAAAAATACTTTTAGATAATACAACCATTATATACAAAAACAATAACAAAAAACGACTGCAAATCCTAGAGTCAATATACATAAATAAAAAAACTATATAAATAAAATAGCATCTAATACATGCAGTAATATATTAAACATCTTTAATAGGTAATATCTCCAACCCATTAGATGAACTCTGCCAACAACATATTTAAAAAAAAAAAAACACACGTTACTACTTAATAAAAAAACCCCTCTACAACTTAGTCAAACAAACTCGACAGCTACCAAAAACTACGACCCCTGAAGACGACTAGAGTATGGCTCAAAGCACTTGGTGAAAAAAAATAACATAGGACAATTTTTACACCAAATTGACCCTGAAGTACGGATAAAAAACAAGACAATTCGAGAAACTACGATCAAAAATCATAAAATGTGTTCTATCGTGTTCAACAAAACATGCCTTAGCAATAATTTGCTAAATTATACAATATATAAAATTGTGTATAAATTATTAGTATCGTTAGTAATACTTGAAACCTAATAGCTGTAAATGGATTATTTGTATTAAAAATAATTACTTAAAACTATAATTGCTTAAAATGGATAATTAGTTACTTGGAACCATATAAGTGTTTAAAAAAAAAGATAAGACTTAATATCAAATGGTTGACATGCTGGAAAAAACGGACCAACGAAACGACCAGCTCACTTTTATCTTTGT
>OY757920.1:70019554-70057054 GCA_963585895.1 Sepioteuthis lessoniana | reverse complement strand
CGGATCAGAGCGGACCTAGGAGCTATGACAACAAAGGGGGATTCTGCATTCTCCAAAGCTCCAGTATTACTGGAGCCTCACCATCAGATCGTTTAATGTCATACCCAGGTCACTCGTTGTGGGGGTGTCTTACTCCTCTTTAGAGATACAGTCGGTGTATTTTATGGCCTCAACCGACTGGGTCGTGGAGATTTAAGGAGACTTGCTGTCACTCAGATTTCAGTGAATAACCACCAATTGGAGCTAGTGTGAATAACTTGCATAGAGCGAAAATAGCTACGGCAACATCAGCTTGCAAAACCCATAGAAATTCTACAAATGAGAAACAAGTATTTCAATGGACAAAGTAAATTCATTTTTCACTTTCATTTAAATTGCTACTTTTTAAATTGCTGTTGTCTTTGATTCTTTGAATCAATGTGAAAGGTGAATCGAGTTGCCGAGAGAGAAATGGATTTGTGCTTCTGTCCAAACATTTCTTGCAGTGGTAGTAGAGGAAGTAAAGTCTTACAGAGAGTGGTTTATCATATGGAAAAGATTGGAAGGCAGACGTCTTGGAGCTCTCTCTCACTTTTTTCTGTTTTGTTTTATGGATATATCGATATCAACTCCTCTTTTCTTGTGACATGCAGCTTACACTTTATGTAGGTAAGTAGTTAAAAATGTCAAGACTGAAGCTTTATTTTCTTCAATTTTAAAATGTAAATGAAGACGTGTTGACACCTTAGCAACTTATGTAATAAAGTGATGATGTCTTGACATTTATGATGATAGTTCTGATTTAACAAACGTTGTACAAGAATTTGGGACAAGTTGAGAATATCATCTTAACTTCAAAGTCATTTTAAATATAAAATTGCGATAAATATCGTTAAAAAATACAGTAAATAAGATAGCAGTTGTCTAAATTTTTGAGATGAAGTTTGATGATTTTTATCATAAAGGTTTTTCGGACTATCGTCTTCATCTTTATTGTTATTTCCACGACGTTTCGGCCGATATGTCCTCCGGCATTCTTCAGGTGTTTGCCGAACTCTGGAACCTACACTAGATGAACCAATGCCTATAACCGTTACGCTCTGTGTCCAGCAGGGCACATAGCGTAACGGTTATAGGTGTTGGTTTCCTCAGCTTCTAAGGAGACAATCATCTAGTGGTTGCAGGTTCAATCTTTACTATAGGCGAGTAACAATACAGGAATACTTAACACTTGTACCCGGTTATGGCTAACGGAATCAGAACAGGCAACCCCCGTGGATTCAATAAAGGACGCAGTTCGAAGTTCCGTGTAGGAAAATGAGACCATAAAAATTCTGTGATTTTGAGAGACAAACGGATCATCTAATCCTTGCCAGAAGGCCAGGTTTACTGTTAATAAAAAAATGTGGATTATGCTTATTTTATCATCCTTACATTCTGTAAATCTGATAAATTTTCTGGTTTATTTTAACTCTTCAAAGTATTCGGTTTTATCATTGCCTTTTTTTCAAATCATGTTTTAAATGTGTTAAACTTACATATTCTTTTTTTATTTGGGTTGTCTACAAAATTTTTTGAAAATAATGGAAGGAAAGAGGAAAAAATAAAAATTGAATAAGGGGCAGAGGATTTATCTACAGGATTCTTAAAAACTTTAACGCTCATTGTTGTAAACCGCCGTAATTTACCTGTTTCGCCTTCGTCGCCGTGTAAAATCCTATCATTAAACGACGTAATAAATCAAATTTTCGATAAATTCTTTCGTAATTGATCCATATTAACTGTTTATGCTTGTCCTGTACAAATAATGCATAGATATTTCAGTCGTTATCAATCAAAGTAAATATGTACTTTCAGTAATACAAAATTACTATTTTATTTAAAATACATTTTTTCTACTGTCATATTGTGTAAACTAAAGTTAAAATTTTACCTACAATAATAAAAAGAGGAATAAAAGCAAGGGGGGGAGGCATTAATTTATGCGCTGATTTTGTTAAACAACTTCCACTTTCGTTGTAAGCCACCATAATTTACCTGTTTTTCTTTCGTCACTAGTGAAAAATCACATTATCAAACGCTGCAAGAAATCAATTTTTTGACAATTTTTTTCTTCATTAATCCACATTAAAAGTTTTAAAACCAAATCATATTCAAATAAAATATTCATACTTTAGTCGCTATCAACAAAAGTAAATATAGTCTTTTCAGTCAAACACAATTCTTATTTCAATTTAAATAGTATTGTTTTTTTGAAAGGAATGTTCCACTTACCTTGAAATCAATTATTTGCCAATGGAAGAAAAAAAAAAAAATACACCGCCAAGTAAACTTGTTTATATAGACAACCTTGCGTGCTGATTAGCTGTCTCAGTAGCCAATCCAGACAGTGGAAACCTTGGACGAGGGAAGTTTTTTTTCTACATTACTATTTTGACCGGTGAACTCATTTTTCTGCCAAATTACTCGGTGAGGGGGCAATACTAATGAACATTTTATTTTACTAATTATATATATATATATATATATATATATATATATATATATATATGTATATATATATATATATATATATATATATAATTCCTTTTCGTTTTGTTGGGTATTTCTTGGCGGCCATATTCGTGGGTGACTCGAATAGCTACTATACCTAGTTGTAGGGAAGGGCGCTACACGTTTCCCTGGATTGCTCCACTTTACCCTTGATTCATACCTTATAATGCTGAATATTAAGCAAGGAGGCATAAAGTACCATTTTTTGAGTCTTTGGCATGACTCGACCTGGGATTGAACGCTGGTCTCTCGGTAAACACTCTAACCGTTTGGCCAATGGACCAGACACACAGAGTGATTGGTTTCTTTTGGTATTTGAAGTGAGACAGATTTTTGGAATAGACATGCTGTTGTGGTGAAGGGAATATTATAATATGTTTTTGGTCAGTAAATGGATCTAGTTAAGTTAGGATAATGATGACCAGCTTTTCTTCCTCCCTTGTTGCAGCATCTTGTAAAAGAGAAAGGACTTTTGTTCAATTTGGATCAGCCTTGGCAAGACTAACAGGAAAGAATAAACCTAAAACCTCCGAAGAGGGTTAAAGCCTGGGGGACGCCCCCCTGAGGCTCGAGGTATGTCCAGTGACAAGACACACCCGACCAGATCCGTGCCGCTGACACATGGCCGGCCGAATGTGTTCCATCAACTGGATCCTGCTGATCGAAATCTGCGGTATTTGTCCTACCTCCCACCAACCGTACGAGTGTGGCACAAAGGCTTTTTTAAGGTGGGTCCTGGTGCCGGGACGGAGCCCAGACGCGTCCGGCATTCCAAAAATGCCTCGGGCCTCGTTGGCATTCCCCTCAAAAGGGGCGCCTCAGGTGTCAGGCGATAAACGTAACCCCTCCGAGGAGGGTTAAAGCCTGGGGGGACGGCCCCCTGAGGGTCGAAGTATGTCAAGTGACGAGATACACCAGACCAGATCCGTGCCGCTGACACCACGATCGGCCGAAGTGTGTCCCCTCAACTGGATACTGCTGATTAGGGGAAGGGAAGGTCGGATACGAGCGGAGGCTCGAACCCTGCTGGTCTGTGCTGCTCATCACCCCATTTAGTGCAATGTGGGCCTAATGAGCCAAGCTGTTTCTTGGACCCAAATCTGGGTCCGGGTACGGATGCCGGGTTATAGCTTAAACTAGATAGAAAGGTATAGTGCTATACATAGGGGACATGTCAGTGTTGGAGCTCGCCCACCCGAAGGTAGTCCAATTGAAATTGAAGACCTTTCGGCCTCGAATCTGCCACTGATTTCGATACCTCATCCAGCACGAATGACAGACGGCCCAGCAAAGACCGGGGAAGTATGTATTTGCCACTGCCTCCCACCAGACAGGACTTGACACAAGGTCAATGACCCGAAGGCTGATTATAGTGGGGATTTAGGGGAGAGGGAGGTAGGGCACTAGCTGAAACTCAAACCCTGCAAGTCTCTGCTGCACATCGACCCGCTTAGTGTAATGTGGGCCTAATGAGCCAAGCTGTTTCTTGGACCCAAATCTGGGTCTAGGTACGGATGCCGGGTTATCGCATAAACTAGACAGCAAGGTCTAGTGCTATACAGAGGGGACAAGATGTCAATGTTGCAGCTCGCCCACCCGAAGGTGGCCATTGATTTCGATACCCCATCCGGCACGAATGCCAGACGGCCCAGCTAAGACCGGGGAAGTATGCATTTGTCGCTGCCTCCCACCAGACAGGACTTGACTCAAGGTCAAAAGCCCGAAGGCCAATTAAAGTGGGGATAAGGGGAGGAGAAGGTCAGGAATGAGCCGAGACTCGAACCCTGCAAGTCATTGACCCACTAAGTGCAATGTGGGTCTAATGAGTCAAGCAGTATCACGGACCTAAATTTAGATCCGGGCACGTATGCCAGAATAGACCGTGAGGTCTAGTGCTGTACAAGTAGTGCAAGGGGGTCTGAAAAGCAGCTCGCCCACCCGAGGGTGGCCCAACCGAAGTTGGGGGCCTTTCGGCCTCGAATCTGCCATTGGTTTCGATACCCCATCCGACACGAATGCCAGACGGCCCAGCCAAAAGGCCAGGGAAGTATGAGGATTCTGCTGATTGAAATCAGTCCTTGAAGTTTTTAATCGTAGGCTAATTATGGCTATGAACCAGTCTATCTGGTAGAGTGCTGAAGGGATGTTTAGCCCCTCTACAACAATTCTTTAGCGTCATTTTAGTGTTCTTTTAGTTATATTCTTTCAGTGCCATTTTAACGTTATAATCTGGTGTGTTTTAGTGTTATATTCTTTTAGCGTCTTTTTATTGTTCTTTTATTTATATTCTTTCATGAGTTATTTACGCTAGTTTTACGGTTATTGTTCTCAGTTGAAGGCATTTTAAAGGTATTATGTGTGGTTTGCATCAAAAACGGATTACACCATGACTTTTGGAATCAATTAATGACGGAGGACGGAGTATGACTATGTGTGTGTGTGTGTGTGTAATGGTACCTCAGTAAAAATAGCATTTTCTTTAGAACAATATTCTTAATTCTCTAACTAAGAAAATAAAGTAATTTATTATCCAATTTGCAACTGAATGATGATTTTATGGGATCTGAATACACGATAAACATCATACGAGCAACGCTATCTCCCAGATATGAACATCTTCACAGATGTAATCAATCAGGTGATCATATGGGAATTAACAGTGCCCTGGAAAGAGCATCTGGAGGAAGTTCATAAAATGATAATCGCCAGATACCAGAAGCTCGTAGAACAGGGCTGGCGGGTCTTATGGGAGCCAGTAAATATTGGCTCTCAGGGATTTGCTGAGTAATTACTCTACAAGGCTTTGACTAGACTCAGTATAGCAGGATCTTCTAAAAGCTGGCATATCATTAGAAGTGTCCGCGAAAAAAGCTTCCGGGTGGCTTTGGATTAAGAGGGTGAGCCCATAGATTGCCGCTACTGAGAACTGATCTACATCAACTGAATCACCAGTGTGAGCAGTTTGATGTTGAAAGATCCGAAATCCATGACAAATCCAGGAACATCATTGGTTAAGCATCCCAGTTCATCTGTGAATTGTGTCTTTATACCAGTGGTAAGAATTATATACACATTTGATCAATTCATTTTCTGTCAAGGAGTAATCCCCCTAAAAACGGTGACCTGCATATGACACTAAACTGCATGAGGAACTAGTACTGGAGTACCCCCTTCATTGCTATTACTCATAGGTCCACTCTGACCCGGTGTGGTATTACCAGTTAGGGTCCTATCTGGATTAAACAGATCTTATTCGTAGTCGATAGGACCCCTAGTAAATTTTAAAAAGCGCTAAAGAAACAGCTACACAAAAAATGTAAGTTGTAGTAAAGTTGATGACCTTAGTCAAGGGCGACCAGAAGGCTCCCTTTTCGATAGCTACTACATTGAGGAGCAGGGGGAGGGTGCTACTCCTTCCCCTGGATTGCTCCACTTTACCCTTGATACGTACCTTATATTGCTGAGTGTTAGGCAAGGAGGTATCAAGTACCATAACAAGTCCTGGCGGCAACACCCCACAAGACACCAACTATACAACCACCTGCCTCCCATTACGAAAACTATCCAAGTTAGACGAACCAGACACGCAGGACACTGCTGGAGAAGCAGGGACGAGCTCATAAGTGATTTACTCCAATGGACCCCCACATAAGGCCAGGCAAAAGCAGGACGACCAGCCCTGAAGACCTGCCAGAGGCGATGAACGATAGGGAGAAGTGGCGAGAGAGGGTCAGGGATATCCGTGCTAGCGGCACGACATGATGATGACGCGACCTGATCTCCCGGACCATTGACGAACACTCTACCCACTAGACCAATGAGCCGGTTTATAAAAAATGTAAATATGAACAAATAAACGCGATTCCCTAACTTCTTGACATAAAATAACCTTAGATAAGTCGACGTGCCGTTAAAATCATTCGATCAATTGACAGGATACATTAAAATAAATGTTCACTTTAGACCTAGTTTCTAAGAAAAACGAAACATTTTACGGCATTTTGAAAGTATTAGGTTTGGTTTACGTCAAAAACCGTGTTACGTCACTGAATTTATACTAAATTAATGACGTAAGGCGTGATATGACTGTACATATATCATCGTCATTTGGTCGTGCTGACAGCACGAATTTCCCATTCATCCCTCACTCCCGTGCCCGTAGTGTAATGGTTATCGTCGTAGGAAATGGACACGGCGACTCGAGTTCAAATCCTGGACGAGATTGATTGCATTTCACATGGAAAGGCATGAATCCAATTATTCTCCCTCTAGCTATGGGTAAATAGGAGGACAGACTGAGTTCTTCAGCCTTGGTGAGGCAACTAGTCTAAGAGAAGGAAAACTCTGAATTCAAACCTGTTAAACTCCGCTTAAAAATTGACCTTATGTCATATCCTGCCCAAGCGGAGGGGTTGGTAAATAGGATTATCCATCGCTCCCGGCAGATCCTCCGAAATACACTCAGTGTCTGCATAGAGCTGATGTAAGTCTTTGCTGGTTGGCCAAAACGGTCGCGTCCATGTGTAGGAATCCATTGATAACGTTGCTTATGACGTCGTCCTTGCTTCTCCAGCAGTATCCTGCATGTCTTTTTCGTCTTACTTGGATGATTAATAAGATGGGAGCTTAGTGGCCGTACAACTTTTGTGGGATGGTGCTTCTAGGATTTGTAGGATTTTTTGTAGTTCCCAACTACCTTTTTCTCCATGTGGTTTTTAGCAGCTATGCGGTACATCCATACAGTAGTATTGACACAGCCAGAGCTAAAACTTGGAAGATATCCTGTTTTATTTTATTGGATAGATTAGACTTACATATGATCGATAACTTGCCAATAGCAATCCATAGCTTCACTAGGTGTATGTTGACTTCACTTTCAGTTGATGAAATATTGCTACCGAGGTATGTGAACTATTCTACGAATTCTAATGCTCTGCCACTTAAAGTGGAGATGGTTCCCCCTCGTTTAAAACTCATAGACTCTGTTTTATTTACGTTCACGTAGAGGCCAATGACTCCTGTTGCCTGCTCCTGGCTATGCAGTAGGGATCTGACTTGAAGCATTGGATCATCTGTGCAGTCTGCATCTGTTATTGTTTCTGCTGGATATCGTATGCTTCTTGCTCTTTTTTTTTTTACGGTAAAGCCATTTTTTTTTTAGATCTATTGACGTTCAACGTACATAGTCTTGGCTGAGTAAAAACAAATATGGTGCTAATGTATCTCCTTGCAAAACTTCAGCAACAATGTCGAAGAAGTCTGTATCTTCATCAACGGAACGAACCATAGCTTTCGTGTTTTTGTAAAGAATGATTATTGCGGTAACAGGTTTTTTAGGTGACTATATGTGAGTGGTATTTGCGCCACCATTTTTGTATGGAATCAAATGCCTTGGAGAAATCTACGAACGTTAGTGTTGATTCAAGATTTTTTGCACGTATTATTTCGATGATTAGACGGATAGTCAGAATCTTTGATGTTGTGGATCGATTTCTCCGAAAGCCGTTTTGATTTTTCCTCAGAGAAAAATATTTCGATTTCAGGTTGGATATGGTTGAGAAGCAGAGCATTGTAAAATTTAGTACCTATCGCGATAAGTGTTATGCCTCTGCAGATGTTCCTGATTCCAAGGTCCCCGTTCTTGCGGAAGAGGATGATGCAGCCTTTTCTCCATTTCTCTATTGTATTTTATTTATAGATAGTGTTGTATAATCGAAGAAGTATGTCATCAAATTTCCTTATCTTCCATACTTCTGGAGGTATTTCGTTGAAGCCTACAGCTTTTTCGCTTTTAATATTTTTTCAGTACTACGTCAAGTTCTTCCTCTGGAAACTGCCTACTTTGATAACTAGTTGCCTATTAATGCTTTTTTGATAGGTTTATCAGTGATTTCAGGAGGGTTTCCGAGTAGATTCTTGAAATGTTTTTTCCACTTAATAAGTTTTCATTCTTGGTCAACAGCTTTTGGTTTGGCTGTCTATGTGTTCTATTTCCATCAACTTTATTTACTGCCTGCGTTGCTATTCGTGATTTTCTATCTTCTACCGATTTTTTGTGGTTTATTTATTTGGCCTTGAATATATTCTCGTTGTTCTTTTTGGTATGTGTTATTCCTCGCTAGGCTTACTTATATTTCAGTGCATTAGTATTTGTTGGGTTTATTTTATTACGTATGGATACTATTTTCATGTTATCTCGTTTTATCTAATTGTTATTGCCTCCCAAGGGACTCTGTATTTGGTCCTTGGTTTGGACGTAATGCACTCTGATGTTGCTTCTAAATGGGCGGTGACAAAGTTTTCATATTCTTCATTCGGAGTATGTCTTTTGAAGAGTATTAAACTTGTTTCTTACAGTTACTGTATAAGGATTTATAGTATCACAATTGATGAGTGAAGATCTTTGGTATATTGTTAAGCTTTAACTGTTTGTGTCTTATTTCTGCTTAGTTTCCGGTGAATCTTTACCGAGACGATTCTTTGATCTGAAGACACTCTTTTAAAAGAGAAGATTGCTTCGCACGTCAGAGCGCTATTTATCCACTTATTGTTTATGAATATATAATATAGCTGTGTTTTTGAGTCATTTGGGCTTTTTTGGCGAATATCGTAACGCGAATTAGGATCTGTAAGTTTAAGAATAAGCCAAACAATCCCTTTTTATTTTAGTCAAAATTAATCTTATTCAACAAATAATTTAACAAATAAACTTCAATTTAGTTTTTGCCCGTATATATATATATATATATATATATATATATATATATATATATGCACTGGTGCCTTTGAAATTTCTAAGTTTTAACTTTGAGATCAAACGATGTCGTTTTTATTTTGATCTAAGTTTGTGGGGAAAGTTTTCACACGAATCATTTTTGGATTTGAATCTAACGTCACCAATTCAAAAGACAAACGATTGACAGTTTAGCCATGCATTTTTCTAGATTCCCAATTGATTGTAACAGTTTAAATTAAGAGATGGGGTAATTACGTTTACATAAAAGTTCGACCACATGGCATCTGGGAAGTTTTTATTTTTTAATTTCATAATTATCAATCATAATTTTTTAGATAGTAGAAAGACTGATTTTACTTTCATCGTTTATCAAAAATATGCAAACATGTATGTACACATTTTTTATATATCAATAAATTAAAACTGAGACTTCTTCTTCTTCTTCTTCTTCTTCTTCTTCTTCTTCTTCTTCTTCTTCTTCTTCTTTACTACAACCGTTACTATTGAAAATGCTGATATAAAAAAATAAAAATAAAAAAGACGGTAAAAATGAACGTTAAAATTCGAAACGCTTATCTTACAGTTCAACTTTTGGAGGATGAGGTTGTTTTCGAAGTTTTGTTAGAAACGAAACTCTGAGAGTCAATTTCACAATTTACAACATAAATAATATAGATGACACTGAAAAAAGAAATTTCCCAACAAGAATGTTGAAACAAACATTTTTATAACATAAAACAAGCAAAGAAAAGTTAATACAAAGTAGCAATGTTCGTATATGTTTGCTCTGTATATATGTGTGTGAGCGTCTATATTACAAATATTGGCTGGATTGTAGCGAGCTTTGTTTGAACATATCTGTGTGTACGTGTGTTCGTTGTCAAGGCAGAGAGAGAGAGAGAGAGAGAGAGAGAGAGAGAGAGAAAGAGAGAGTGTGTGTGTGTGTGATAAAGAGTGACCAGGTCGTACTTATACGTGTGTTTGCGTATGTACGCATGAAAACTAAAATGTAGATAGCAGCGAAGTATGTGTCTGCCAGTTGTGTGTATATGTATGTAGTAGGCGTTGTTGAAGTCCATGAGAAGTTTAGTACATTGAAAGATAAAAAGTACACTAATTTCATTAGGAGTATGAACGTATTTTTGCTGGTTGTGTTCTCCAATTTTCGGCTGTTGTGTTTCTGTCAAGTTGTTTCGAGCTGTGTGTGGGTAGCTGAGAATGTAGTGTGAGAGAGCAAGAGAGAAAAAAAAAACTGTTAAGTTATCTGGAGCTGTGTGTACCTAGCTGGGAGAGCAGAGAGTGAGAGAAAGAGGGGAAATTGCTGTCGAAAGCTTGAAATAAATAGCTTTCCTTGTCACGTGACTGGTTTCAAACGCAATATTTATTTTCGCGTGGGACGAGTTCCTTTGGGATTCAAACACATATGACTATTCTGTCCAATCAGGTTACCGAAAATACTTATTTCATTTTGGCGCCTAGCTCTTTTTGTTTCGGGAACAAGTAAGTTTTTGATCCTATTTTTCCAGAATTTTGCACATCACGTGTTTTTCACCGCCTGGAGTGTAAATCCCATTAACTACTAGAGTAACTTTGAAAACAAACTCAGTGACAAATAAAAAGAAAAATATAGTTAAATTAATATATGTACAACCATCGATAATCTATAAGGAAAATAAGAAGAAAAATCAGCATCTACTCATTTCATATTCTTTAATGTGCTGTAAAACGTGTATTGTAAGCGTTGAGAAATAAATTCTGTGTAGATTTGAAAGATTAAAAAAAAATCAGATAGCTATGTATGAAGTCCAAGTACCTTTCTTTTTACAATATTAAGATACAAATAGATAAATAAATGAATAAATAAAGCTTGGTCACTTTCATCAGATGTTTAAGTAAATTAAATATAAAATAGTTAATTTTCAGAAGATAAGGTTATTCAAATTACATTATCTTAAAATAAAGCAATTTATGTATCAGTTTAATATCCTAAATAAACAAATACTGATCATAAATTTGTACGTTATTAAAATTCATATAATTTATTCATAATTGGTTGAATGAATAAAGAATATGATACAATGAATGGCTGAATGAATGAATAAATAAATAAATGGATAAAAATCGTTTCTTCCCACATTTAGTTGACCGTTTTCTTGGAGCGACGCAAAAGACGTCCGTTCATTTCGACGTTAGCGTTCCTCTCTCTCTCTCTCTCTCTCTCTTTCTTTCTTTCTCTCTCTATATATATACATAAATATATGTATATATATATATAAATATATATGTGTGTGTGTGTGTGTGTGAACCAGTAAAAACGGCACATTATGTTTTTTTGAATGTCGAAATATTTGCGATAGAACTCGAATTTTTAAGGTTGTTCAAGCAAGTTTAATTTATTTCAGTTTTCAAGTCAGAAATCGACCATATTTCAAAAACATTATTATTATCATTATTTCTGGCCGGAAGGTCTGAATGAAGCAAATGGATACATTGTCCCCAACATGATTATCCTACGATAGTACAAATTCTATCGTAGTTAAAAGTTCTCATTTATTGAACAGAATAAAAAATGAAGACCTGCAAACCTGTCCAAAATTAATTTTTTACCAGCAAAATTAGCAGCATTATCAAGTAAGAGAATTTTTTGTTTTGTTTTAAATGATGAGTCCTTAGGTTTCAAATTGGAATTTCACCAAGGTTAAAAAATGAAAATAAAAATAAATACCTAAAAGATTTCTTTTCCTGGTGACGATTTTACGAGAAAATATGAATTTGAAAAAAAAAAAAATCCCGGAATTTATGACACAAAGTATGAAAACTGTCAAGGTTTTAAATATAGTTCAACGTTAGATTGATTGGTCACAAATTTTGAATAATATTTCATGTCTTTTATTTATGGAAAAAAAAGTATGATCAAAATGTTTCTGATCCTAATAAATAAAGGAATAAATAAGATTAAAAAAATACTTTACTTATTTATTTATTTATTTATTTTTTAGTAATCAAAAAGAAAATTGAAAAAGCCTAAGAGTGGATCACCCTAAACATTATGGGAACAACATACACACTGTAAAAATGTATTTACGTCATTTTCTTATTTCGGGATTCACGGTGCCTTGCTAATATATATATATATTGTCCTCCATATTCACTGTTTCGTTGTATCAGAACTCTTCAGTGTGGCTAGACACGCAGGACGCTTCAAGCAGAGATCGAAACCCGCTCAACTTTACATTAAACTTTGTATCTTGCCGCTCAGCTATCAGTCGACATAGGTTGGCTCAGGAATTATAAGGCATTATGTATTAGCTTTCGTTTGTTTACATTTTGCCTCACCGGATACCAGAATGCTCAATTCATTAGAAAAGCTTTGCATTACGCGAGAGGCAGCCGTTAATTCCTTTGCTATATATATATATATATTCGAGGATCATTAAATTAGTTTCCAGACTTTTCTCGTATGGGCGCTTTTATCGATAGTACACTCATGAAACACTAGTCCCCTTCCAAGTAATCTCCTCCGGTTGCAATGCACTAGTTGCACCGTTCCGACATCTTCTGGAAGGCCCCATGGAAGTCCTCTTGTGTGAGCATGTCAATGACCTTCGTCATAGCCTCTTTCATCTCCTCAATTGTCTAATAACGACAGCCTCTGGGCTTAGGGAATAACCAAAATCACAGGGTGCAAGGTCTGGACTATAGGGAGGGTGACGAACTGTCTTGATGCCCATCTTAGTCAAATAGTCTGTGACAAGGATGGAGTTGTGGTCTAGTGCATTGTCCTGGTGGAAATGCCACTGACCCGATTTGAAGAGTGCTGGCCTCTTCCGACGGAATCTCTTCCTGAACTCCTTTAAAACCTCAACATAGTAACCCTAACCCTAACCCTTTGGCCAATCAACTGTGGTGTATTGACTTCCTTACTCCTCCCACACCTCTCATCATCCCTCACAGACTCCCTGCCTTCCTTGAATTTCTTATACCACAAAAACTGATGCTCGATTCATGCAAGATGCTCCAAAAGCATTCTGAAGCATTCCATACGTTTCTGTATCATTTATTCCAAGTTTAAAACAGAATGTATTGCATATCGTTCTTCTAAAGTGTCAGATTGCATTTTTGAAATTCACCAGCTGTGACAATCAGGCTTTAGTTTGGTGAATTCCAATTCCTGCTGTAGCTGTTGATTTGAACCTGAAATCATAAAAATTGGCCAGCCATCTCATAAGATGTATAGCAATAACATACTGAATTTTCAAGAGTCTACGACATTTTCAAATACCTGTACAAAAAAAGTCTGGAAACTTAGTGAATGCACTACGTATATATATATATATATATATATATATATATATATATATATATATATATATATATATATATATATATATGATGACTGTATTTACAAATAAAAAGGTTAATATCAGTAATAGAGAATATATTGATCTGAGGTAGGAAAGCGTAGATTCTATATCTACGGTATCCTGCGCTTTATTACAATTATTTTCTTGTCTATTCGATCATCAGAACCTGATTATCAAATTGGTGAGAAACTCATAATCACCACTATTGATTCTGTATCTACGTTATGTATATATTATGCGTAAATGCAAAGCTCTTCTGATAAATTTAGTACTCCAGTAGCCGATATCGTATATGTAAAAATATATACATAAAAAATTCCTTCGCTCACGCTGAAAATGACGATAGCTCTGAGGTAAGATATTCGACTGATGTTGAGAGAGAGAGAGAGAGAGAGAGAGATTTTTCAATAAAGCAAGCAAGATGGGAAGAGGTCAACCTCGCTTGGTACATCTGAGTGAGTTGGGGGGAGGTCTGACATTGAAAAGATCCGAAATTCCAAATAGACTAAGTAACATCGGAGACAAGGAGTTTTAGATCATTTGTGAAATGTATAGCACATTTTTTTTCTAAAGTTCGCTTTACCATTTATTTTTCATCATAAAAATATTTAATTAACTTTTAGTCAATAAGGCTATCTACTATAAAATGACTAACTATACACAGAATTTTAGAGACAGTCTGTGAAGATCTAACGATGATAACAGTTCAGAACAATATTTCTGTTCAGATATTTGACCTTTGAATGTAATAGGGCAGTGGAATGCCATTAAATTTAACTCTTTATTTGATATGATATACTTCCCACCATTTCTATGTTCTTTATATATATATACGCAACCTCCCACGAAGATTCGGGCCATTGTAGAAATCATTGACTTTCCGGTCTGTTTATCGCCTATAGAGGGGCTCTGGTCATTACTAACACTTTTCGATGGGGTTAATTGAAAAAGCAAAACTAAAGACAAAAATAAAATAAAGTAAAATAATGAATAAATAAATAAATAAAACACCAAAACAACACAAAGCAGGAATGAAAACAGCTGTAGAAATCATTCCAGTCTGTTTTTGACGGCTAAGCGACACTTGGTGGTAAAAAAAATTAACCAAAAAACACAACCAGAAAATACCCTATCTAACATACAATAATCAAAGCTAACAGGTGATGAGCAATAAAATGTAAAAAAATGTCTAGGCGTCTTGTCAACATCCGTCTTTTTTAAATTTTTTATTTTTTTATCTATCTTGGGTCAAAGGTTATCTCATCATGAGCTCTGACCAACGAGTTTCTTTTTTTTTCTTTTTTGTTTATTTATTACAAATCTCGTCTTGATTTTTTTCAATCAAACGTTTGTCTCTTAGTGAGAACAACGCGGCCCGTGAACCAGTCAGGTTCCCGTATTAGCGGCACCCTACGATGATAACTATGCTTCCATTTAAGAAGACGAAGGAGATATTAAATAGCATTTCTTAGCTATCTCAATTATATCAGGTATTTGGATGATTAAAAAATGACATTCGGCCCAACCTCACAAAATTACGATAGAATTGAAAATTGGACAGGAAATTGCTTTATTGTCTAAGTTAATGCGTTGCTCTAATAAAGATTTCGCTATGATCGGCTGTTTTCGCTTGATTAGGGTTACATACATGCACATGTAAAATTATGGCTCATAATTCTGTTATTCAGAGTTTCAAGTACTCTTTAACTCATATTACTTTTTTCAGGGAAGTGCTCGTGACGTAATAGATAAAGTTCTGGATTGTGCTATCGTAATGAGTGAGTTCGAACTCCAGTTGTGCTATTTCGTTTACTTTAGGACTAATACCCTTTGGAAAGGTTTGAACCTCCTTATCTCCCCAGCTATTGGTTAAATAGTTCTTTTACAAGGATCGCTTCGGCATTGAACAACTCCCGATATTTGATATGCCACAAAAACAAATTTTCTTTCACAATTATTATTGAAGATACATATATTGTGCTCAGGCAAAAAGGTATGGATTCAATTATTCTCGGCCAGCTCTGATTAAATAGTAAAGCCGACTGATTTTTTAGCCTTGGTACGGCCACCAATCTAGGAGAAGGAAAACTCTAAGTTCAAACCAGCTTTACTCCACTTTATATATATATATATATATATATATATATATATATATATATATATATATATATATACATTTTGGGAAAGTGGCTGTTCAAAATGTATAAGAACATTTTTTTTCAAAAGTGTCCAGAGCTCTTGTTTAGCAGATCCGATTTAAAATCTAAAATTATCACAATCTCAAATATTGCCAATGACTCAAAGTTTCACGTACAATGGGCTGTACTATCGTAAGATGAATGTGTGGGCTTATTAGTTTTTATACTGATTTTAACAAAGTGAACGCGTGCATAATAGATATTTTGTTTGGCTTTTTGTTTAATGGCATATCAACCTTCGTAAGTTATTTAATGCCAAATTCATCTATGTAGAACAGCAGTGATACTATGTAACTCACAGCGTGGTGTGTGGATAAGAGAATTCATGCCTTTCCCAAGGATGTTAGTCTGAAAGTGAACGTAATAGGAAGAGTGGAGTTCAAACTCGTTTACTTTAAGGCCTCACCTTCCACCTCACATAATAAAGGTAGGTCAGAGAAGGAAAGAAAAAAGAAAGAAAAAAGAAGCAATATCTTCCATCTATCTCTTTCTCTTTATTCTCCCTCTTCCCTCTTCTTGTCTTTATTTATATTGTACTTTGGGAGACCGGGATTCAATCCCAGGTCGAGTTATACCAAATAATTAAAAAATGGTACTTGATACCTCCTTGCTTAACACTCAGCATTATAAGGTACGTATCAAGGGTAAAGTGGAGCAATCCAGGGAAAGGAGTAGCGTCTTCCCCTACACCTTGGTGTAGTAGCAAGTGAAAAGGGAGCTTTCGGGTTGCTCTTGACTACAGTCGCCAACTTTACTTATTATAGTTTGGGTTGATTAGTTTTGATATATGTCAATCGATGCGGAAATCAATTTTTTTCAAATCAGTGTGATTTCAAGTAACAAAAGATAATCGTTTGTAAACAATTATAGCTTCAAGTAACTACTTTTATGATTGATAATTTGCGCACAGTTATATATGGTTTCAAGTATTCCTATCAAATACAAATAATTTTCAAACTGATCTATTTGATCCATGGATTGGAACCTAACAGGTGACACTACTCTTAAACCTAACCCAAACCCTACCGGGTTGGAATGCACTTGAGAGTTATGACAATGAAGTGTACTCTACACTCCTCAGATTCTCACCACTAGATGCAGTTTAGTGTAATACCCAACGACTCTTTTTTGGGGGTTAGGTGGTTTACCCCTCTACTGTGGATACAGTCAGTTTGTTTTAAAACTAGCTGACGTGATGAATACATGCAATGGTTATTTCTCTCAGAAATGCTTGCATTGAATCTGAAAATCTTTTTCCTGATTTTCAATAAATTTCTATTCTAAATATTTTGGAATGCATTTCTATAGCAAAAATCATTAGTAATGCATTTACAATATGCATATAATAGTAATATTTTTTTGATAAAATTTGCATAACTAACTGATAACTTGCAATCTCTTATTTTTGATTTTCTATATATATTTCTATAATTTCTATCCTAAAATTATTAACGATTCATTTACATAATATAGATCTCCCCACCTCTCTCTCTCTCTCTCTCTCTCTCTCTCTCTCTCTCTATATATATATATATATATATATATATATATATATATATCAGTAATGCTCTCATTGATTCTTGATCACATTTTTTCCTTGATTTTCAATATATTTCTCTAGTATGTACTCTGCACGAGCAGGATTTAGAGTTTTCTTTTTCCTAGACCAGTTGCCATCGCAAGGTTAACGAGCCCATTCTATCCTACTATTTACCCATATCTAGAGGGACGATAGTTGGATTCATACCTTTCCCAATGGTATTAGCGCTATCGTCCAGAATTTAAACTCGGGTCACCGTGTTCATTTCTAACGTGGATAACCGTTACAATACGAGCACCTCCTACATTTCTATTGTAAAATTATTTACAATGCATTTCTCTAGAATTATTATTTTTTTATTTCTGAAGTAAATTATTTGCAATGTATTTCGATAGAAAAAACATTTATCCTGTATATATTTTATCTATATCATCGTTTTGTAGTCATTGGGATATTCTACCTTATTCAAAATACTGCAAAAGAGACTGGAAAAAATTTTCTGAATTTTTTACAACAGTAGTTTTGCAACCCCATTAACTCCCCCCACCTCCCAAAAAACTGTCACATGTTGAACTGCATTTATATTTCGAACACTATAGAAATTCGTCAACGAAAATTAACGAAAATTAATATATTATCATTATTATCATCAAGTCACGTTTCTGGCACGGATTTCCCTGATTCTCTCTCTCCATTAATCCCTATTGTCCACCGCTCCCGGTAGGTCTTCCAAACTGCTTGCTGTGTCCGTACAGAGCTGTTGTTCGGAAGTTATTATTGGTCGGCTAACTGTAATATGTCCATGTATTGGGGTCCATCGGAAAACGTCACTTATGAGTTCGTCCTTGCGTCTCTAGCAGTGTCCTGCATGTTTTATTTGTCTTGGACGGTTTTATAGATGGAAGGTAAGTGGTCGTACTGCTGTTGTTTCGTGGATGTGTTGCTTCCAAGATTTGTGCAAATCCCGTCTAGTATTTTTTTAATGCGTTTTGTCAGCATCTATGTGGTGTATTCATACAGTAGTATTGACATCATGGTGGCTTGGAAGAAATGATGTTTTATTTTATCGAATAGATCAAATTCAATATGATCAATAGCCTATCGATAGCAGTTCCCGCCTTCGCACGGCTAATATTGACATTACTTTTAGTTGATGAGACGCCGCAGCCGAGGTACATGAACTTGTCTACTAATTTCAGAGGACGGTCATTTATAGTGGAGATGGCTCCTTCTTGAATAAATATATGAGCTCCGTTTGGAGTGCGTTCACGTAGTGGCCAACGCCTCCTGCTGCCTGTTCCAAGCTATGCAGCAGGGATTCGTCTTGGGGAGGTGTATTTGCAAAAAGCGCTATATAATCTGCATAGTCTGTGTCTGTTCTAGTTTTTGTGGGATATCCCCTGCTTCTTGCTTTATATGTGTAAAGTCATTTTCTTTAATCATATTTATCAACGTTCGAAGTATGCAGTCTAGTTGCAGCAGTAGGCATAGCTTTTCAAAAAGCTAGTCGTAGCAGTTCTCAATTTAGCTATGAATTATATTGTGTTAATGTTATAGCTTTGACCCCAGTGTTAAAAAATCAATTACAGAACCCAAACTCAAATCCTATCCAAAACACAATTCACATTGCGACATTTAACGTTAGGACTTAAAAAAGAATTGGCCAGTTGCCCGAGCTGACAGCGTCTGTAGTGGACCATGACATAGACATAGTATGGATACAAGAATATAGATACTACCATAGTAAAATAGAAATACAATACCAAGATGGACGTTTGTTTCAGTATGTGAATGGAAAAACTCCGTCAGTACCGTCATAGGAGGGGTAAGAATGCTTTTTAGTCCTCCTTCTCTTAAAATCGCAAAATAGCATTGAGAAAATACAACCGAGAATGATGTGTGCTTAATATAATGGTAACCCCTGTACAACAATCATATTGTGGCACAGTCCTACCAATACCAGTGATTAAACGGACATCATCTCTTTCTACAACAAACTGTCTTCCTTTGTTCGTAGCATTCCCAAACACAACATACTAATTATCGGAGGAGGCATGAACGCTCTAATAGGCAAATACGAAAACAACACACTCTGCTTACATAACTCGACTTACAGAAATGGGGATGACTTACTTCTTCGATTTTGCAATACCCTATATAAACAGAATACAATAGAGAGATGGACAAAAAGGCTGCATCCCCCTTTCCTTAAGGAAGGTGACCTCAAAATCATCAAGAATTACAGAAGCACAACTCTTTCTTCTATTACGGCTAAAGTCTATAATGCTCTGCATCGTAATCGTATCGAACCTGAAACTGAGAAAGTTCTTTAGAAAAAGCAGATCGATTCACAACATCACAGATTCTAAGAAAATGAATTTGTAGCAGTCCAAAAACATGATTATATAGCAGTCCAAAAATATGAACACGAAGCAGTCCCAAAATAATCACCCCCTCCCTATCTATATATTATGTACTTTTATTTTTGATTACAGAGGTTTTTGCTCTCTCCAGAGAAGTAAGACCCCCGCCCCCAGTGTGTGTCTTGCATATGATACTAAACCATCTTATGGTGAGGTTCCAGTCCTGGAGCTTTGGGAAATGTGGAATACCCTTTCATTGCAATTACTTCCAGGTCCACTCTGACTCTGAGAGGTAGAACCTGTTAGGATCCCATCTATGGGTCAAAGTGTCAAATACAACAATTTAATCCTTCACACTACTTTAAAACATTTGACTGTATACAAACAAAATAATAATATTAAATAGAATTATTAGATTGCAATACTTGAAACCATGTAATTGTTTGCAAATAAATGAACTCTGGCTCGCTTTAAAAGTATGTTACCAACAAAATATTCTCTTACATGTCACACACACACACACACACACACACACACACACACACACACACACACACACACATGTATAAAAAGAATTTGGCATTAAATAACTCTCAAGGGATGATATGGCATAAAACACAACCAACCAAACTAACCCTTACAAAAATTTTGTAATTTTATTTTGGCAACAGTTTCAATGCTATAGGGTTTTGTAATAAATTACATCTAATAATATCCGTTTTCACTGTATAATCTCCCACAAGAAATAATAAAATCCTGGTATCTTTGGTTTAAACGAAAATGAACTTTTTATAAAAGAATTGTGTGGAGTGTTTGGCTATTAATGGTCACTTATCTATAGGCGATGCTGTAATGTACAGGATATTTCATAACCCTAAGGATAAGTGGGTAGAATGTTTGCGTATGTAAATCTTATGCTACAATATTAGTCTCGTAACCACACTTTACTCAGAGAAACAGAATTTTCCAGTTGAAATTATTATGTAATGTGCTAGCCTCATCCGAGTATCCATTTCTTTGTGTTGTGTCTGCTATCTCCTTTTCCAATGAATGTATTTCATATATAATTTTTGCAAAAACTTCCACAGTCTATACTTCCTATCAAGTCGACAATATTGCATTTGGCAGACGAATTTCGAGAGGGTGCGGGGTCGAAAGAGCTCAGACCAGTCATCTTTGTTAACTACCGAAGTTCTCAATGATGTGTCTGTGCATTTAACTGATGCAAGAAAGGAAAGCTATAACTAAGCTCTCTTTGCAGATTGGGCTATCTACAACTATTATTTTCGAGGCAACAAAAAAGTTATCAGAAAGACGGTGGCATCTTCATCATTATTTTTAGTTATTTATTTTAAACATCCTGTATATAAGGAACGGCGCTGTCTACGGCTGAAGGCATCTGTTGGAAGCCTTGCTACATATTTTCCCGGGTTCCGGTAGTGGACGGGGTTTACCTTATTGACTTATCTCATTTGATTTAACCAAAAGGAGAACATATTACGAATACCCCAAATAGATAAGAAAAAATACACAGGATATTGAAAAGACAGGTCATGTGTCGTAAAACAAATTAGTCCCTTTTGATATTCATCCGATTTCCTAAGCAATTTACCAGCTAAGGTTTAAAGGGAGATAATTTGTTTAAAATGATTTCAATTTTAGTTATACTAACATAAAAGAGACAAGAAAAAAACAAAACAAAAAAAGAAAAGAAAAAGGAAACTAATAAAAAAAGAAAAACAAAAAGACTAACAAAAAACAAAAAAAAAACAAAAAACAAAAACAAACACTATCAAATAATTTTCAAAGAAATCTATTCATCCGATAGATGGGATCCCAACAGGATCAGGCTGGATCAGGGTGGGATTTTAATTCTCCGTATGGGGATGCAGACCAATGTACAATATCAATCACTAATTGCTATTGTCATCGATTACGAGAAAAATTGTTTTAAAAGTTGGTATGGACATCTATCGATAAGCTATCGGTCATATGGAAGTCAGGCCTGACCGATAAAATAAAACGCAGTTTTTTCCAAGCAGCAGTCGTGTCGATACTGTTATACGGATGCACCACATGGACCCTAACTCAACGTATAGAGAAAAGGCTTGACGGTAATTACACAAGAATTCTGCGAACTATATTGAACCAGTCTTGGAGACAACACCCTACAAAGCAACAGCAGTACGGACAACTACCACCCATCACGAAAACCATCCAAGTTAGACGAACCAGACATGCAGGACACGGGTGGAGAAGTAAGGACGAACTTATATCTGATGTACTCCTGTGAACCCTGCAAATGGACGAGCAAAGGTTGGACGACCAGATAGAACCTATATACAACAGCTCTATGCCGATACAGGATGTGGCTCGGAAGACCTCCTGGATTCCCTTGACTCTCTTTTGCCACCCGTCCCTATAAATCAAGATGACATCCAGTGTTCACACAGAGCTGATGAAAGTCAATTTTTGCTGGTCGGCCATGAAATGTCCATGTGTACAAGTCCATAGGTGACTTATGAGATCGTCCTTACTTCTCTAGCATTACCCAGTACGTTTTCTTTGTCTTGGATTGTTTGTGTCATGGGAAGTAAGTGGTCATACAGCCGCTGTTTTGTTGAGTGCTGTTTCCAGGTTTTGTTGAAAAGATCATATAGCATTCTTGTATCGTTCCCATCAAACTTTTTCTCTGAGCATCTCGTTATACAAATGACGAAGATAGGGTAAAGAAAAAAGTTTGGGGAGGGGGATTAGTTATACCCTTGGTTGTTTGGTTGGTTGAGTTTACGGCATTCCAACCTTTGTTGGATTATTTAATGCCTAATTCAGTCTTTTTGCAAACAATTATATGGTTTGAAGTAATTAATGATGATAATAATTTGTAAACAATTATATTTGTTGGTTTGTTATTTAATGACGTATCAGCCTTCTCGGGTTATTTAATGCCAACTCCATCCTTTTAGGAGCACAGTAGTGGTAATATTTAACCCATAGATGGGAGGATAAAAGGGTTAATACCTTTCTCACGGGTATTGTCCAAAAGGGAACATCATAGCGCGACTGGAGTTCGAACTCGCGTACAACGATTCCCCAGTCCAGCGCTTTAACAATTACACCCCCAAACAATTATAGTAATTATTCTTAATACAAATGATTTGTACATTGTTATACGATTTAAAATAACTAACAATAATCCTTAATTAAGTTATAGTTTCAAGTAACTATTCTTCATTCAAATAATTTAGACAGTCATATGGTTTGAAGTATTCCTTACGAATACTATTAATTTTCAAATATGACTATTTGACCCATTGATGGGTTGGGGTTGGTTTGGTTTTATGGCATATCAACTATTGTAAGTTATTTAATGCCAAATCCGGTTTATACATGTATTAGATGTATATGATTTATAAAGATAAGTCAACAAAGTTAAGTAGTTCCAAGTATTGCTATATATCATTAACAATTCAATTAAACATCAGTCATTTATTTACACACACTTAAATGATGAAACTTCTTTTTCAAACAATTCAATTAAGCATAGGTCTTTTGTTTGCACTCAGTTTAAATGTCAAACAGTTCTATTTGACCCATAGATAGGACCCTTTAAGGTACTATTTTTCCGGGTCAGAGTGGACCTAGAAGCGATGGCAATGAAGGGGTACTCGGCATTCCCCAAAGCTCCAGCATTACTGGAACCTTACCATCAGATTGTTTAATGGGATTCTAACAGGTACTACGAGTCAGAGTAAAGCAGGGAATGCAGTTCAACCAAAAAATAATTAATCAATTGATATCAATTGTCATGGATCATGTTGTTGGTTGGTTGGTTGGTTTTGTGTGGTATCAGCTATTGTTGGGTTATTTAATGCTCAAGTTAGTATTTTTTCGAGCAATCACTTGGTTTCAATTAAGTAATAATAATATTCATTTGTAATTAAGTAATAATAATAATAATTCATTCGTATTCATTTCATAGTAACTATTCTTTATACAAATAATTTCCACACATTTATATGGTTTCAAGTATTCCTATTTAATACTAATAATTTACACACAGCTATATGGTTTCAAGTAATCCTTTCTATTTAATAATGATAATATATTTGCACAAAATAATATAGATTCAAGTATTCCTATCTAATACTAATAATTTGCCCACAATTATATGGTTGTAAATAATTATTTCCATTTAATAATAATAATCTGTCTGCCCAAAGTTATTTAGATTCAAGTATTACTGTCTAATATTAATAATATGCTCACAATTATATGGTTGTAAATAATTATTTCTATTTAATAATAATAATTTGTTTGCACATACATATGGTTTCAGGGTGTGTCCTCGTGGTGTAATGGTTAAAGCGATGGACTACGGAATCGTAGTACGCGAGTTCGTACTCCAGTCGCGCTATTACGTTCACTTTCGGGCAAATACCCTTGGGAAAGGTATGAACCTCCTTATCCCAGCTATGGGTTAAATAGTACCACCACTGTTCTTCTTCGGCATTAAATAACCTACAAAGGTTGATATGCCATTAAACAAGGAAACCGAAACCATATGGTTTCAAGTATTCTTATCTTATAAAATAATTTCCTCACAGATAATAATAATCCTTTGTAAATGATTATAGCTTCGAGTAACTATTCTGAATACAAATAATTTGCGCACAGTTATATGTTTTCGAGTATTCCTTTCTAATGAAATAATTTTCAAACAGATCTATTAGACCAATAAACGGGATCCTAAAAGAGATTGCCACTTAGGTTAAGAGTGGATAGGAGACTAATAACAAGATTATACGCCCCCAGAGCTCTAGAACTGGATCCTCGCCAACTGCAGTTCAGTGTCGTTCTCAGTGAGGCGCTCGTGGTGCAATGGTTATGGTCGCTAAAAATGGACACGGCGATTCGAGTTCAAATCCTAAACAAGGATGTTTGTGTTGCATCTAGTAAAAGGTACGTATCTAACTATTCTCCCTTCAGCAATTGGTAGGGCAGACCGGACTCTTTAACTTTGTACGGCAACCGATCTAGGAGAAGGAAAAACTCTAAATTCAAACTTGTTAAACTCTGTTAAAAATTTACTTTGTGGCGTATCCTGCTCATGGTGAAGGGGTTGGAAAATATATACTCAGTACACTCTTTTTTTTTTCTTTTTTTGAGGCTGGGTTGGAGAGGGTTCTTACTCCTTTGCAGAAGATACAGTCGGCGTATTTTACAGAGAGGTTGTGTTAATTCCTTTTTGTAAAATGATTAGGGACGCCCAGGTTAAAAATAGAAACATATCAGCAGCGAATCGACAACGAATTCTGATCGGCTGAAAGGAACTCAAATGAAAACACCTGTAGGCAGTGGATGCGGGATAAGAGACAGGATAAAGTTAGTTGACTGGGAGATGCGAAGAGGTAAAAAAGAGAGCTGAACACCAGCCGCGATGATGTAAAGAATTAGGAGTCCCATTTTAGGATGAGCTCAAAAAAGGGGTTTCACACCAGACATGCAGCCGTGAAGTCGAAACCAGCGAACAAGCACGCCAGAACTACAACAGAATTACAAGAATATAATTCAAGGTCTGTGTCTGCCCTCTCTCTCCTCATGACATTTTGATTCTCTCTGTTTAGCTAACGCAGTCGACTCAGTTTTCATACTCTGTTTCTCTCTCTCTCTGAGGACTACTAAAATGGGTAGTAGGGAATAAACTTTTGTATTAGCGAACCAAGATGGGGTTTTTGTGTGTTCGTCACTTTTCTCACGGTGAGCTTATCACGAGGTTCTGTAGGAGGAGATATTGTGTTTTGATATTTAATTTCCATTTTGTAGTGGTATATTTAATTTGTTTTTATTTGTGGTTGCATGTTCTCACAAGCCGGAAGGTCGCCATTTATAGCGATGGGGATGACATTATTATTATTGTCAAAGGTTTAAGTTGGTTTTGTTGGTATTACTTTGGTTGCGTTGGTATTTCGTTGGTACCGTTGGTATTTCGTTGGTAGTTATCCCCTCGCTAAATGTTGATGGAAAATAAAGGTAGTGGAGAAGAACGAAGACGTCGTTAGGTTTTGTATCAAGGTTTTAATGGCAGCATGAAGTAAAGGGGTTTACACTGGTATGCTGCGAGGTCTCGTCATAAGGAAAGAAGGTAGGAAGTTGTTAGAGTGTATCATCTAAGTTCTTAACTAGGATCCCTTGGTCTAGAAGAATAGACCCAAGGGGTCCATAGACTAGATGGCTCTCCTCATAATGGTTGATGCTGCTACTGCTATTCAGGAACAGACGTTAAGACGTCCGTTCCCGTTGGGGATTTCTGAGAGAGTGAGAGATTCGCGGACTTTCTTCAATTTTTGGTGCTGCTAGGAAATATGGTTCGGGCTGAATAGGACAAGTCATCCTGATTGGGTGAAAATGTTCGGCGACTTTAATGGTCAAATTAAATTACGAGCCAAACAAAAATTCCAGTTTCTTTCTGCTAAAGTTCCACTGATACTTAATACGTAGTACTACACTCATAGACACGTTAGAACCGTGGTGGTACAAGCGTCTATGTGTGCTATGTAATATTACAACTGTACATTTGGTGTATAAACTTGCATTTCCGTAAATATCTGCTAGAAAAGTTGGATGGAATAACCTTAGCATAATTCAATAAATAAAGAAAGGAATTAAATTGTTGTCAAACACTTAAAAAAGTGCACAGAAACGCCTCGTCAGTGATGTTCTTGGGGTCCTTACAAGTTTCGGGTCTTCCAACATCATACTTGCTCTCCCAAGTGACCCTACCGGAACTTTTGTTCCAGCCAGCGATCCTGCTGTAAAAATACGCCCAGCATGCAAAAACACTCAGTACACACAAAAGAAAAAAATTTTAAATGCTACTGCTAATGAGTTTTAAAATGGTATTGGCCAATGAGAAACGACCTACGTCACTTCCCTCTGAGTCACGGCGAATTATACAGGTAAACATACTGCAAACTGTCTTTATTGTATATCTTGTATGAGTACACTCACTTGCACTGAGCCAGGTTTTGATTTAGGTAACAGGTAATATCCTTCTGACAAGCGAGACTTGGAAAAAAAAAAAAAATAAATAAATAAATAAATAATCACATATGCATATATATATATATATATATATACTTACACACATACATACATACACATGTACATACGCACACACGCACACACGCACACTCGCACGCACATATAAATAAATAAATAAATAAATAAGTAAATAAGCTAAAAAAAAAAAAAAAAAAACGAAATAAATAAATACATAAAATAAATGAATGAATAATAAATATACAAAATAATAACATACAAATAAAATAAGTTAAATAATTACAGATATATATACGCACACACACACAACATTATTTTAAGATGACTTAGTTTATTTAACCATTTAAACTATACTGAAGGACACTGAGCATTTATTTTTATTTTACTGTGAGTAAAAATTTTTGCAGTGTTTTGGTACATGTTAGTTTAAAGCGCGTATATCACGTAGCCGAAGCAGTTCGAGCGCTAGTAAGTAAGTACTTATCTGTGTATATATCAGTTTATTTTTGGAAGTGCCCGTGGTGTACTGGTTATCGTCGTAGGAAATGAACACGGCGATACGAGTTCATAATCCTGGACGAGACTGATTGCATTTCACATAGCACTAATACCCTTGGGAAAGGTATGAATCCAATTATTCTCCCTCCAGCTATGGGTAAATAGTAGGGCAGACTAGGTTCTTCAGCCTTGTTAAGGCAACTAGTCTAGGAGAAGGAAAACTCTGAATTCAAACCTGTTAAACTCCGCTTAAAAAGATTGACCTTGAGTCATATCCTGCCCGAGCGGAGGGGTTGGGTAAATATGGTATATATCAGTTTATCAATTTGCTTAAACAGGTGACTAAGAATCTTTGAAAGTATCTTTTCTGGTGACTACCAGA
The DNA here is from genome assembly GCA_963585895.1 of Sepioteuthis lessoniana. NCBI lineage: Eukaryota > Metazoa > Mollusca > Cephalopoda > Myopsida > Loliginidae > Sepioteuthis > Sepioteuthis lessoniana. Next base: position 70,029,379 of record OY757920.1, on the reverse strand, counting down.
GTTTTCACACCGAGAGTTAATTTCTTCTAAAGATATAATCCGCTATTTCTTTTCTGTTAGATAAAACTTCCGAAAAATCCAAACGCGTTTTATGAAATCAGCAAAATAGCATGTTTGTGAAAAAATGGGTCTGTTTTGAGATAATTCCCATGTTAAACGGACTATTTGGTGGGAAATGCGTTTTTTGATATTAAAGTAAACAATTTCCTTGTGGGCACTCCATACTTCTTGTCTTGAGCCAAACAGTTTAGTAAATTAGTATTGAGGTAAACAATTCATAGCCATGAGTCTAAAATCATCAAATTAGAATTACTCAATAAAGTTTCTAAGTTTAATTAAAACGTGGGATTTAAGACTTTTTCGCTTAAGTTCAGAAAGTAGAATGACAATGGATTCTTTCATTTCTATCTTCAGTTTTCTTTCTCTATTTTCTCTTTTTTATTTCCTCTTTTCTTTTATTCTACCTTCACTGTTCTTTCTTTCTTTCTTTTTATTTTGTTTTGAAGGATGTTTACCCTTCCCCATCTGGAATGGGAAATGCTTGACTCTTTGCACGTACAAAGGTCAAACTGAAATCTCATCTGTGACCCTTAAGCACCAAGATCATTACAAGGCTATTCCCCACCCCAAATGTCTCGAGATCTTCAGCATACAACTGTCTTCATGCGTTCGCAAGCACGTGCAAGCATGTGCGCGTACTCCAAGAACACACACACACACACACACACACACACACACACACATATATATATATATATATATATATATATATATATATAACACAAATATATTTGTATACAAGAAAGTATCACTGACAAAAATACACTTCACACATTCTCTCAAAGGCCGGCACTACAGACCCCCCTACATATATATAAAGATAAATAGATAGATATATAGATTGATTTAGATATGTATACACATAATTACATGAAGTACTTGTTTATGTAAACAGATTGTGTGTGTGTGTGTGTGTGTACGTGCGTGCATGCGTGCGTGCGTGCGTATGTGTGTTAGGAATTTGATATGTGCATGTGTGTTGTGTGTAAGTTTTTGACGGGCAAATAGGTTTGCATGTATGTGTGTTTGTACGTCTGATTTAGTTTATTTAACGACATATCAATTTCTTGTGGGTTATTTAATACCGAAATTTGATTCATTAGTAACTCTTTGATTGTAATCATGACTATTTTCAACGTTCCATTGTAATGTTTTCTTAAATTCACCTTTTTTATTTGTCTATTATAATAATGAAAACAAAAAGGCGAGTGGAGACCATCCAGACTACAGTATTACTGAGATCGACCAGAATACTGAGTAGAGTCTTGGAGACTTGTCTCTCAAACTCCAGTGAGAAACCATCGGCTAACGCTGGTGTAAAAAAATTCGAAAAGAAGTTAATAATAATAATTTATTTACAGTTATATAGTATCAAATATTCCTACCTTATACAAAAAATTTGCACACAGCTGTATGGTTTCAAGTATTCCTATCTGTTACTAATAATTTATAGACAATTATATGTTTTCAAGTAAATACTCCTATCAAATAATAAAAATCATTTATTTGCACATAGTTATATGGTTCAGGCTTTCCAATACGAATAATTTTCAGTTTGATCTATAGCTGGGATGCTGACAGGTACTACTATTCGAGGTCAGAGTTAACCTGGTTGTAATGGTAGTAATGGTGTCAGAACTTTTTAGGAGGTGGGGATCTTACCCATTTGCAAAGAATGCAGTTGGCACATTCTAAACTCTGTCGATAGAGTTAGTGTTTGCACGTATTTGGATGTGTGCGTGAATGTGTGTGCGTTAATGTATGTGTGTATGTGTATTTGCATTTATGTGCGTGTGTTGTAAGGAGAGTGTTATTTAGGTCGTTGTGTATGCGTCTACCAGACCCCTTCTTCAGGTGGCCCAGTCAGTTGGTGGGGGGGCTGTAGAATATACTAACTTTATCTCTGCTGGGGGTAAGTTCCCCCTCGAACCAGTGTCCTGGATATAAGACTAAACAATCTGATTGTGATGTTCCAGTAATGCTTGAGCTTTGGGAGATGCGGAGTATCCCTTTATTGCTATTGCTCCCAGTTCCACTCTGACCTGGAATGGTGGCACCTGATAGGGTCCTATCTATGGGTAAAATAGAACTGTTTGATATTTAAACTATGTGCAAACAAATGACTAATGCTTAATTTAATTATTTGAAATAAAACTGTTGACAAATGACAAATGTTTAATTAAACTATTAGAGATCCATTTAACTGTGTGCAAAAGAATGAACTTTGGATCGTTTAAAATGTTATCAACAAAATTTTACAAATCATATATATTCAATATATATTTATAAAAAGGATTTGGCATTGAATAATCGACAATAGCTAATATGCCATAAAACCAAACCAAACCAAATCATTTATATTTGATAAATATGTATAAAGAGAATTTGGCAATAAACTCGGATCGCTATTTTCATTTCTCACGTCGATAACCATTACACCACGAGTGCCTCTGATGTGTATATGTACCTGTTTAGATATATTAATGTGTAAGAGTCCGTGTATGTGTTTTGTAAGTAGTTATTGGTGTGAACATGTTTGGGTGAGTGGGCATGTGCATTTAAATGTGTACATATGTACATGTAGGTATTTGTGTAGATGTGTGTACTTCATACTCCCTTTTTTTTTATTCCATCACTCTGGGTATTCTTCATCCGTTCTCTAAGTTTATGGAGGCTGTATTTAGAAATAAATAAATGATGCGGTTGTGTCGGTAAATTGGAATGCAAAACTTTCTGCTTTCTCGACTCAGGCTTTCATTCTAACACGCTGAGATAAACAACTTTGTCGGTACGTATATATTCACCGTATGGAGGCGTTGGTGGCGTAACGGCTATCGCCGTAGGAAGTAGATTCAGCAAACCGAGTTCAAATCCTGAACGGTGCTTTTTACATTCGTCATAGCGTTAATACTCTTTGGGGAAAGTATGGATCAAAGTATTCTCCCTCTAGCTATGGGCACATATTAGGGCAGACTGTACTCTTTAGTTTTAGTTATGCAAGCAGCCTAGAAAAGAGACTGTGAATTCAAACCAGTTACAGACATAGAGAGGGATGGGCTCTGCCAGGCTAAACCTGTCCATGACATATTACATTTGTAGCACCCCCGCACCAAAACAGATTATGGGACCAGTGAGATATATTCCTGTTCGCAAATAGATGACGGGGATTGTGCTAACTTGTCAGAAGCTGGCCTTCTCTCCATTTAAGTATCCTGGCTATTGCACTGAATTGCGTCCAGTGGTGAGGTTCCAGTTCTGGAGTTTAGTTTTGTTTAGTTTCTTTGTTTGGTATCATATTAGCCTTCGGGGGTTATTTAATGCCAAAGCCATCCTTGGAGAACATGAGTGATACTTTTTCATCAATAGCTCGAGGGATAAGAGGGTTCATACCATTCCAAAGGATATTAGTCGGAAAGTGAATGTAATAGCGCGACTAGAGTTCGAATTTTCTTACCATGATATCAGTCCTGCACATTAGCCACCAGGGTACGGCTTTCCTCTCTGGGGAGTATGGAGTCACATTTTCATTGTCATTATTCCCAGGTACATTTTCACCTGAAGTGGTAGTACCTGCTAGAACGCCGTCTATCAGTAAAATAAGTATGTTTGAAAATAATTTTTATTTGACTGGAATACGTGAAATCATAACTGTGATTTTTGCCCAGTCGCCTGGGGTGGCTGTAGAATACACCAACTGCTTTTCTGCAGAGGGGTAAGATCCCTCCTCCGTAACGAGTTTCCTGGATATGACATTAAACAATCTGATGGCGAGGTTCGGGGAATGCAGAGTATCCCTTCATTGCCATCGCTCCCTGGTTCACTCTGGCCCGGAGTGGTAGCACTTGATAAGGGTCCTATCTATGGATCAAATAGAACTAAACAGCGTACTTATGCTAAACTGAATAACTTGAAATAGAACTAATTTTGCATTTAAACTGCATACTTAGGCTAAACTGAATTGACAACTAAACTGCGTACTTATGCTAAACTAAATTATCTAAAATAAAACTGTTTTTACATTTAACTCTGTGTATTGCCCAGTCGGCTGGGTTAAATAGAACTAAACTGCATACTTATGCTAAACCGAATTGCTCGAAATAGAACTGTTTTAACATTTAACTGTGTGCAAACAAAAAAGTAAGTAAAGTTGGCGACCATAGTCGAGTGCGACCCAAAGGCTCCCTTTTCAATAGCTACTACACCGAGGAGTAGGGGAGAGCGCAACCCTTTTCCCTGGATTGCTCTACTTTACCCTTGATCCGTACCTTATAATGTTGAGTGTTAAGCAAGGTAACATCAAGTACCATTTTTTGAGTCTTCGGTATGACTCGGCCTGGGATTGAACTTTGATATCCTGGACCATTGGTGAACACTTGTTTTAATTGGAACTGTTTGAATATACTGAATAGCTTGAAAAATAAATGTTTTTGACCATCAAACTGTGTATTTATACTAAACCGAATTGTTTAAAATAGAACTGTTTACTTGTATAAAATAGATTTGGCATTAAATAACCTACAAAGGTTGATATGCCATAAAGCCAAAACAAACTCAAACCCAAACAAAGTTTATAATTTTACTCTTTTTGAGCTTTCAAGGAATCTGAGCGTCGGTAAGTCTTTTCAGTTCTCCAGGACTCTTCTAAGTATTCTGGCCGATCTAAACAATGCTGCAGTCTGAATGTTTCGATTCTTCCTTCGATTTCCAACTGTTCCAATTCCCTTTTCCAGTCCTTTGGGGATTGTTCCAAGTGTATCAACTTCAAATGGTATCACCGTCACCAACTGTTCTACAGTTTTGTTTTCTGACAAGGTCTAATGGAAAGGCACTAGAGGACACGTTCTACTTTTTTGGTTAATTAGCACTAAGTCTTGTCCTCTGGTAAAGGATTAGGTGATCTGTTTCTATCTCAAAGTCCCTGAGAATTTTTAGCCTCACATTTTCAAGGACGAATTCCGGTTTATGCATATACCATTTAGTAGTATCGTCAAAATTTAATCTTTTGCACAATTCCCAGAGGATCACTTTTCCTGTTCGGTCTTACCTTGTCTTATACTCCTTCTGTGCTAGTTTGATGCATTTGCTAACTATGTGATGAATCGTTTCATCTCTTTTTCCGTAAAATTTGCATTTGCTCTACTGTTGCGTATTGTCGATTTTCACTTTAACATAACTGGTCCTTAAGCTGTTGTTTTGTGCTGCTATTTGAAGAGATTTAGTTTATCTTTTGAGATTTCCCTTTTGTAACAATGTCAAAGTTTTCTCGTGAGAGGTTTTGCCAACTTGTCGCTTGAAATATCCGCACAGTTGTTTTTCTTCCCATTTCTGCTACCGAGTTTTTATCGTTTTTTTTTGTGCCTCTGCTGCAAATGGCACCTGTAATTAACATATCGTTGCTCTTCTTAATTCAGTCCTCGAGTCCTTGTATTGATGCATCTAGGTAGTCCTCAATCTTAACGAATCATATTCCTCCTTCTTTTCTTGACGCATTCCGTTTGTCTATGCCATCATTCGGACGCAAGGCCTTGTGCATCATCATTGATTTTCTTGTCTTTCGGCCCATTTGTCGAAGTTCATCCCTTATCCATTTTAAGAATGGTTCTGAGCATCTTACAAAGTGGACTGCCCAGGTGTTTATCCCTTTGATGAGATTTCTGTAATAGCGCTGGGTTTCAAGAAGCTTTTTTGTTCTTCTGTAGTACTCATGTTGTATACTATATTACAACTATATTACGCGTATACAAATATACACGGGAACATAATCAACTGTAATGACGACTTCAACAAACGAACGAACACACTTCTTTATAAAGATATATCTCTCACACTTTATTCTCGAAAGGATGATGTTTGCTGTGTGTGAGAGATGAGTGGAGACAAGGACGGACTGCAATATTGACCCAAGTTCTCCTCTGGCCATAGTAGCATTTCTTTCTCATCTTGGCTTGGGTTGCTCAACCGTGGGTCACTGAGGGCCGCAAAACTCTCAGTCTGCAAGCTGGTTCTCACGCTGGCATCTCTGACTGACTCGAACCGTCAGGGCACCTGGTTATGTTATTGTCTCACGTCCACCTGCTTCCGCTATTCTTCCGCTTATTTACACAGGTGCATCTCTTGATTGGCGGCTCGGTCGAGGGTCAATATATAACACTCATTCCTTATTTTTTCCTTTATTTCCGTTTGTCTGATGGAGACTGCTTCCAATATTCCCGAGTACTTGTAATTTTTCTTCTCTCCAAGCGTCCTATCATAATTATCTTACTCATTTGAGAGTTTTTCACACCAGTGTTAGCTGATGATTTTCCACTGGAGTCTGAGTGACAGCAAGTCTCCATAAGTCTACAGGACTCTTCTCAGTATTCTGACCGATCTCAACAATGATGTAATTTGGATGTTCTCTACTTGTCGCCTTATTTCCAAGTCCTCCTGTCCCTGTACCAGTAGGGGGTGTCCTCGTGGCTTAATGGTTAACTCGCTGGACTGCAGAATTGTAGTAACCAAATTCGAACTCCAGTCGTGATATTACGTTCACATTCGGACGTATTCTCTTGGGAAAGCTATGAACCCCCTTATCCTCCCAGCAAAGGGTTAAATAGTACGAATCCTGTTCTTCTCGAAGGAGGGCTTTTATATAAAAAAAACCCACGAAGGTTGATATGCCATTAAACAAAGAAACCAAACCAAATCTATCTAATACAATTTTTTTTTAATCTTTGAACCAATCCTTTCGTGACTGTACTGAACGTGCCAATTACAGTTGGTATCGACATTTGCAGTCGGAACGGCAAAGTCCACAATTCGGCAATTGGAATAGTTAATTTTGGAAGTTGCGTTAGAAGGTAAATTGTAAATGCAAACACTCGAAAAAATTCGTTTGATATTGGAGTGCTAATACGAGAATCGTTCAAAAACTTTTAAGGGTCGCACAGATTTTAGATTTGTTGCACACCTGTCACATTTTTATGGGCATCACCTCCACAGAAATTAGGGGTGGCCTCGTGGTGTAATGGTTAAAGTGATGAACTGCGGAATCGTAGTACGCGAGTTCGTACTCCAGTCGCGCTATTACGTTCACTTTCGGGCAAATACCCTTGGGAAAGGTATGAACCCCCTTATTCTCCCTCCAGCTATGGGTAAATAGTAGGACGGACTAGGTTCTTCAGCCTTGGTGAGGCAACTAGTCTAGGAGAAGGAAAACTCTGAATAAAAACCTGTTAAACTCCGCTTAAAAATTGACCTTGTGTCATATCCTGCCCGAACGGAGGGGTTGGTAAATAGTACCTCCACAGAAATTAAGACAGAAATCTGAATTATTTTCTCTAGTTTTATAAGAAATAGCAGTGTGTTGCTACAATTAAAATGATTGTTGTGCTTCTTCTTTCTGGATGAAGCCTAGAAATTTTTCGCTACATTCATACGATGTATTTAATTTAATCATTCATTACAGTTAATTATCATTGATTCTACCTGCAATATTATAACAGTGTTATTTACTTGCCACAGCATATTTTTTCAGGACATGCCACACACACACACATACACACACACACACACACACATATATGTATATATATATATATATATACGTGTGTATGTGTGAAACCGAAGATGTTTATCTGATTCTTAAGGTATTCTAATTTCGTTCTACTTAGTGTATTGAGCACTCTTACGTTTCAGCATCGGTAATTCTGTCGGTGTTTTTTCTTTTGGCTAGGCATTGCTGTGCTGATTGATTATTTCCAAATGTCTTTTCCTTTTTTATTGAATTTTTTTTTACCCAGATATCAGTTTGTGTAATATTTTTGATTTACAAATTGTATCATTTTTTCCACACTGCCAGAATAATAAAATAGATATAAAAATAATGGGTTAACAATCAGTTAAAGATGACTTGGCCTATAAGAAGATATAATCTTTAATATCTAAAAAAAAAGTTGATAAAATATTATACCATACTTATATGTAAGACCGTTGGAATGGAAGCATTTAAAAATAAAAATTAAAAAGTGTGTTTTTTCGTGATATTTTTTCGGAAATCTTTCTCTCTCTTCTGCTGATACAAAAATGATCAAAAAATTATATATATATATATATATACACGATGATTGGTTTGATTTATATGTATTTTATGGCATATCAACTCTTTTGGGTTATTTAATGCCAGATCCTGTTTATATATATATATATATATATGATTAGTTGGCTCATAGTTTGGAACTAACATTATTTTTAAACGTGCCAGCGTTCATTTGTTTGCACACAGTTAAATGGTTTATTTCTAGTTTTGCTATCTAATACTAATGATTCTAAACAAACATTATTCATTCGTTTGCCCTCAGTTAAATGGTTTCAAGCATTGCAATCCAATACTAATAATTCAATTCATCATTATTTGGTTGTACACTGTTAAATAGTTTCAAGTACTGGTACGTAAAACTAATAGTTCAATTTAATTTCAATTTTTTGCGCATTGGTAAATGGTTTCAAGTATAGCAGATAATTAAATTGTTCTATTTTATCCGTAGATTGGACCCTAACAGGTACTACCTCTCCGGGTCAGAGTGGACCTGAGAGTAATTGCAATGAAGGGGTACTTCACATTCCTCAAAGCTCCAGGACTAGAGCCTCAACATGTGATACAGTATAGTGTCATAAACAAGACTCACTTGGGGGTGTATTACCTATCTGCATAGGTGCAGTCGGCATATTCTACAGCCCCCACTAGCCGACAGGGTGGATATATATGAAGTGTGTTAAAAAAGTATTGAAAGTGAAGCTTTAATTTTTCAAATTCTAAAAGTTAAAATTTAAATAAAAACGTATAAATAACAGCACAGCTTATATAATAAAGTCTGGACATCCAGAATGCCATCTAGACGGCTAAACTTTGTCTATATGAATCAGTGTCATTTTCAAAAGAAAAAAAGAAAGAAAGAAAAGAAAATGATTCCACCAATGGTTACTTTTTGAACAGCAGTATTTTTATGAAACACAGGATCGTTCAAGTGTACAATCTTTCATTCTTATCTTGCTAAAAAGCACTTTTGCTTCTTTCGTAAACTGAAAATGCATCTTAACAGTAAGATTTGAGGAGGGCATTTAAAGAAATACCATAGCATTGGTTCACGCCATATTAAAAGAGCTGCTTCGACCAATAAAAAAACAAACTCGCCCCAACAAGTGTGTTGAATGCAAAAAGAACTATCTTAAAGAAAATGTTTCATTCATTGTTAATTTCTGTCATGGTAAATATAGCTTCAGTCTTGAATAGAGCACATATTTTGAAGAAAATTTGTTTCCTTCATTGTTAATTTCTTTCTTGATACATTCAGATTCAGATTCAGATATTTTTTGAACACTCATCATATTTTGTGTGTATCATTGTTGTGCTGTCAAGAATTAGCTCATTGAAAGAAAGTTATTAAGTTCAACGTTAGATTTTTCATACTACACTACTACTTACTTGTAGAGATAGAATTTCTCTCGTTACCAACGATGAATGAATGTCCCATAAAGATGCGAACCGCTCGAAGGCTTAGATAGGGGATTTTTTTTGTAATGGTACTATTTACCAACCCCTCCGCTCGGGCTGGATATGACACAAGGTCAATTTTTTTAAGCGGAGTTTAACAGGTTTGAATTCAGAGTTTTCCTTCTCCTAGACTAGTTGCCTAACCAAGGCTGAAGAACCTAGTCTGTCCTACTATTTACCCATAGCTGGAGAGAGAATAATTGGATTCATACCTTCCCCAAGGGTATTAGTGC